>CM067347.1:5346057-5391057 GCA_034190875.2 Urechis unicinctus
AGATCTCACTGTGTTCCCTATTAATTTATGATATCTTTCGTAGACACTGCGCATAAGGTTGGCATACAATGTGAAGGACACGCCCAATCAATACCACAAAGGGATAGCTGTATTCGATTGCTTCTCGTCATCTTAGAATTGAGATATATGGGAACTGTATGAACCACTCTATTATCAAACCTATCATGTTTCCGCTAACTCATATTGGGACACAGGTATTTCGTCCTGAATATCATTTATGCTATCCAAACACTCCAACTGATTCATACATGAGTTAAATTGCTGATAATGATGATACCCAGGAGTATATACGCCGTTTCCGGTCATATATATAACACGTTGATAATTTGGAACTGGTAATGGCGAACTTACTTGTATCTTGTTAGGTTTTATGGTGTATCATTTTGTCAATTTAAAACAAACTTTCCGTCGTGTCTATATATTGTTCCTAATTAGGTATGCTTATTATATTCATCATCAAATTTTATAATGTTGATATTATTTTATAGAATTGTTTCCATGTTCTAAGGAAAATACAGTTTTAAATGAAGAGAACTGAGTTAGAAGAAATATTAGTTTGAAACCAATTGAATTTAGCATGATGCAGTAAATTTGCGAATATTCGTGAGCCAATTAGTTTCTATGTATAACTAACATCTATGCGACACAACGTTTATTGGTCATACTAGTGGATACAGTCAATGATGTAGACAGTGATTTATCCAGGTTCAAGACATTCTGAGGCTTATCACATTCTACACATGGATGGAACACAATGTGCTTTATCGAGGCGACATGTGGGGTGTAGAAAAGTAAAACTCTCTCTTAACTTCAGATTAACGAAACCTTACCCCCAAAAGAATGGTCTAAGGCACTGTGGAATAGAAAAACATTTACTGCTGTCACAATTCAATCACCAGTTATGAGTCGCAATCCATTGTTTGCACTTTAAGGAGAACATAAAACCACCTACGTAGGTATCATCTCCAAAGCACCACACATCGCAAGAATTTTTAACAATTCACTGACTAGATCATGGTAATTGCGTAATGATGTTTGTCATCAATAGGATAAAATATCGTGCTAGTTATCATCGTTTTATCATTTTATGTTCCCTTGCTTTTCAGACATAGCCGCTTAAACGTTCTTCTCTACGGTACGTGGTACTCACTGTATCACAATGACCAGTCTGTTGGAAAATGATAAATTTTATATCTCACAGCGCCATTTGACAGGTTATTAACACTACAGCTCATTTACATACCTTCTATTTGCATATTGTGTGGTACTCAAATCGAAGTTTTCGGGTAATTTGGGTTGCCAATTATATTGATGTTTTTCGAACGTATGCCGAAAAACACAGTGTGTCAACCTGCAATATTTGACATCAATATAGAGTTTCTCCGAACAGCCTCTGTATGCTGGCTATAATGCAAGAATGATCACAAGAATGATCACATTACGTTGCATTACATTAAGCTGTCAGTTAAACTTCATGGTATGTCCAGAGATGGTTTCGCTTATAGTAAGTGCCAGATGTTCCAATTAACCGGTAGATTAGATTGCTCATGTTAATGGCCACTGAGGGTAATTGATAGTCCTTTCATTCTTAGTCTTGCAGATAATTAAGTTGTTCCCTGCGCATTCAATGATACTATAAGAGTTGGGAACACATGTATCAAACTTACAAATTGTTATGGCTTCTGTTGTGATTCATGGGTTTATGATACTGACGAGTTATACTTGACCAATACCTTACATGTAGTGCCAAGATACAATTGGTCTACTTGGCCTCAAACATAACTCAGTAGTAAGAATCATATGAAACAAAGATTTGGCCTGTAGAAGTTATAAGAGTAGTTAGCATACGTTATGCGTAGTTTGTTTTGCTACAGTTAAAAGGAATTTAATTCAATGACTTGGTTAAGTGCCGTGTTTACAAGCATTCTGTGACAACAGTATTGTATACAATTCATCATTCCGCCAGTACGTGAGTTCATGTTGTGTAACCTTAATTCCAAAAGAACATTGTCGACTTTGCCAAAGGTGGCCTTTGATCATGCAAGTAAGATGAGCTTTCGCTATACGAGTTCATATATTGTGACCTAGGGTTTAATGCCCATCGTTAATCGTACTTATTGTAACATGCGTCAAACATCAGATTCATTTAAACGGTCAATGATAAAGCTCGGCTACTTAACGACGTTTCTTACCATCTAATTGCATCGTCGCTCTGCAATTCATGAGCATTACCATAAATACATCATTGCCAGTGGAACTAACGGGATAAGACAAAGACATAACATGCGTCAAAAGCTGCCCAGTATCGTGCAGTTCGTACCTATTTTTATATTCCACTAAAAGTCTAGCGATCGGCCCATTAAAATATGCATATTCACACCTATTCATATGTGCAACAGTATTATTTTCTGGCTAGTTATATATAAATCATACACGGGGGTGCGCAATCATATTCAAACAATTGCTAAAAGCGAGTCATATTTGGCTTCAAATTTGATGGTCACGCAATGACACTAAAATTCTGCCATATACGACATTTCTTTTAATGTCTATTGTCTAGTCGGATCTCGCAAGATATTGCGACATAGGGGTTAATATTCAAAGGAAAACAAGGTTAATGTCAGATCGTTAGCAGCCGGGTTCGATTTAAGATAGGACCAAATAAATTCTAATAAACCCATGAATCACAACAGAAGCCATAACAATTTGTAAGTTTGATACATGTGATCCCAACTTTCGTAGTATCATTGAATGTTCAAGACTCAAAATGCAAGGAAGAACATCTTTTATTTCTCATCTGAACTATCAATTACCCTCAGTGGCCATTTACAGGCGCAATCTAATCAAGCGGTTCATTGGAGCATCTGGCTCTTTCTAAAAGCACGTCCACTTGTATCCCACGTTAATTAGCAACTTCCGCCTCACCAGATAAACCACCCGTACTGTAGAATACATTCGGTGGAGTGCACATGATCATTGTATGGAGTGGCATGATACCATTAGACGGCACTACAACCCTTCCCTCGCTATTGATGTAAATCCTGCTTGTGCACGTTTTATATGTTTAACCACAGCCTGCATGTATCGTTATGTAGTTGATGCAGACGAGTTCTACCACCGGGTTTTAAATATATAAAGTGAGCGACACCATCATTATTTCAACAACAGTTTCTCATGATGATACATAAATGTAGAGCGACCAAATGAAGCCTTATACACGATAAGTATAATAAAAGGTCGCGTGTAAATCAAGGGACTTGTCCGCTTATTGCTAGCTCCATCGTTTGCAAACAAGCTTAATATATACCAGTTACTCTAGAAGCCTGCAACCGCATTAGCAAACGAGAAATAAATTAAATGAACTAACTCAGCAAGAAAGTATTAGTTTATGCTTGAATATTTGTATTTCCTAATATGATTGATTGATTAACAACGTTACAATAATGATAACTGATCAACTTGGGATGCTTGGTTCCGGCGATCTGACAACTGAAACTGAAAATTATTTGTCGATATTATTGGCATATAATGCCAGTAAATACATCACGCCGTGGGAAACAGAAATAAAGTACCCTCCACCAAAAGACAAGAACAAATCAGATCTATGTGAATTGATTGCGATTATTGAAACAGACAATTGCTTGTTGTAAGAAAGTCACGGAGAGCATGTGAAAGCCATATCACAAGTCTTGTATCCTTCCTCCCTCTTGCTACTTTCTCTCACTCTCTCTCTCTCTCTCTCTCTCTCTCTCTCTCTCTCTCTCTCTCTCTCGCTCTCTCTCTCTCTCTCTCTCTCTCTTTCTCTCGCTCTCTCTCGCTCTCTCTCTCTTACTTGTATTTCCGAAGCAGTTGCTGATGATGCATTCTAAGCGCTAAGGTTGTGAAATATATCCCCATCTATCAATTATCCACCAACTCTTTCAATGAGAGACCCCAGCTCGCAACGAAACTAATAAGCATGTTGTGATGCGATTCCTGCTAGCAATGTAAGGTCGATGCATTTTTCACAGGGGTAGATCAAGTGCTAATTGACAAGCTTAGGAAATGTGTAGTAGAATATGCATATCCCACTGAAGGATAGGTTTACTTATATATCAAGGGACAATTGACAAGCCAAGGTAATTTGTAGTAGAAGATGAAGATTCAGCTCATTATCCTTCGTATAAGAGAGCTTTGGGCAGTAACTTCCTGGTTCGATCCAATTGATCCAGTGTGCAGAGGTAACATACTAGGCATTTTGGTGAAGGAAAGATTTAAATAAGTAACAACCCCATTAGTCACATCCTTGGTCAGTCGGACGTTTAGGTTAAGGTGAGGTCCGGTCACTCAAAAGGGTATGTACCCAACCCAGTAGCTTGATGATACTTGCAGCTGGGGTTTAGCAGCCTGGTCTGGGCTCAGGTCTTAAGTGATACTTACCATGCCCTGATCAAGCATCACAGTCATATTCATCCCTTACCGTCGCCATATCACCTCGATTGTGAGAGTGACATCATCAAAATACTTTCAATTAATTTGGTACAAGTTACTTTTATAACACACCCGCATATTCTAGCCTTTGTTGTACCACATTTTTATATTTATTGTTTGCACACGCTTTTGATATAGTGACAGTTAAGGATCGTATTCAACAAATGTTTGCAAATGTGATTTTTCTTAGAAATATTGGTATTGCTTAATTAATCATGATGCAATATTGCACAGGTTCCGTGCCTTATATTCTTCACAAAACGTTAAAGTGTATGTGGATATGTGCTTCTTGGCGCTGTTATAGTATTATGGTAGATGCATCCCGTTCGACAACGTCCTAATAATGTGGGAAATAATGAGAAATTGCAATACAATTAAGCCTTTTACTTTATGGTAAGTTCAACTCTTAAATCCGTAGCCATGTATTTGATTTATCATATTTTAAGTAAATGATTTACAGTTAATGTGTAAACTTAATTTTATCATTCTACTTAGAGATATTTAATCTTGGCAACGACCACAACGTTATTTTGGGTGACTGTTTTGGGGAAGTGAATGTACCGTATTAAGATCTGTATTTTCAACATTAGGCCTCAAGTTAATTTCCATCATAAGTCGAAGCAATAAACACTGTACCACAACAAACCTACCATGGTAATCCAGGTGGTTTCGCGATAA
Organism: Urechis unicinctus; assembly: GCA_034190875.2. Lineage (NCBI taxonomy): Eukaryota > Metazoa > Annelida > Polychaeta > Xenopneusta > Urechidae > Urechis > Urechis unicinctus. The sequence goes on from CM067347.1 coordinate 5,351,227, forward strand.
GGGTATTGGCCCTGAATCAGAAATCTTGACACTCATATATCCGTTATTTATATGAAAAGCAATTAAATTGAATGCAAGACATGAATTTAGATTTTTTTATCGCGTTAAATTGTGGTTTGTATATGCAACTTATTTCTATCATCTCCAACATTCGAGGTGCAATAAGGCTGGGAGACCTTAAGTCTGGGTGGGTTACCAGTAATTTTTTTGTGGCTGGACAAGAAACATTGAATAATATGTATTCAGACGTAACATTTGCTACTGCTGCTATTGTATCTCCAGGTATGTATTTCTAAAAGGAGTATACTTGATAAATGAATGTGATTCTGCACATAAAAAAAGTTGGGTGTGATGATCGGTTAGCGCTGTGCCATGTCGACAAATATCATGTCTCTGGACATATCATGTAGTTTTACTGACAGCTTTCACCATACAAAATATCAAGTTGCATCAGAAAATGTCCGTGTGGATAGGAAAAATTGGCTTTGAAAAAACAATATCCTAGTAAGTCACTGTAGTGGAAGATAGTCCAAACTCCAGGCCACGTTGTATCACATATAAATCATGTGAGTCAGTATCTCATTAATGTTTTAGTTAGATTGCCTATGTGAATTATTTATAAGGGATCAAATAAAAAGAGCCAATGCTCTTCGGCTTAATCCTGTGGATTCTTCTTGGATAAAGACTTCCTGGGGAAATAATTACTCCCTACAACGATTTAAAGTAACTAGATACTCCTAAAAATCCTTGCCGATAGATTTGTAAAGCATATGACAACAGGGTGTGTATACTAAATCACGATATATGATGGTTTGAAATGAGGCTGATGCGACTGGGAGTTTACTTCTGGATGAACCTCTTAAAGGCTTTGGATGGATTGATTTTTTCATGACTACAAACAGCACTTTGCATGGATAGTGTTTTGCTACGCAATTCTAGTCGACGGAAGCATTTACATTGACTTAATATACATAATAATTGGCTAATAGGTTATAAGGATAGTGTAGCTTTTGTAGGTACTGTCCCTCACCAATGATTCCAATGATAGTTGCAATATATCGAACGTGAATTGCGTATAACCTGTTATTGTTCCCGTCTGAGAGGAGTAATATACCTGTCTACAGTTCCGGAGGCAGCATGCCCTTACCGAGAAAAAGGTTTGCCTTCCGCGCTTGTACCGAAAGAAGGAGATAATAGAAGACAGAGGGTTCACATACCCTTGAACAAGCGACGGCTGAAGAAGACTGACGTAAATCAAAGAAAAGGGATAAGAGGGTGCAGACTGCATCAGCCAGACTACCACGCCTGATAATGAAATAGGATAGGAGACAAAGGGCTACCCACGTCATAGGTATATATATATATATATATATATATATATATATATATAGATATAGATATATATATATATATATATATATATATATATATAGAGATAGATATAGATATAGATATATAGATATATATATATATATATATATAGATATATATATATATATATATATATATATATATATATATATATATATATCTCTATATATATATATCATAAATATATATATATAAATATATATATATATAAATATATATATATAAATATATATTTATATATATATATAGATAGAATACACATATCTATATATATATAAATATTTATATATATATTTATTCTATGTACCAATTGCGAGACAATGCGGAATTGCTAACAGTTTGCATTTATTTCATGCGCTTATGAAAACCGCTCATTGCTGTCTATTTTATTGCGGTTGGATGAAATATCAACTGGCTGTTCCCTGGTTATTGTATTGTTTAGCAATTATATATATATAGCCACATTACAGCTTTATAGTTGTCACTGGCCCATCTATTCCACCCATAATACTTCCTTAAGGAGGGACCTTATGTGCTTTTCCTTCCGGATCATTTGGATGAGTTAATGCGCTATACATCGACATTTGTGCGTTTTTGTCCAAACAACGAATAAGCGACAGAGACTCGATCATGTTCTAGCGTGTAGAATATTTTTAACCACAACAGTTTGTACAGTTTGCTCTGGACGTCTAATTGAAAGATTAATTGCCAACGTTTGATCATTTATAGTTTGTTATTGATTCAGAAGGCACTCTTTATGTTCACTAGTAAACAAATAAAAGACTGGTATATATGAAACATCAGGGAGTGCATACACTGAAGCTTATGAAGATTTCACAAGATTAATGTGTTGAATACTGTAGTGTCAGAGACAAATACCATCAGTACATTCCATTGTCTACAAACGAGGTAAGGTAAAGGTCAACATTTGGGGGACCATCCAGGGATATCCTTTCTCGACGAACAGTGCGGTTATTTATCCATGACTGAATAAAAGAAAAATTATGCCGGTATTTTCAAAATGTCTATATCAATGCCGTTATTCCGCACTTAAATTATTCAGACCTTTATCCTCTTTTAATCCGTATAAATTCGTTACAAACCCTATCGCTTTTATCTACCCGATTGTAATTTAATCCCTTTAATCAAGAGCAATCTCCCACAGTTAATTCGGATTGACACTAATACCGGGTGTCTATCATCCAATTACAGAGGACATGGGTGGAATTGCTCATCCCAAGATGCCGCCCGCTTTCAACAAGGCGCCCCCACCCGCCCCCTCCCTACGAACCAATCACTCACTAACACTCCAACCAGGTGCCCAGTCGTGACCAATGACGTTTGTCCATTGTTGGGGAAAATATTGAGTTTCGAGCGGGGGATAAAAGGCAATAAACCGATATTAGCTACACCATATATGCCTTCTGGTTTTCATATTATCAAGATTCCTGAAGAAAACAGCTTCCAGTTATTTACAAAAAGACTTTTAGAACAAAAAGCTGATCTGCCATCTTAATTGTATCAAATAACATAAAAAGGTTCGTCTCTCGGTGTTCATTGCAGTAACAGACGTTATTATTTATGGTATTGCCGGATTTGCAATAGTGATAATTAGATGTTATTAGTGGAACCCGACCGGGAGTGCCTCAATATCAAGCAGGCATTGTGGCAATCATTCGGGGCATAATCAGGACCTCACACATTGGCGTAGGGTGTTGATTCTAAACTTGAAAACAAGCAATGATCGAATGTAAATGTATTGCACAGTTTATGAGGACGCTTCTATTGTAAACAATGAGAGTTGTTGATGAGGTAGGGATATATGCTAATATTGAAATTCAGCACAAGGATTTGTGGAAGTACACATACATATATAATCAGTCTGGACAATTACACGAGTTTATAGATATGTCTATTGATATAGTGCTGTTTGCCATAACCAATTCAAGCTACAGATGCAGAAACATAACCCATTATTATTGTATGACAAAAGGATAATCTGAACGTAATAAGAACTAAGGACATTAAAATTTACAAGGGGCATGTAATCAGATTGTCTATTTCTTCATTTTAACATTTTGTACAATGATATAATGACAACTTTAGGGATACTGACTTCATACAGCACTAACCCAAATTAGTACAATAGTATACTTTTTTTGCAAATCCGTAGATCTCTTAATGGGTGTATGGATGGCTGTAGCAGAAGAGTCAGTTGTCACATTGAGTTAGTTGTTTACAGCCTTAAAATACCAATGTGCGCGTACTTAACTTACGATCACGCATCACAACTTGTCTCATTAACAATCATTCATTCGTAGATGAAATGTAAGCAGCAACGATTTGCCAACCCTTACTAACATGACTTTATCACACCCAAGCTGCTCCCTGAAATGGTTGTAGGGAAATATATAAATATGTCTTTATTGAAATGTATTAATACGATCTACTACAATATAAGCTCATGTGATGGTACCATAGCCAGTCAGAGCCTGCATAATGTATTGAATTGCCTTCCACAGGTACAAATGACTGCTTGTGAACATATATCATCTGGTTAGACAGCGTTTACAGTATCTGTTCTGGTCACAGCGTTAGCTATGTATTTAGTGTATTTAGCTTTGCATTTAGTATATATATATATATATATATATATATATATATATATATATATATATATATATATATATATATATATATATATATATATATATATATATATATATATATATATATATATATATATATATATATATATATATATATATATATATATATATATATATATATATATATATATATATATATGTCAGTGCATTTCCTCACCAAACTATTTTATGTGCTGACATGGAAGAGTTGATAGATTTGAAGAGTTTCATTAATGATAATAAATTGACGACAGGTGATTGCAGTCGACGATACAACGATCCTTCCCTGGTTATTATTATCTCGTCAATTACCAATTAGGCCCGTATTGCTAATAACTCCTCCAATTTCCCGTTCACTTATGTGCCTCTTCATTCTCTAGTACGTCTATTTGCAGGTGCTGTGATCAGGGGATAAAGGTTGTAGCTAAGTAAAAGCATCTCATAATCGAAGGCTTTTTACCTGGTTTCCAAATGCATTAAGTGGGATAGCTTGAAAGGAACAGCAGAAGCAGCATGAACTCACATGTGTGTACGATCAAAGAACTAGTGCGTATGCGTGTATACAACATGTAATGAAGAAAATAATCAAAGTATTCTCCAAAAGAAACCTTAAATCATATCCAAGAGCTTGTAACCTCACACCGAAGCTGTGTAAATTCTTTGCTATGATATAAAAATAGGGACTATTTTGTTTCGAGAAAGTCGACAAGAAAAAGTACGTAAGTGTCTTTCAAGACATGTGAGAACCTTGTTATGTAATCAAGTGTCGATGCTCATGATATATCTACATTCGCAGGCTTTAAGAGGCGTTAATTACAACAGCATTGCTGCCATCTCTCAATTATAAATATATGATATATAATAGGTTTTGACCTAGGTCTTGTATCTCTCTTCCCTTCTCCATATTATTATTTATTCAGTTATTCTTTACGAAAAGGAGACGTGTATATAATGATGTACTTCTTGGCACTGATTAGTGCTTTTGTGGTCAAATGAACAGCTGCCTGGCCTTTGCTGATGTGATATCATTGATGGACGTGATGGGAAATGGCAATTCAACTTATCACGTTATAGATGGCAACGCTCAATCAATGTAATAGATAGTATATTTAAATTATCACATACCCCTATGCTGTGGATTGTGTAATAAGAAGTTAGAAAGAAGAACTACAGAAAAGTCTCTTTGAACGTCACAAATTACCTACTCCATTTAATCCCATCGGCAATACTCGGCATCAAATTTAAGGGATGTTATATTACAAGCACGAGGAGCACATGGCTGTGACTGTGTGTTCGTCAAGGTTTTACTGTTATTGCGCAGCTTTCCTGAATGATGCATTTTCACCATAATGTTATATTTCACACCGGTTCGTTTTCATCAATTGTTCTCTACGCTCGCTTCTGGCTTCTGCCCACCAAGTGAGATAACTGTTTGCTGTCTAGAACCTAAAGCTCTTAAAACACTTTGCACTCACATATTTTCATCCTCCGCAATAAACATCTCTGTTGAAAACTGAATCAGTCATCACCAGCTTCCATAGATTTCTGGCTCCAGTCTTCCTACTCATGTAATGACATTATGCTGCTGACGATACTCCACATTTAGACAAAGTACAAGGTATCTCGCCTTGATAATGGTATCCCCAAGCAGGCATGATAGATCGGAAGTGGTAAACAGTGAGGACGCTTTCAGAGGCGAAGAGTGTTTGCATAATCTACAATGAGCTGCCTAAGCAACGTGTACGCTCGGCTGCGGTCATCACCGGTCATAAAGTACATTCGGTTGGTACTTAGCATGGCGCAACCGTCCGCCAGACGTCTCTTGAAATTTGGAGAGAAGTACGAAATGATCAGATATTCAGTAATATAATCATGGCGTCTTTGGCAAAGGCGAGAAAGGCTAACGTTATGAGACGACAGATAAACTTCTTGTAATGGAATATTATGGGAGCGTGGGGATGGAAAACGACACAAGTTAGATCTGAAATAACATGATTTAATATAGTGACTTATATTTCTCAATGGGTTCTGTGTCGCTTTATGAGAAATACATTTATTTCGTTAAGAATTTTCAGTTGGAATTTACTGCATGTTCTTGGCAGTGATGTCATCAGGTTGTTGATTCTGGGGCATTACTATATTAATGTGCTGACCACTGTATAGTCGAAGACAAATATCATTAATCCACTTCATCCACTAGAAGCGAGTGGATATGGACTGCAATTGCAGACTCTCTTGCTTCTGATAATTACCTGCTTTGCAAATAGTGATAATTAGTCTGTGGGACTCGACCGATAATGCCTCTATATTAAGCAGGCCTCCCGGTAATCATTCAAGGACATAAGGTAGGTTTTCGTCATAGTAGTGCCAGGTGTTAGGAGTATTTTGTGGCATGCAAACATACATGTCTGTTTGGAAATTAACTTTTAAGAATAAAAATTTCATGGAATACATAAGAAACCATGGATGTGTAAATTGAAACCATTTCGTTGGTATTCTAGTAGAATAACAAACACAATAGTGTTATGATAAGTAGCCGATGAAGGGCACGCAGTCACAATCATAATGCGGAATGATACAACACCACACTGCCTAATCCTACTAATTCCACTTCCATCAATATATAAAGACTATGTTCTATTTTGTCCACCTGCGACTATTCATTGAGTCTTCATCGCGCAGGTGTGATGAGCAGAGATAAATTGCCAATTGTTAGCTACTTCATGTTGCATCACGTTAACAAAACAATCAGAGTTGACCATAAAAGCATACATTTGTAAGAAAAGATCTTGTTTGCACGATCTTAATCCATGATTACAGCGATACGCTAATATTTTGTGATGGAATTAAAGATTTCTGTAACAAAGGATGACCCCACAAAAAGGGCAGACGTCGTCGGAGTTTGATTATGATAAGTTGTTTTGATACCATTTGCATACTTATACCGCATATGATATGTTGCATAGACTATAATGACACTGCTATTTTTCTTAACCGGGACAAGCTTCACAAAGATTCATGTCTCATTAGTGTTGTCCCACGAAATGATGATTTGATACCGATTATGACCAAAAGAAAAAGTGCTGTTAATAAGGTTGCACATTTGTATCTGTTAACAGTTCGTGTAATGATATAATGGCAACGTTTTAGATAACGAATACAGACACAAAATAAGTACAATAGGATGCATTCTTTCGCGCCTTCTTATATCTTTTCGTAGATTTAACACTGATGTAATAGAAGCGTCAATGAATCGGTAACTGTGCAGCTTTATTCAGTTACAGAAGGAACCTGACTCATTAACAATAATTTGGAGATGAATTGAGGCCAGGACACGTCAACGCCTTCTTGCAGGACACAAATGTTACTTGTGCTAAAACTTCAAGTATATCACTGTCTAGATCAGTGGGTTCTGCGTATAAGTGAAGTTTGTCATATAATATGATACATGTTATAGTATTTCTTGCAACATCATAGATAGAAACTACTACAATGGATTATTATATGAGGAGGCTCTTCCTCCCAACATGATTATTGCATTATCATACCCAAGCTGTTCCCTGATATGATTGTAAAATTGAATACTTATGGAATATATAATGTATATTAGCTAGGGCTACCTGGTAACACCATCATTGGACTGTGTTGATATGATTCAATACATTATGTGGTCACATGCAAGGGTATCCTAACCTGTAAGAATAAAATTTTCTTCCATGGGTTAAAATGTCTGTCTTTGACCTTAAGTCTTCCATGCTTACCGTCGATATTACGCGCAATTGTGTCATCTCCGCTACATAAAGCAAAGCATGGCAGAAAGTGGCTGGTTCGTGGGACGCTCTTATCTACCCACGCTCATTCTGTGCCATATTTGGAAGGGTTTATGTTTTGCATTTTAATGCTATGAGGCTTACAAGAAGGGTCTTGTACGACGTCGGTGTGAATCTTGTTTGCACACGCCGTCATATTCTACGCAACGCACGTATTGTGTCGTAATTTATAAGGACGAGTTATGATGATGGTGAAAGACATGTGCATGTTCCGACAGCAGCTTCCCTTATAATGTAACCTTTATTTTGGGTAACAATATTAAACCGAATAAACGGTTTCTGGAGAGCGTCATGCATGGATACAGTAACTTAATGTTTGGTCCATCGTCTGCAAACAAGATAAATATTCCCCTGTGGTTGTAGGGGCTAGATTCTCTCTAAATGAACGACTAATCAGTTGGGTGAACACAGTATTAATCCATGCATTTCATAAAATTGTCTCTCTATGGCATGCAAGTAGATTGATTTACAGCATTGCAATAATGATAATCATTCGACTCTAGAAGGTTGGTTCCGGCGATCCTTCCTTGGTAATTAAGAACATAATTACAGCTATTATGGTTACGATGACCTCGTGAATAACCAAGGAAGCCGGTATTGCTAATGACTCCACCAACATCTCGTGCACTTACGCGCTACTTCTCTTTCAAGTATGTCCAGTCGCAGGTGTTGTGATCAGGGGATGAAAGTTGTAGGCAGGCGAATGTCCATTAGAAACTCATAAACACAGGGTCATTACTTGTCCTTGAAATTCCAATCTCTGTAGGATATTGTGAACGGAACACCAACAGCACCTCCATGGGCCCAAATGCGTGTATGCTCATTAACAATGAAAAGACAGCTGTGTGCTATTTATAGATTAGTATTGTATATGGAACCAGTCACAGCCATAATCTGCATGACAACATCGCTATAGTACTCAGGGATACTATCCAATGTGTCAAATGGGGTGATACGTTGATTAAGAAGTGACTTTGACGGATTGTATTTATAACGTAGGCGTATGTGTGTATACATTATGTTGAGCAGAACAGAAATAATTTACTTTCCTGAGCAAACCAGAACTAAGCGAAATCGTGACTATGATATTGGCACAGTGAATAGACTTTTTCAAGAGTGTCAACATGAAACAAATACAACAGTATTTTTCGAGACATGAGAGACGCTTGCTATCTTATCATGTGTCTATCCTCATTATATATCTTCCTTCCCAGGCCCTTTAGCTGCAAGATGCGTTAATTACAAGTGCAGCACTACAAGCATTGCTGCAGTCTCTCAGATTTACGAATCAATTACACATAAACGAGATAGCATATGATGTTGGCCGAATTCACGCATCTCTCGATCTCTCTTGTTCTATATGTCTCTCTCTTTTACATTACCAAAATATGAAAAAAAAAGTAAAATAACATTGCAATTATCCTAACCCCCGTAGTAAGCCAAAATATGTGATTAATAACAGATTGATAAATGTTCGTCACACCTATATCTTGTGACTCGACGTCAATCAGCGCCCTGCTTCTCACACTACTCATCACAGTGATGATACATAACCTCGTCTTTCCGGGATTTTCCATTATTGGAGGAAAGTTACTGATGGTGCAATTAAGCGCCAATACTATAGAGCTACCTCTCATCAAATATCCACTAGCTCATTCCCCAAGAGGCCCAGGCTGAGAAAACAAATAAGCGTGGAATGATGAGATATAATATAAGGCCTAGATAGCCTTTGCACATGGATAGGTCTACTTCATTTATCTACTGGTAATCAACAAGTTCAGTACATACAGGTTTAGGGTTCCAAAGTACAGTAGCAGCGTGTTTAAGTTAATGTTCGACGATGTGAGCACCATTTCTAACACTGCTCGTAGTGCAATGAATTATATATTTATTATAGAATGATTAAACCCGGTAAACAATTGCCTATTTTTTTGCCATTCAATCATTGCTTCAAAAGCCAGAAGAAAGATGTTCATTTGTCGGGGTCACTAACAGTTTAACGTTAATAATGACAAGTTATGACTTCGTAATCAAAGTATGGTTGATAAACAGTAACCAAAATTAAATCAAAAGGCAAGCAAAAATCCATAGGACAAATGCATATGACGTTAATAGCACTTAATACTTTTAAAGTATCTGAAGCAGAACTAGCAGGACTACTTGAATTATAATCTAAACTTTGTTCAATTTACTTATCAGTGGGTCCGAGAGGGTGGCGGTTAATTGCTTGACCTTTTGATGATGATACGATTATGAATAGGTTAAGGTGAGGTCACGTCACATAAAGGGGGTTACGGGGCCAAGTGTCTTAATGACACTGTGTTGGACATCCGACGGGGTGTGCAAAGCCAGGTGCGGGCGTCAGGCGTGTGCAAAGTGAGCGATGTCACGTAAGAAACACTTACCGTCAATATATATCATCGCAAGTGTTTGTTTTCGTTTCAATTTTCCGAAATTATAATAAGTGCGGATGGAGTTGCATCACACACCCTATGCTTAACGATGAGCTTTATGTTCTTGCTATTCACTAATACCTGTGATCAAAGGCAGAGAACGGTGATATTTTGCACAAAAAGGATGACTCCCTGATTTTCTTATTCTTGCAACTCTATGTAACACTCACAAAGACTTGCACACAGGTATTGTGGGAGAAGGGTGGGTAGCTTATGAAGAAGGGAAGGGGAAGGGGGAGGTTCTTAACAAGCATATCGCATTATTTGAGGCTCTCAAGATATAGGTTTGATTCGTCTGGCTTGTTCAGGGCATCATTAATATTAGGATATAGAGCGTAATGGTCGCGTACTAACGCAGGCATTTCGATTTTTGACCCTTTCAGATCTCACTTAATAGTCATCTTTGCAAAATAATATAAAAACAGATGAAGAGGATTGAATGTTTTGTATGAATAATTGAATGGTATATATACACGTCTTATATAATTCGGCTTGTACACATGCATTATCTATGTGACTGCCTTCTATGTGGCTACTCTCATCGGGTGGAATAAGCTGGCAACACTTTTTAGTTTAGATTTCCGTGTCCCATTTTGCTTTTATTCATTACCGAACGGGGCTAAAAAAGGTTAAATTTGTGATGAATATTGGTCATTACATGTAATACAGAAGTTGATTGGTATACTTCCTTCAAGGTTTGGAGAGAAGATGGTGATATTCATTTATGGTATTGGAAAAAATGGGATAACAAATTTACGCGAATGTAAAGGGGGGAAATGCTAGGTGAAATGGACAGCTATAGTTTATTATCTCCAACAAATAGATACTTGCAAAATAACCAACGTTATTGGGTGACGGGCGGGTGCTTCTCTCATGGCATGGAAGCAGCTCTTGTTCTTTGGATCATCATATCCTGAATTCATCACAGGAAAATACTAGTTATTTTGGTCAGTGGCGTATAAGGTGTCCACCACTAATATATAAACATTCATGAATGGATGAGAATGAGTTATTTACAGATTGTATGTATAAAAAAGACAACCTGTAGATCCATATTGATTGATCATTTTGTTATTCTTTCCAAAATGCTTTGTTCATGCATTGCTGACTTACAGATGCACATATGTTATCTAGAAACTGACGCCAGTCGCTTATCATAAATACAGTTGGCTACATGATCATAACGAGTGTATTTTAGTTATGGAGGTTTACTAGCTGTTTGCTGCAATGAACAACACCTTGGGGCTTAAAAGGGTTATGGATTGAATGGGAATGAAATAAGAACAACAATGCTTTGACATTATGATTTGATAACAAGGAAATGGAGCGTGATCAGTTATCGTTAAGAACTAGAGTAAATACCAGTCACTTTCGAAATAAAAAAAGTCATACTAATTTACTTGTTACCATTAATGAATTTCAGCACGGCACCCGAAAAATAACGTACGTACTTCATCATCAGGTCTAATTTGCCCTGCGTACTTTGAAGACAGTACGGTGAGATGCTGTCATGCTGTTACCTTAATGGGCTCATCATTTGCCATTTGCCAAGACACATTACTAACCAAAATAAGTACTTGGTTATTGCATTTACGAGCAAATTGTTATGGAATGCAGTATGTTAAGAACCATGAATGGGCCATATTTGTACTTTCACAACGTGGAAAACCATTAATATCCGTAATATTTTTTGTTATTTACATTCATATGCTTGTATATACCTTGTAATGATAAACACACATCCATTGTTCAAAATTGTTCACCTTCATAAGGAACGGTAAATGTATCCAATAAACAGAACACTTTTGTTGTTTACATTACAAAATCGTTTGATTCACTGTATTGCATTTTAGGGTAAGACAACTAAGGCATTTGTGCCCTAGCATTATGGTGGATTTTGAAGGTGATCTGAAGTGTACTTAGCACACAGATAGCCGCTGCATTAAGCATCTCAGAGCGTTCCGTTTGAGCGTGACGTTTTTATTAACATTACTACTTGGTTACAGCACATTATTTATGGTAAATATTGTCTAACAATCACGATTTGTATGCCTTTGAGGCCACATAGGAGGTGATTCAAAGAATCCCTATATCAAGGAACCACCTAATGTACCTAAGTACAGCCACGCTTAACGCATGTCTAATGACCAGTGATGAATAGAGTCATCTTGCTAATGGTGGCATGATCCTAGTTCCAATGTGCTACTCCAAGTCCTCTCGTTTTCAAATGTAAGCGACCAAGATGGATATGAAGAACACACACCCTATATTTGGTCCAATTTAAAATGGCATTAACTATTGGCAAGAAGGAGGGAGGATGATCTCATCTCATTATTTGGTTGTTATCTATTGCTGACGTTGGTGTAAAGAATCGAGCTTTCTTGTGTCTCTCATTGATTCCAAAAGTGAAGTTGTGTGACGTCCTGCAGTAATGTGCAAGAACTGGTTGATAATTTCATTGTCATTATCAGCAAAGGAGCAATACAAGCTTTGACATTTATGCATTTCATTGCAAGAGAATCATTCGCTGTAATAGGAGCCACGTTTTCAACGTAATTCCGCCGTTAGTATGAACCAAATAACACTCTAGTGCATGTAATATAATAAGCATATGCGGGACCCTGGGTATAGGTTTCGTTGGAGATTATGTTCTTTGGCTTCATCCGGGGGAATTTTCCTGGACAAACAACAATGCAAAGGCGTAAATTCCTGCTAGTGCTATCCTGTTTTCGGCTACATATTTGCCATTTGAATCAACAAGCCTCCCAGCGTGTTCTCTATCCCAATATTGTCTCCATTTTGGCCAACTAGCCTCCCAGCATGCTTTCCATTCCAACATTGTCTATACAAGGGCGGTCTGCACAAAGAAATCCACTGGGTTACGCAAAGCAATACACACTAGCTATCCACTGGGCTGCACAAAGCAATGCACCGGTCTGCACAAAGCAATCCACTGGGCTGCGCAAAGCAATAAGTACTAGCTATCCACAGTACGATGCAGGGGTACTGGACTGTTTGCATGAATGGGGTCCTTAAACTACAAATTAAACTATAAACATTTCCATCACAAGAAAATAACACAGGGTTCACTCTGCGAATTTGTTTCTATTCCTTTCTGAATAAAATACAGAGAGGGGGTAGGGGAAGAAGGCTTATTTCTCTGTGCTAAATATTACCATTGGACTCAATAACTGAAGCGAGGTTTTTCATCAGAAGCTAAATCACGGTGACCAACAATGGTTTAGTTTAAGGAAGTCAGAGAAGCTGACTGAGGGCTCAGCACCAGGCGCCTCGCCAGTGGACAAGCGCTTTCGAATGAACCTGTCACATTCACACATCGGGAAAGTCAACTCCTGGCAACTGAAGTTTCTCCCAAAATTGCGGTTGGTTCTTCGGAGAATACGGCCAGACCAGGGTAGTCGTTCGGCGAATGAGAGCAGCAAGAGAAGGAGTAAACATTTTTTGCGGAATCAACTCCAGAATAATGACAAATTCACACAGGCCGCTTTGAAGGAAGCTGCGACTGAAAACCGTGATGCTCTTTATACTGTACTGTATCAACTTAAAATTGACAAGCTAAGGAAAAGCTGGGCTTGGGTTCCGGTGTACAGTGGCAGTATATCCAGGTTAAAGTTAATATTTATGCGTTTAATTGCAAGAGAATCATTAACTTTACTAGGATTCAAGCTTTTCAGCGTACACTTGTCGTTCAAGATAAGCAATGTACACGCCATGTTACATCAAAACAATATGCATGCCCCAGCATAACTATTACCAGGAAGACGATGTTATTCAGTATCATCCGGGGGAAGATTCCTGGAATCATCATTTCCAATTGAAAAGATGTTTTGACAATCTATTCCCCCACCCTATTATATGCAATAGACACACAGCTGAAGCAGTCATGGGGAAAAATTAATATCAGTTACTTTATAGAATGTTTTGTGTTACTTACATGTATATACTTGCATATCCATTATTATTATAGACTAACATACACTCCTCACAACAGCACACTTACTTTTCAAATTATTAACATGATGTACAAAACGCTTGTGTTTGGTTTATCTAAGTGTGACACACATATGGCTATTTTTTGTCCTAGCCAAACGAAAAGTGTATATACACTTACAGCAGATCGTTAGAGCCTTCCTTTATATATACAACCAGTTACATCACATTTTATGTTTGGAAAAAATGGTCTAGCTATAAGAATAAGCAAGTTTCGTACGCCTGCGAGGCCACAAAGGGGCTGGTTTAACGAATCCTTTTGTTAGGGAAACACTCATCAAACACTCTCAGAGCTACTACTCCGAAACTTAATCATCTAATACTGGAGATATACACAGGCAACAAAGACGGAAACAAACATAGCATAGCTCTATATTTGGTTCAATTAATTGCCACTTGGCATGAACCAAAATCTGAATTCGTCATTCCTCACAGGGCGTGTGATTTCACCTTAGTATGCATTTTTTTTGTTTCTCATATAATTTACAGCGAAGCTGCGTCCTGCAGAAATGAGCCAGAATGGTCTCATGATGATGCTTATCATGGCGCAGACTTTCATCAAACATCTATTGCAATAATGAAGAGACTTTAAAAATAATTGTATGTCACGATCAACTCCACTGAAGTTTTGTTATATATCCCATATGTGGCCGCAACTGAGCATGACGTTTTAATGATTGATCAATAAATAACAGCCAGCCCTCTTCCTCAAATCGCTCTCCTTGGAGAACTAACATTCTTGTCTTTCATATCGCAATACCCTTGAAATTGTTAGTGAAAAATATCCTTTGCTGACGAAGGAAAATAAGATTTTTCATTTGCTTAACTCGTAAAAACGTTTTACAAAAGTACATTATGTTTACCACCACCCACATTTGTACTGTTGATGAGCCTCGAAATCTCTTGCTACTGTATTAGTAACTGCACATTGCTTAAGATATTTAAAATCGCGATAAATATTAATTGTGTATGGCCTTACCAGAGTGACGTTGGCGCTTTCGCAAATAATTGCCTTATCAACATTCTAGCCCATTAGCAGACGAATCATAGCGTTTGGTGCCGTATTGGGCAGTGCAGTAAAGAGTTGATAGCGACGCTAAGAGGGTTCGCTTCTAGTGGCTCTGTGTTGATCACTTCCCTGATTACAATTCACTGCAATCGTGAGATGGCGATACCGTTAGATAATTATAAGCACATGGAAATACTGGACTGATTTCACTGCAATTGTGAAAGTGGGAAAAATGTCGTTTTGCAGAGCCTTTCCGCTGCCAAAACACGTCGCATATCAGGTTGATAAATTACCCAGGTAAACCTTTCGATCACTGATCAGCAATATTTGGGAAATACCAATTGTAAATTCTTGGCATCATGTTGCTACATAAGAACACATTTTGGTCACATTCCATCAATATTATCATGTCAACCCGGTACGTACTACGCTGTATATCAAATGTGCTTTTAGACGAGGTTACTTTAGCGTGTTCATATTAAAGCTTAGCTATGTACATCTCTGAGTCACCAATTAAAGCAAGGGACAAGCCGCACACAATTGATGATACCTATGGTCAATGTTGAATATCGATCATTGATTGTATGGCCAACAAAAGAGAATATCAACAACACGTTCATATCTCAGCACATCAGTGTGAAGCAAAAGGGATAGAACAACTACGGTCCATAAACGCTGCGACTATTCCAAATGTCTCTGAAAAAAGTATACCTTGACAAGGTGTGGTGCTTTATACTCATAACCTCTTATCCATTTGAAGGGTTAGTGAATTGATGACTTAGGTAGGACGTTATGTCTGTCTAGCTGCCAGACATACGATATTATAGAGTGATTATATAACAAAATTAGATTACTTGGAAAACACAAATGGATAGAACGATTTATACAGTTAGCTACAGCTGGTAGGACAGGGCGGTTGCGTGACATGCATGGTGCACCATCATCGTTATACGAATGGCAAAGCGTAGCAATATAAGAACCGATTTGCTAAGATCTGCTGAGTACAGCAATAATCATAGATAATGTGGGTCGTACTATGCATTTGGATATCATTTGGTTATTTTCTTGGCTATCATTTGGTCATTAGAGCATATAAACTGCTGGCGATACACCAAACATATAACATGGGGTATATTTTGCGTCTCTTACTGATAACACAATCATTTGGATACTATTTGGTAATTTGTCTGGCTATCACTTAGTCATTAGGGCATACAAACTGCTGGCGATACACCAAACCTATAACATGGGGTATTATTTGGTAATTTGTTTGGCTATCACTTGGTCATAAACTGCTGGCGTCGACGTTAACCACACTCTCTATCGCCTAATTCCCATGTTAAGCCCAATAGCGAAAGAAGGAATCTAATGCTTAGTTGTCAGTGTAAACGTCAGTCGAGGCGTAAGATCGTTCTTCTCCGGGGGTTTTCTAGGCAGTGTCTTCCAAGTAATTAAAAAACCGATGCATCATTGAGGTTAATCCGGATTCGAACTTTGAAACGAAAGGCATGTTCACAATCCCAACACCAAATGAAGAATTGTATACGATACAGTTTTCACAGAATGCTTGACAACACGGTACTGAAACATCAGTAAATTATATTCCTTTTAACTGTAGCAAAACAAACTACGCATAACGTATGCTAACTACTCTAATAACTACTGCATATGAGTCCTAATCTTTGGTTCATATGATTCTTACTTCTAAATTATGTTTGAGGCCAAGTAGACCAATTGTATCTTGGCACTACATGTAAGGTATTGGTCAAGTATAACTCGTCAGTATCATGAGCTTAAACGTTATGGCAGTATATTGTTCTAATCACCGGAGAGAACCACCCTTTACACATATATTATGTCATAGTTATATGCGGATGTATAGCTATAACATATGTCAAGATAGGACCAAATAAATTCTAATAAACCCATGAATCACAACAGAAGCCATAACAATTTGTAAGTTTGATACATGTGATCCCAACTTTTGTAGTATCATTGAATGTTCAAGACTCAAAATGCAAGGAAGAACATGTCCTATTTAATCATGATATAAAATGCCGCCACAAAGCTCATAAAGATCGATCACGGTCCGGCTTTGAAGCAGAACGATGCATCATCAATGCCACCATTGTGACAAAGTGACGACGAGTATTAGTAAATATGGCTAATGTTTTCATTAGATCGCATTATCGACCGACAACAGAAATTTGATGGTACAATGTCAGCAACAAGTTCCGCATTGCAGGGTGCCATGATATATAACAATTTAAAGGCAAAATATCTTAACGAATTATTATTTATACAATGTGTAGTTCATCAATCATACGTAATGCTGAACTCCTCTTGCTCTGCTTGGGCTCTGAAGTTCCCTGACATAATTTTCATTATGCCATTCTCTAACTCAGGTCAGGTCCTGCAGGTCAGGTCATACTCAGAACATACGACGTTTGTGTGCAACCCTCGGTGTAAACAGGCACGATTTTCAAAGCACATACATTGATCATACAATTGGTGCCCGAGTAATGTTGAATTTGTTGTGTTGAGCATACGACGGTGGCAGTTTAGTGTAGGTAGTGAATGATTGACACAAAAGTAAGAATATACATTCGATGAAGGTCGTTATTGTATAACAAATGGACAAACCGTATTGTGCGCCATGGATTCAGGATGTATAGACAATTGCATATAGTAACATATGCCCATCGTACTGATTGTTTGCATTGCACTAATTGAGAATTAAAACTCCTTGCTAGGATAATAGGTAAGCAACGCTGTGAATATAATCCATGTGTTGTTGTGTTATAAATATTTCCAGAGTGAAAAACAAGAATCAATTTTAGAAAACGATCATTTCGTTGATTGCGCATATGTAATAGTTATTCATTGAAAATCCAAGCCTAAACACTTGACCAAATAACACAATCTCTCCTGTTAACAGTCACTGATGCATAAACCCGCAAATAATCAACATATGCATCAAATGACATAATTTGAAAAAATATATTTCGCAAGAAATCCTCAAATCGTTCTAGTTATATTTTCTCACTCATTTCCGAGTGCCGTGCCTCAGAAGAGAAGATGCTGAGTGAGCCTACCTTAACCGCAACGTCGGGAATTGATAGCTACTTTCAGTCGAGGGGAGTACAGAGAAACTGCCATTGTTGCAAACGTAGAATAAATAGATAGTTTATCAAGAATCGGAGTTTAAGGCCAGTGGTCATTGCTTAACACTATTTGTCGGTCTCTACGTATGACTCACAGAACCTTATATATTATATATATAATTAAGTATAAATATATATACATATATATATATATGTGTGTGTATATATTTATATATATACATATTTTATATACATATATTATATATATATATATATATATATATATATGTATATATATATGTATAAATATACATATATATATGGATATATATATATATAGATATATATAAATAGATATATAAATGTTTATATATTTGATATATATGTAGTATATATATTTAAATATATATAATATATCTATATATATATATCTCTATATATATATATCTATATATATATCTCTATATATATATATATCTCTATCTATATATATATATATATATATCTATCTATATATATATATATATATATATATATATATATATATAAAACGAATATTGTGATGCAATTTCCTAGTAAAATGTATAGGCTAGAATTGTCAATGTCGACAAATCTTTCACCAAATACAATGCATATTCACACATCAAGTCAAAGCATAATCAGTATATGAATATTGTGAGAAAAGCAATAATTTAATGCACTTCTTAAGTCGTACGCAGAAAATATGATTTAAAAAAACTGCATGGCCTGAATATTTTATACGAATGTGATGATTTTGGCATGGGTGATATACTGCACATATAAGCCTGCCATAAAGCTGCAACAATATAATGATATATGTAGCATTCCGTCATGAAAATGAATAATATGCATCAACTGTTCTTGCACCTTTTGCATTTCTATTTAGCTAATATACTGATTGTCCTTTCTATTCAATAATAGCATATATGTACTTAACATTATCACTGACATGAAAAATTGGAGAATATATGAAAGTATATATACTAATTTGGCGGAGCTAACTACGATGGCGGGATGTATTTGTATAATCAGCAGCAATATATGCTTAAGGCTAGCACTTTTTTCATACAGAGCAACTAGGTCGAATAAATATCAGGATTTTTCATTAAGGTGAGGTTTCGAAGACAATTTGGATCAAATACTGCAAAAAATTGAAACATAGACCTAATTGAGAAATGATTTTTCGTTCTGTACACGTTATATGATAAATGCGACTGTATGTATTCATAACCATCCGGAGCCGATCCATATTATCAAACCTCCTGTGTTTACTCCATTTGTTAGAAGACAGTTAAGCCTATTCTATGACGCTCAGTTTCTACCTAATTGTGATCAATAATTGTGAGCATTAAGTGATTATGAATCACTGTTTGCTGTTGGTTGATCTGTCCGAACCGAATTATGACCAACTATGTTTATAATACGACGCCCTACCCATTGACACCCGCCTTAATATGACAAGGCTTGATATTATACAACCACGTCCTACGGAAAGACACATAGATAAGTTAATCAGAATGTTAACTGATGGTCTAACTTTTTTCGTAGGCATTCGGAAGGTAACGTGCACATATCATTGATATAGATATCATCGAGCAAAAATACGTCTATGCATTTCCAAATGCTATGTTGAATTATTTCCTTCTGTTTATCGATCCACATAACAATGAAAATAAACTTTTGACTACTCAAACAAATGACCTCTTCATTTAGGAGAATCAACAGCTATAAGTATCACAATGGGCAATAAAATCAAGAACCAAATGTTAGCATACGAAATAAAATTGATTATGGTGCAGATGTTAAGCACCACTATGTACTTAGTAGCATAATTTATCTAATAAAATGTGCAGTCTTAAGACATCACATGTGTACGTACATTAATAGATTATCATGTACTATTCAGAATTGGTAGCGATGCCGAAGGCTTACCGTTTGGCTCCACGTTATATTTTCTTCGCTTGCATTGGCAAGCTTTGCATATAACAGTTGTTTCTAAGTTTAGCAAACTAACACACAACTGCACATGACACAGCCAATATCTCCTATGGATGCCATAGATCTTTCCACAGAACTAAATTGATCGTGATCTGATTAGCTCCTGACGCACCTTGCAGTACAATTCAAGGAACAAACGGCAAACATTATATCGATTCCCACTTCGATATGCTGTGTTTAGCACGTTCCACTTGCCGCAAGTTAAGTTAGCTGCAATCAACCAGTGCTACAATTAAATGATTCACTACGATTAAATCAATGCACTTTATTCAATTTGGGTTTTGGCTTTGAAGACATTTCAGTCTTGAAGGCTCCGGCGTTGCAAAATATAATGCACTACAACAGTTTCAGCTATACTTATGCAAGCTTAATCAGGGCATTTATATAAGGAGATCTTTATTTGATTTATATGCCTCGTCGATCACAACAATATAGGCAAAGTGTACTATTGGGCAGGCATAAACAAATTCTTATCATTGCCTTTTGTGTAATACCCATACACAGAAACTTTAATGGTTTGATATGCATCTCTTAGGTCATGCATTTATAATCAAAACTTAAATCATCAGACCAAAAAAGCAATCTTTGTTACCTACATTTGTCATCGGCCTATCAGAGCAGGTCAGTTCAAGGTTCAATAACCAAGTACGGAATAGCTTTGTCAAAACGAAATCGACGGACAAGACAAACACGAATTTTCGAGATATTCAGGAACCTTACTATGTGTCTATGATCTCTGTGTATATCCATTCACTGGCTTGTAAGAAACGAGTGAACTGAACTTTAGCAGTATTAGTTCAATCATTACTCGCAACATAAGGATCAACTACATTTAAAGCCATATCACACATCTTTGATCAGTGTTTTGTCTCTGTCTTTCTGTTTCTCTCTCTTAGATGAAAACTAATCCTTCCATATTGTAAAGAAATACCTATTCAAAATTGGTTCCAGAACTTAATCAAAAGTCGTTATTGATATTAGATTGATTAATACTCGCCTGTCGTCAATCGTTGCCCAGCTGTTGGCGTAGCTTTGACATTTTGATAATGTAAAAACTCGTCCCCGTGAAGCTTTTCATCAGTAGTAAAATGTAACTTAAGCTGCAATATTAACTACAAAGCAATGTAAAATACTGTCACACATCACATCAAATATCACAGTGAGGAACATCCGCTGATTACAAACAGATAGCATGGTGAGATCCTTCCTAACAATGTAATGTCAACGCATTCTCTACATGCAGTCGGTCTACTTCATATTTAATGAGGAAATTGATAAACAACGGAAAGGGAGTGCCTGTTTTCAACTCGGTTTTATATAACATGGTAGCATACTATGAATAAAGGTTAATGATGTTGTGTCAGAGCCCTGACAGCATACCAGGGTGTATAGTATTTGCTTAATAGAGCAGACTCTCCCGTTTTCTGACCATTGCAGCAAAATGGCACCATCACTGCCGAGAGCACCGCCCACCACGCCCATGCTACCAGTCCAGCTCTTCTAGGGCGTATACTCTGACTTCGTCACCAACAAGGGAGTGAACTTTCCAAGAACGGCACAAAATAGACCGTTGCAAGGTTTAGGAACTGATACAAACAGAAAGATATCTGCTTTTGCGAATCTGATTGTGGCAATGGTAAATTGTCTATCGCTTATCAATGATCTACAAAATATACCATCTAGTAGCGGAGATAAAGTGAAATCTTTCTTCTGCGTAACGTTAAGTTATGTCTTGCAAAAGCTTACTTTATATATATTTATATATATATCGATGTATATAAATATACATAGGTGACATCGCATTTGTGCTATAATTACGCAACTTATGCTGCAATAGTAATATCTCTGATATCGACTGTGATTGTGGAATCCTTATCTAACAATAAATAAAAACCATTTATCTGCGGATCAGGTGGCGAGTTTTGCACATAGAATGAGCTGACATAAACCAATTACCTTTTTATACAAGTCGTCACTATGGTTGCACAGCAAAAGTTAATTTCATTACTAAATCTGTTACCATCAGTATTTATGGATAACCTATGAACTATACTATATCAGACGTTAGGAAATATAATAGTCTTTCTTGGTCTCTGCACTGCATGAGTCACTTTGATTGATCTAGAGCGCTAAGCGTTCTGCTTTACATAATATCTAGACATGTGCTGTACCAGTTATACTGGTTCCACATTAGAACCTTGCTGTGAAATTGAAGCCCGTCAAAGACAGCAAAGTGTCATTGATTGATCTAAGCAACGGTATCTTGATACCCCTCATTGACGCTGTGAGTGTTCACTAGATTGACAAACATATATGAATAATAGCGCCGTACATTTAATCGTTACAACAACGGTAAACTAATGCAGAGTATACCAATGGCGACATCAATCCATTGGCGATACGACCGCTTCGTTTTAGGATGACACCAAAGAATCACCTTTCAAAGTTGCGAGCGGTTGTTACAGTTATAATACAACCTAAATGGCGGTTAATGTCCCATTAGTGTAACTTCTGTATGTATAACTGATTTAGCACAATGGAACCTAGTCGTTTATTGCAATGATCATTGGCGACTGTACCAGTCATGCACTATCAAATACAATTTCAGTATTTAACTTGTCGTCGGTATCGATATGTACTGTCGCAAAGAGCAGTTCATTAGAATAACATTTCATTCATTTATTTTCTCTGAAATCGCATTAACAATCTTACTTATGGGATTTCTGCATCTCTGTTTATGAATCATGCCACCAATATATTGTGCAGGTCGCTCTGATACCATCAAAGCAATTATGGTGCTGATTATATTTCGCATCTTTGACTTGGTAGCAGTGTCTTTTTATAATGAAGATTGGCAGAGAAACCCTTTTCACAGCGCAAGCAATCAGCTCACTACAGCAAAACGGGTAAGCCTGCGAGACCGTTTCGGGGTCCTCGAAATGCATCCATTAATTAAGAAGAACCACTTATCATACACTCTTGTGTCACATAGAGCCTCGTAATGCAGCCTCTCTTTGTGGGTGGCCAATTACTAGTGATGAATCGATTCATCTTGGCTTGGATTGATACATGGTATTAGACACATGGTTCCAGCCACAGCTTGCTTCTCGCAAACATAATTCTCCTCATTATTTTAAACAGGCGCCCAAGACGGTTGCAAAATTACTTGGTGAGTTAATATTGTTGATGCATGGCCATATATTTTTATCAATGTAGGGATTAAATGGCATATGACACACACCAGAATCATTATCCGTATATACCCACTCATGAGTGAGTGATCTCCTGTCGAGTTGTACCCGCTTGGTATTTATATGCATGTATCTTATAAAGGCAGAATTGCCATCGGAGACCGTTACAATACAAGTATTATTGCATATTAACACGTAGGCTCAGCCTCATACTTACAGCTATCAAGTTAGCATTATAACCTGCGATGAAACGAATGCGACTTTTCCTGTCTGGGTATGTACAGGTCCCTTTTAAGTGAGATTCGTGAAATATGCAAATTGCATCCAGACACTAACTATTTCCCGTGCCATAATGAATTAATGATTGAAAAACGATTTTGCAGTCCATGTGGTGAGAGTGGAACTATTGCGTAATAACACTTGTCCCGTGGAAACCTGATTCTTGCTTTAACCGATATGTATCGCTTATTTTGCGATCTTTGATGCAAGGTTACGTTTAGAAGTTCAAGTAATATATAATGAAATGTTGTTTAACTGACTGATTAATGGACTGGTAATCAGGGGAGCTTTTTTCACTTTCCTCACTGCACTGATAACTAACGCAGATGAACATTTTGCATAACGGCAATGCTAGTTCAGTAACAAATCCTTGATTTGCTGTTACTACGATGTCACCATGAATGATGCTAATGGACGCTAAATTGGCATCAAAACCATTGAATTCCATTCGTTTGAGTCATTTCTCATCACTACCTCGTTTCGTTTGATCAGTTTGGCATTATGTGTCCTAACTTACATACAAACTTTAATATTGGACCCCTTCTGTTAAATGCATGTAATTGCCTGATTTGCGCGAAGGCTGTTGACTGGTTCTCACAAACACATTTCGTTCCTTAATAAAGCAAGTGAAGTTGCGCACTTTCTTGAAATGTTTGGTTTGTAGTTGTGTCAGTGATGAATGGTTTGTGATGTGTTCTGAGAAACCTGACATGGCTACAGAAAAAAAACATAGATTGGTGTAATCATAAAAGCGAAAATGTATGACTCAGCTAAACGCAACTGATGAAACTTAATTAATATCAACGGCACAAAGTAAGAGCACCTAGGTTCAAAGCAGAAGCTGTTTTATCTCACCCTGGCATTGCATCTAGACAGTACATAAATAACGTGTGTTAGACAGCTCCTGAACAATCTACTTTTATCTTACCAAATTGGCATTGCTTGAAACGGCACTTAGAAGCATATGCGGAATCTTACAGAAAGCGTGCCTAACAGCTGATATGTCAGATATAACGATTGATCGAATGATTAAGTTTGACTCATAGAAAGCGTGACGAAGACGGACAGTACCGATAGACAACAACGTACGGATATCTGCTTCATTTACTTTCAGTACTCTGATGGCACAATCACGACCAGGCTATATTTGTAACCTAGAACAATACGAAGCACTATAAAACGTATTTCCGTTATGGACATATTAATAATGGCATCAAACTTTTATGCTCAATACATACACGCCTTACAAATGATCTTCATTCGTAATACACGTTTGATAAACGTGGACACCGGATAGCACAACGACTTCTATCAACGACACACAGAGATTACCATAGAAAAGTGTTTATATATATATATATATGTATATAAATATATATATATACATAAAACTATAAATATATATATATATATATATATATACGTATATATATATCCATATATATATAAATATATATATATGTACATATAACTATATATATATATATATATATATATATATATATATATATATATATATATATATATATATATATATATATACATATATATATATATATATATATATATATATATATTTATATAAATATATGCATATATATATTTGCATGTATAAATATGTTATATATGCATATATAGATACATAAATGTATATATGCATATACATACGCATATATATACATAAATTTACATACATATGTGTGAATATATTTACATGTATTTGATATATATTATGTATATTAATATAATTATATATTTATATCAATATATTATTTTTATATTTCATATATATTATATATATATATATATGTATATATATATATATATATATATATATATATATATATATATATATATATATATATATATATATATATATATATATATATAATATATGATATTTGCATATATATATATATATATATATATATATATATATATATATATATATATATATATATATATATATTTATGATATATATTTTTATATATTCATGTATATATATATATATATATTATATATATATATATATATATATATATATATATATATATATATATATATATATATATATATATATATATATATATATATATATATATATATATATATATATATATATATATATATATATATATATATATATATATATATTATATGCTTACGAAAATCGCTCAGATACGATGCCTCAGTAGAGGTGTCTATATCAGGTGGGTAGGATCCACAAAATAAAACAACGACGGCACAAAGAACAAATTGAAACAACAATACACATGCAGCTGTAATCATTGTTTCTTTTCTTTATATTCGTATACATATATATACACATGTATATACATGCATATATATGAATATATATAAATATGAATATATATATATAAATATATATACACAGATATACATATACTTACATATATATACATAGATATACGTATACTTACATATATAAACATATGTATATAAATATATATATATATATATACATATATATGTATATATATATGTATATATATATATATATATATATATCTATATATATATACATATATATATATATATTTATACATAAATATATATTTACTCGCATATACTCTTGGTCTTCTAGAGGTCGTCGACGTATGGTCAAGATATGTACTTGTGTGTGTGTAGAGAGCATATTTGGCTTCAATCAGCGACAAAATAAAGCATTTTATTGCATTGAGCTATATTAATATGCATATCATTGCTTATACGAAGATGCTTGGTATCAATACGTTTTTCTATGTTTTACCACGCAGCATCTAGTCACAGTATTTGATAAATTCTCAAGGGAATGTAATTCATGACGTAACACATATATTCAAAATTGCAAGTTGTTTTTTTGTGTGAACTGGGAAGGCATAGTTCTGTTATTGTTTAATACTATAAGAATAACCCAGAATTGAGTAGATATCAGGCTGTTATAGACGGTTGTTACCAAGGAATATTAAACTTTAGTAATATACCCAGTCTGCGCTGAAGTAAATGCAAACGTGTCATTTCTATGCAAAAGGACATCAATTGTAAGACGCCGAAAATTTCACTTTATATTGGGATGATTGGTAATGACTATGCGGAAGACGAATATCTGCTGGCACATCGGTAAAATACTACTCCGACTTCGGAATTTACTCTGTAATTGCTTTTGACAGGATGGAGATTATACTCTTGAAATCATTTCCCTAGGTTGCTTAATAAATATCTAAGTGTCGCGAGTCATTGTCCGTTTGGGAGTTTTATCATACTCGGCTGTAACGCTGCATACACAATCCAGCCGGTTTCCGAGGCGCAGATTGTAGGTTCGATCCCAAGGTCACTCGTATGATCATGCTAAAACCTCCTGACCCGGTGGGTCTATGGTAACGTGCTGGACATTCGTCCCAGCGGCGTGTGTTTCGCCATCCGTTCTTGGGAACCCGTTCTTGGCAACGGGTTTTGTGTTACATGGGCGCTGGCACTTAAGAGGAACGGTTCAAACATTATCCATCTCCCTCATCCATCGCAGTCGCATGTTGAAAGTGACGTAAAACCCCAATATTACAATTGCATATACCTTGCAGCCATAGCAATTAAAAACGGTAGCATATGTTTAAAAATTGCACAGAGGATAATGTTTAATGCAAGCATTCCCAATGAATAGCAAATGCATAATCTTGTTATTCTACCCTTAAGAGCTTATGTTTTGAACCTGCTACATAATATGAAATACACTTGATGATTGCATCCTTTACACATGATTGGGCGTCCGCCCAGTGAGATTGGTCATTTTATCCCCCAATAACAGTTCATCACCTCCGTGGAAGATTTAGATAATCGGCATATATAGGTTATCTGTGCGCGCATTATAATGTGGAATCAAATATTCAGTTCACGGCATGGCTTTGATCTGAGATGAGTGACTCTATTGCTTAACATCCTTTCATCGTTAGAGGTCATGTCACTATGATCAGAGAGCACGAATACGGATAGAGTCTTGGAGTGGTTATTCAATAAGGCTTGGACAGTGATTATACCATACGAGTAGCGACGAGCAGTTCTTTATTTCAAAGTAAGTTATTAGTTTGTAGGGCGCTGTTGCATACTGATCGACATAGTCGTGTTACTTAATATGTAATCGGATGTAACGCCAATTATCAAATATAATCTTCTTTAGTAATGTCTAAGGCCACATTTGCCCATTGATTCAGGGTGACGTTTCACAATACCCATCAATGAATAGCATTCTCTGGACCGTGATGGAAATGGCAGAAATCAAACTTTGCAGCAGGATTGTGTTGGTCTAATACTAGATGCCAACCCGGTGCATAATAAAATCTGTTTTTTCACCAATTAGATGCGTACCAAGTTTGCATTGATGGGGCATGCTATGTTTTATGAAATTGTGCAGAACACCTAATAATAGTTACAGCGTACAGGGAAACAATATACTACCAGGTAGGAACCCAGGACGAATTGGCTAGGTTCATTATCTGAGTGATCAGTTACATGATCTTCAAAAGGTAACAGCAAATTTATTGAATAAATGTAATGAACATCACGGTAGTAGATCTGATCGTTTTATGGGCAGGGCGTTTCTCATAAGATGGTGAATATCCTACCAGCCTAGTTGCGATGCGTATACGATTCACTACAAAGACAATAAGAGCAATTCTCAGCACGAAATCTCGTATCGCATGTGCGCTAAATAGGTACGAGGCTACTGAATCGTGAGTTATGCTGAAAAGCTTTCCATACAGGCGCATCGAGAGTTATCCAAACATCTTGCTTGGCGAAGCACTAGCGTTTCACCTCTCTTTGGAGCAGATGCATTTGATATAGAACCAATCCCGTTGTTCACGTAATTGTTCTGAGTAAATGATTGTTATGAGGATGCGTACGCCATTCTGATAGTAGGGCCATATATCTGATCTATGAAGGTGAAGGTTCACGTAAAACCTTTTGTTAGCATTATGTCTGGGTTATAATGCAATGGGGTGATAACAATTTAAAGACTCTCCGACTCTCTTGACATTGACAACATAGTACTTTTTGTGTATTTCACAATGACACATGTCATTAACTTGAATAATCAAATAGCAATTTTCTTTTCTCTGCATCAGCTAGTCTTGTTTTCACAACTAACCTTTCATCTCTATCATTCTTCCTACAGTTCTCATCCACATATATCCCACCTTCACGCTCCTCCGCGCTTGCCTCTTATTGCGATTAATCCTCTTCTCCCTTATGATATACGGGCCAACACATCTATCGATAATCGTGGTATGTAGCGGGAATCGGTCGCCAGTGCTAGTTAAGTGAAGTGTTGAAAAGCAGCGTAGGTAATCGTTGTTTAGGAGACTACCGCTGCTTGTATACGTATCCAGATAAACGGCATCATGAAATCAGGCAGAAACTTATGTAGTCCAGCATACTGCTGCTTTAGGTGTGTATAAAGCAGGCGGATAAGCTGCTCCTGGCAATCGGCGCCGAATCAACGCAGTCTTTGTTTCGCAAGGTGTTCAGATAATATCGGCACAAATAATAAATTAGATAGACAAAAATGTAAATGAAACGTTTGTTATGGCTGTTGAGAAGTGGAAGAGCCCATCGCCACACAAGATTAACCATCCTGAAATCAATTTATTTCTTAACAAGGTCATTTCTCTAAGCAATGCAAATCACTTTGATCCAAAAGTAGCTATTTGTGTCTAAAAAGACTACCCGTAACTATGGACCTGTTCGTTGCGAGTTGGCTAAATCTTAACTCCTGAACTTGACTCGGGAAATAACACTTACCTCAAATTATTCCGCGCATTTCGTGGTTGCCAACATATATGACAAACACTACCGAGCATATTTCGATGATAGTATATTAAATGCTGCATTCGAAGAGCACTTAGTATTCAGTCCTTCCTGAGTTATTTCAGGATTGTTATCCTACCGTCGACTGCCACAACCGCCGCCTTACGCCAGCAAAAAATAGCTCGAGACGTTGAAGAGGGCGCTGTTGCTGATAACCACACGCCTAGATTGCACTGCGCCTGGTGTTTAGCTGAAGACTACCAGTTGCCAACAACCGCCCTAATCCTGTCTGGAGCCTAAATCATTGTACACGTAATTTCATGGATCGCCGATAAAGCATGTCATGGTCCCGATGCATGCATCTTGCGCATCAGCACATTATTTAGCAGTACGAAAAGCCCAAGCAGGAAGCCCGCTATTGATAAATTGATGTCAGTGTTAACACGTGGCAAGGGTTCGTGATGCTTTATACGCTCACTCGCGGATCGTGTATTGTATCTGGTAATGGGCGCATTAAGGCTATTATGTTACACAGGCAGCGCTGTAATCAATCATTATTGTCTGCCGGTTGTTCACGGGAGGGTTTGTATAACCGCTTTCCGTGCATCCTCATTGCGCAGATTCCAAATATTTACATAAATACGGTACTAATTATAAGATGATTACGGGATGCATTATGTGCTGTTTGGAATCAGCTCATGATAGACAGAGATTGCATCCAAATCAAACTTCTCTATTGTGGATATTGACTACTCGTGGGATTTGAACCACTCGGAGCTCAGATTAGTTAATATATGTTTACGCTGTTTTTGGTTTGGTCAGTTCAAATGGATCGGTCATTCAAATGACACCTTTGATTTGTGAGCATGTCAACTGCCGGTTTCAAAATAAATAACTGTTGAACGGTGGCATTAAAAGATCCAGCCCATATGGCATGATAACGTGCCCATACATGTCGTCTACTCTTCCGGGGATGAGACAGACGACCTTACCCCTGGTATTTCATACCTGAAAAGCGTTTGAATCCCGATTAACGACGACACCAAGGTGGATGGTAAAACAGGTAGAGGGCAGATATCTTCCTAAAGCTAGTAATCGCTCACTCCAGCTAGGCGTGTGCTGACGATGGAAGGAGCTGCAGAAATGTGTTTAAGAGAAAGTGGTTTTCCAAGAAGTGAGCCAATCAGTGGTAACGTATTGCACATGGCAGGGATCCATGCGTTATTTACATATCGTCTTGAGCTAAATAGACAGCGGCCACCAGAGATACAGTTCAATAAGTTTATTGTGGGGATACTAAAACAGTGAAACAAATTCCCATCGGGCACACCACGAAATAACAAAAATACAAGCAGCCTCAGCTTTGAGCGGAGTTCCAAGGAAAGTCATTTATGTCAGGTGGTAGACGACCAATTGAGTACCTGGCGCGTTTTATCTAACATGGTACGAGCTAACATGGGCTTCCGACTAAATAGCACTGGACAACATCCTTTCAGGAATTGGATTAATATTCCATAGTATGTATTCCCACGTTGGTGAAAATAACAATGAAATTTTAATGGACGCACACACAGCGAAACAAGTTGCACTTTCTACATCATACATTATACGAAGCGGTCTTATGTCTAATATATAGTGTTTCGGATTGAAAAAAAGAACCCACTTAATGGTCAAACATTAAAAGTGTTCGTTCGCAAATACAATAACTCGCGCATAAAATATATCTGCATGGCGTTTTCGCCTCATTTGTAATCAAATATGATTCAATGGCGGCTGTCAAGTCAATGACAGGTAGATTAATAAGATCATATATGCGTCTTGTGCCTATTAGTGGCCTAATTACGAAGAAGCTTACACGACAGAACGGTATTTGCCATTGGCAACCAGAAATTGAAATCAAGGAGGGCTTAACCCTTTGATATCAGATTTCTTGCGGTGCACAATTTTCTTTAACGAGTGAATACGCTCGATTTAACGACACCTCACTGACAGTAGTCCTTCAATGAAGACTGAAAGGACAGGGACGAGAATCGACCAACATGCGATGTCTAAAGATGAGATTTCTTAATCATTACATTTGGTTCATCGATGAGCCTTTTAGTATGCAACTTGTAGGATGAGTGTGCGTTAAGTGGTTGTCGGTATGGTCACTACCTGCCCGAATAGACGAAGTCGATTATAGCAGGCACATTGGTTGAACATTTCCCACATAATACGTCGTTTAAATTGCAGCGTTATAATACTTGCAGTTGAACCCCAATGTGTAGCAAATATCGATTGATTTCAGCAATCCTTCTTCATATTTCTCTGCGGCTCGTACGTCCTTGTTTGCCATGCATCCGGTGCTTCAGGGATTTACATTAGCTAGTGACCCGGATGCTGTCTATCTAATACCCAGCAGCGTTATACATCTGCGATGGGTTTCTCAAAATAAAATCAGAACTGACATGTGGGTATGCAAGACGCGTTTTAACAACACGTTTGTATTCATTGGAATGTGGTGGAAAAGCTGCGATCGCGGGCACATCACGGACATTAAATGTACACCATAGACCCATTTACGGCCGTTTCATTAAAACAACGACATTTGGCACTGACAATAGAAAATGTAGACTAGCTTAAAATCCCGTGTTTGCACACAGCAAGTTTAAATGTAGAGGTAGTTTAATATGCAAGTGTGTGGGGTAGATCAACTAACGTCTGGTATGCACAGAAATATACGCCACGAAGCAAATTTGATGCCCACCATTGTTTCTACATGACAATCTGTGTTCCTGTGTAGAAAATGGACATTGACGGAATATGATTGAATACACAGTTGATGAATTAAACTACTATCACAGTGCCATAGGTCTTAAGTCCATGATTGCTACGACGTGAATGGCCGAGGGGTATGTTGATTGTCGCCGTCTTACAAGGGAAGAGAAATCGATAAATCCCTGAGTCAGTGTTCTAACTTGAACAAAAATCTGCGGTTGTGAACCCGCATTCAAAGAATGTGTATCGTTTTTTTCTGGTCTTGAAGACACCACCCCCGCAGAGTTAGGTTACCCTTTGATCCCGATACAGACGCATCGTGGTGGTCTGTGGCTCTGATAGCAGATGAAGCTAACAGCTAACACACTCCTATGAGATTGCAATAAACAGTTACGAGCATGTATAAAGACTTTAGTATAAGCAGTTCAATATAATCAAAAATATTTCTTCATACGCTTATTCACATTGAGTGTTTGCATGATCTGGTGACGGTCACTGATACATTTTTAGCTTTGCTTCGCATCAACGACAAACCGGTGTTTTCGCGATTTATGACAAAAACTCGATCGTTTGCCATAGCCTTGCACAATAAGCGAAATGCCAATCAATCAAATAATCAAATGGTTAGAGGATAGTTGTCAGTTTTGCGTCACAAAGGCTTCATCCTATTTGACATTAATAATCGATGTCATTGATATATCATTTGGTCAGTGGCATAAGTCTATGTATGATCCAATGACTTTAAGGTAAGATCAGTCTCTGTATGCCTGACGATTATAAGAGAGTTGTACAACAAACTGAATCAAACATATCCTGCTTCCTTATTATTGCCAACACCATTTATCACCGGTGTTTTCGCGATAACAAAAAAACTCGACAGTTTGTAAACAAGCCTTGAACAACATAAGCGAAGCGTTTCAAAGCATATATGCCACTGGACATAAACTGTTTAATATATCGTGGAGGTCACAAGATGCTGCACTTCGTGTCTACGTTTTCTGAAGTCGCGTTATAAAAAACATCTGGACACTTTGGGGTGGCATAAGTGGATGTGGCTATGTATGATCCAATGATATATTATATAAGGTAAGATCATATATCTCTGTATATTTATACAGCCTGACGTATTATAATAGAGGTCATAATATAACTTCACTTATCACGTACATATGATTCGTCATATATATATATGTGAAATAATATTTATATGATATTATATATATCCTATCTAAATAAATCCCTATCCTATAGGACTATTAGTGTACATATATATATATATATATGTATATATATATATATATATATATAATTATGTTACGAATATATTATGTTTATGTGTTGTTATATATATTATATATATATGATCATATACATTCATATATATATGTGCATACCAACATATATATACACAGATATATATATTAAATATATATATATAGACATATATTCGCATATATAATTATAATAAATACCTATATATATAATATATATATATATATATATATATATATATATATATTATATGGATATATATCTATATATATATATATATATTATATATATATATATATATATATATATATATGTATATATATATATATATATGCATATATATATGATATATATATATATATATATATATATATATATATATATATATATATATATATATATATATATATATATATATATATATATATACATATATTTCACTGGTAAGTTACTGTCACCTGTGACGTCCCCTTTTTGGATTCTGTGGTTAGCGAGGGGCGCTAATGAAGAAATCTCTGTAGTAACTCATTTCTCAAAAAGTGAACGATAAATCAAAAGAACTAACCCAGCAAGATTGCCTCAACCAAATACTGTAGTGCTACCCCTTGATTGCCTTTGTTTTAAAGCATAAAAGCCAACATTGCAGAAAATGCAGAATTCATCCGTCTGAAGGAGCTTCCATATAAATGCAGTGACAGCCTACGAGAGGTGGTCATTTTTGCAACTGCTGAGGGATATCAGTTTGCAAACAGGTCGCCGATTGTGACTAGAGGAGCTGGTTTCATGCAAAACAAACATACAGAAACAATGGTAGGTGATGATTGTCCAGGGCATCGTGATAGCTGGGTCCATAGATTTTATACCATGGGTTGCGAGTATGATATATCCTTTACAGGGCAATTCAGTTGTTTTAACAAAGATATAAGAAACATTCCTGAAATTATGTTTGTCAAACATCATTGTTATGACAGCACACGCTCTTAATTTGTAACAATAGTTGCCGCAATAACAATTTGATGATGGCGACCGTGTGGTCATAGTTTTAAGGAGGCACTGTTATCGATGGAACGACACAACTAAATATAACAGATTTCCACAGTACATCGTAGATATTTCCAATCAAATAATAATATTGAAAATTTACCATCATGATTTTCAATCAAATAAACTTTGCGGCATAAATTAAAAGATGCCATTATTTATGTCTGCGTTAAACGTAGTTATGTATCAACGAAATGATCCCTGAGTGCCCGATATGGAGCTGAACAGCATCTTTAATATTAGCCACAATAATGTATTATGCACAAAGCCTGGGTCTCACCTCGTGTCACAATAGATGCAAGGCCTCCAATTATTAATGACAACAAACATGGGTGATACAAAACCTGCCACCTCCGTAGCGTCAAGCGTAATTAGCCTATTGCCTTATTTATGCATACTAACAATGAATAATTAAGCAGTAACTGGTCGGACAAAAAAACATCACTCGCAAGAACTGGCATTATAACAGCTATCTCATTGCTTATATTATCTTCCTAACTAAATAATTTGTCCGTTAAATGACATTAAAGAGAAAGACTGGATGCTTGTGTTTCTGTGACAACGTAAGGCGTAGATGGAAGTGCATTTGAATGCTATAGTTGTTGTTGTATAAACAGACAAAACTAAGGAATGGTTTGGCGTAAAGGCATGCATGCATCATACAGTGGGTAGTTGATAGGCGGGCGATACATATTCATACTAAAGACGTGTATAAGCCTCAAAGGCGTGCAAAAATTGGCCAATATATTAACTGTGTGAAGCAGAAAACACATTAGAGAAGCAACAGATGATGCACGATGGCTGAGTGGGTATAATGTCAGCTATAGATATGCTCATATAGTGCCGTTACACAAAGATATGACTAGAGATTTGATAGATTTAATTAATCTTGCAATTAGCACGTTTTAAAGAATATATATGCCACAAAGAGATGCCAGAGCTGGTAAACAATGGGTTATATTATATCGGTCTACTGTAGAAAAACTGTATAAGTATGTATCTTAATAAATAAGAATTTAAGTCTTCAATATATAGCTCAAGTCATAAGATGAATAGTATTTGCTCGGTTGAAACTTGTTACCTCAGTCGACGCTGTATTCAAATGAATGGTTGTCAAAGATGGAATGTATACGTCTAGTTGACTACTATCCTATCAGCGACATGCAATACTGATATATAAAACCATCAGGGCCTTTTACATCGGAGGCACAATATTGCATGTGGCACGGACTGCAGCAAGATGCTGGTGTTGAGTCTCTTTCAGTAACAGGTAGATAAAACTGACCACTTTAGCATTTATACATGATAACGTTATCATTCTTTTTTCTTTCACAAAGCTGTAGGCGGTGTCCGATTTGAAAATTTGTGCTCTGTGTCTAGATAATGATTGTGCAACAATTACGCCCTGAATACGGCCCTGGCCCCGAATGGACGCATGCATTGGCATTTTAACTGCAAAAAGAACATAGCGCACACATTTCATTATTCTGACTTACGATGCGCACTCCAAGTAGATTACCTCAACTCAAGGAGAATACATTAGAGCAAGAGGTCAATCAGCTAACACAACACAGAACTATGCATATCACCACCTCTTACATCACTTGAAAAATGCAATTTCAGCAACAGTGGAAAATCGAATTATAGAATTTGATACTGATTGCACGCATGCCCCAAATGCAACGGTTAACTGCAATTACTTGATCACTGATGAATGATTTGCGTGATACTGTAGGTGGGTCAAGCACCTGCCTTTAATCGTACCAGACAATCATTGTGTAATGAATGGAGAAATATGAACTTCTGTACTTGCAGTCGAGAACAAGGGGCGCTTGCATTAAGCCGTCTTTAGCTAATGTAGGCCGAGCTTTAAGTCTGCACCGCCGAGGAACTAATTGTCATCGGCAATAAGCAGAAGCTGCTTTATGGTATGCTTATACACTTTCGTATTGTGGCGACTACCTGTCACTGAATACATAGCCCCATATATCCTTGGATGCTCGGTTTGTTTCGATGCTGATATATATACAACCAACCACAACTGAACTATCATTGAATAAAACGGAATGCTAACGTTATTGTCAGTCACGCTGATGTTATTGTCATTTGAGCATGAGTCTGGAAGGATATCGTCGGTGATCATGGACAGCCATCGCGTCATTCACATAAAAACCTCCCCTTATTCTAGACGCATACGATTAGGTGGTTTTCTAACGTAATGAAACTAGTGTGTAACATTTTGTTGAGTATAAAACTTATACATCAATGACCACGCTGTGGGACAATCGCTAATACGGAGTGAAATTAGAATAATTGATGTGTTTGTTGAAATGATTTAAAAAAAACTGAGTGGACGCGTAAAAATCATATTGTATTAGCAGAGTTGAGAAACCTGAGGCAATGACAAACGCTCGTGTGTATTCTTTACTAACGGAGATTTGCATGTGGCTACTATTGCTGCAGAGCAAAACCCGTGAGATCAATCGGGACTGTGGCTTTTTAGATCATTATTCACAAATGAATTACAGGCCATTGCCATGTTTCCTTTTCTTTCAAATGACATCGCAAATGTATTGTATCGCAAGATAAATTACCAAAACGACAAGTGTATTTGGGGAGCCCGAATATAGCTGTTAGCATGCGAGCCAATAATGAATACAACGGAACCATAGAACGTCGCTCTAATTGCGTGTTGTAGCCACAATGCTGTTTATTCACCTGCCGAGCACAGGGACGTGCATTTCGCATAACCATATACCATGTCACATCTTTGCTAGTGACTATGTAAGTTTTATCGCAAGTGAACAAAATAATGAACTTAATAAGGACTGTCCTGGTGTTGTCAATATTGTCCATGGTCACCATCCGCGCCCTAGATCAGCTCGCCGATGCCACGACATTATCATCGAAATTCGTATAATTGCTGGTAATACCATATACCCGTGAGCCAAATTAGGAAACTGCTTCGTTTTCGATAATCAGATCTGCCGGTCTCTTATTATCTATTTGTGACATCCTCTGGTCATTACACTTACAACAATTGTTATGCATAGAACAATTTGGCTTCGCATGACACGGATATATGTTGCAATGCATTGATATTTATGAAGAAATGGACTTGCTTATATATTCTGAACTTCAAAGCTCCAATGTTAATTTGTGTGGATGAAACAAATTTCTATGCTATCAACGTTACCACATTAACGGCAGTAAAAAGGATGTTATTGACTAACAGCCTCATCAACACTTGGACATGATATTCATTATAATTAATTAGCCATCCTACGTCTTCCAAGTATAACAATTACTCAATCCTAGGGAATCAGTTATTTCTTTGAAATTCGATTTGCCAGTAGATTTGTCATTAGACGCAGACAAATTCATTTCTCTGTAAATGAATGATGTATCACTAAATGAAGCATCAATGTGGTGATGTAGGTAATTATAATGTATTAATTATAAATCCCTGCAAAAACAAATTAAGGTTATCTGTTAATTACTTACACAGTATTTGCTCTCGGGCGCCATAGTGGATGCTAATGGGTACGCGATATATATCACCAAAATGAACTCGTTGACAAGCACTGCATGTAGACATATAATTAAACCAGTAGTGTTGAAGTCTTACGAATAGTGCTCTGGATGTCACTCGCAAATCTGTTCGCATCAGTTGCTAAAATGTGTATGGTTATTGTAGGCGTCACACTGGTCGATGTTTAGTGTTAACAAAGCTGCATTGCATTGTAGACGTGCATCTCCTATACGAATCATGATGCATGTCATTCAAGCAGTGCAAAACGTTCTTGTGCATCTTGTTTTGCAGTCTTAGTACTTGCCTCTGCTGTGAAGTAGGAACACCAGGAAAGGCTGGTAAAGGTCTACCAGGGCGCCAGATATTTTCTTTCATCCTCAAGCATGGGCACAACCAGGGCTCGGGGACAAGAGAACTCTGCCTCTATTCAATGGTCGTACTATGTATCTTTCTGTCAATCCCGTAGGGGTCAGTGTCACCTTCAAAGAGTGCCGCCTCTCATGCTGCGTTCACTTGCGACAAGTAGACTATCCCCGATGGCACTTACGCTCGTACATGACGATGTGGTCATATTACCTGAACTCTTCTCTCAGTACGACTTAAATACGCAGTACACGTCGGCGAACAACCCAATCAATCTCCCACGCCAACTCGGCTACCGATACCTAATTAATGGCTTGAAGAGACCTTCACGGGGATAAGTTGTTATACAATGCAGTCCCGGTCTAACCTAACCCGTGTGAATCAACCAGTACATTATGTGTAGCTCCATCGCTTATACCTGCAACCATTTGCATTCGCATATCTACGCCTATGGCAGCGCATGTTGTCTTAAGTAGATCATTTCATGGTATAGTGGCTTATTCTGTCGCCTTTCGATCCGAGTTGTGGGTTTGATCCAAAATTGTTCTTGCGGTGACGTTGTTCTTGTGGTGACAGTGCGATGATGTTCCGATTTCATTCTCACGGGGCACTGGTCATGACTATCAGGCGGAATCCTTATCCAACTCTAGTGCCGAACATCGTTTGACGAGTTGAACACGCAGTCCATCTTTGTCATACTTCATATGTTGGCACCAGGCTCCCAGCAGGAAACTATTGTGAAATATACACATGCGTTTGCAAATCGGTATGTGACATCACGCTTGTCTCCCCACAAAATCCATGAGGTCTTCTGTAACTCTTACCTTGGTTCTTGAAGTTATTGAGCCTGTGAATTATTGCGGTTCCTACATTCACTTATGTTCTGCAACTCACACTTGCTCCATTTCGTATGGTTTTCGTTGCATTTAAGAAATCATAACGCGCATTTACAATTTGCATCTTGCATTGCCCAGCTGTTCTATTGAACAGCAATTTCTACTTCCTTCGAATAAATAACTAAACTACCTCTCCAATGTACAATAATTTTGAAGACAGTGTATCCGTACAGCCCTATTATCACCATTCTTCCAGATGCCAACGTAAGTACTGCGCAGAGCACACTCTGTTAAGGATTAATACGACAGACGCTT
>CM067347.1:5393557-5407330 GCA_034190875.2 Urechis unicinctus
ATATATATATATATATATATATATATATATATATATATATATATATATATATATATATATATATATATATATATATATATATATATATATATATATATATATATATATGTATATCTATATATAAATATATATATATATATATATACATACATGTGTGTGTATGTATATGTGTATATATTCACTCAAATATATACATATATTGATGTGCATACATGTGAAAACCTACTATGTATACATATGCGAATACAAATTTATGAATATATGTATTTATATATACATATGAATTTAACATATATATATTCATATACATATGTGTATGTACAAATATTGATATTTATGCATTTGTTTTAATTTATATATATGCATGTATATATGTATTTATAAGTATATATATTTGTATATGCATTATTATGTCTGTTAATGTTTATATATATATATATATATATATATATATATATATATATATTTATATATATATATATATATATATATATATATATATATATATATATATATATATATATATATATATATATACATATATATATATATATATATATACATATATATAGATATAAATATCCAAATATATCCATCAAGATTATGTATAAATACTCAAATACGGGGTAGCAGTAGCTCGTACGGTATAGAGATAATACAATAAACTGCTTTGTGTTTTCGGTTACAAATGACAGCCGATGACGTTGCGCAAGTTCGTCATCCCACTAAAATGTCAACTTCTCTTATGCGTAGTTGAGTAATGAAATCCCCTCTCTTTTATTGAAAGGGGTGTTAGGACGTTATTGGAGGTGTATGACAGCAGCAATCCGTTCCAGTTCAAGGTATATACAATTTTAGATAGATCCCATTGAATTTAACGCAGGTTTTCTATTAAGAAATGTGTTCCAGACATTTTGATGTTGTTTATTAGGACAGATGTGAAGATCCTAGATCCTAGATTGTGTCCCAGTCCGTTTCCATTTACGAGACATAACCGGTACCAGACGTCTATTTATAAAGACATATGGGCCATACAAGCGAAACTCAATCAACTAGATGAGTATGTGTAAGTGCCTTTTCATTCCGTTAAGTGTAGAACAATGGCCTTCATATGATATTGCCACTGGCATGCTCAAGTTATCTACCCTTCCAATCGTTAATGGACACAGTACTATATCAAATATTTGTGAAAATAGATGCAGCTCTAAAGAAACAAATATTCATTTATACAAATATGCAATTTCACAACTTAACCGACCGAGATTCTTTAAACTACTTTTTCCTTTTAATCATTTTAATGGCCCTCCGGACCATACGTTTAATCAATTTGAAATATGTATTTTGTATGTTCACGATAAGACTCGCGCTGCTGATTAGTATGCCAATAAAGCTTGGTGCCGATGATTGTTTGAAATATATGATTCCGATGCAAAATTACCTGTATATGATACAGGAGGTTACATGGCTTTTTAACCATATTGTGTACATGTCCTGGTTGATTTAACTGCGATTGTTGACTCTTCATGGTAAATAATGATGTGACAAGACCTGTTTGCTATAACGATATCAGTTTATTGCCATTGTAATAGCAACCCGTGACCTCCTTACTACTGCTGCATATTTTCATAATCATCTCAGGATCAAAAGGTGATAGAATAAAATTGAAACGTTGGCCAGACCAAGATACCAGTGCATTCATATTTCAATTGACACACTCTTCTTTGCTAAGAAATGTTCCAGTAAGCAGTCACCTAGGAAAAAAGCCATCACAAGTCCTAAATGATCCAGAATGGACCGAATACTGAGGCTGACATTATTTGGTTTGTAGGTATGTACCATCTGCTAATTTACGAAACAGCCGGTGCTGCTCATTTTCTAGACGTTTGCTTAAGGTGTTCCTTATCTGAACGTTGTTAGATAGTCGGTAGTGCCGTTACCTTTCTGGACAGCTTAGCAGCGTCTGATCGATACTGAAGCATTCAGTGGTAAACGGTCGGTTATCAAATGATTCTCGAATGATCATGACTGCATCTATAAACCACCACAAAGCCTAAATCAGCATCCGCTCTAGATCTCCTACTTAGCCAAGATGATACTATGCGCACACATATCAGAATTTTCCTCTTCAACAGACGATGCTACTGTCTCGGTCTGAGCACAGGCGTGAGAGCATTTGAGTCACTTAAGATTGTCAATAATAAACAAAAGGCCTACAGCATTGCCCAATGAGTTGGCTAAATGACCACGATCGCGGCTTATCTTTACGTGCGAAGTGAATTAATTGGAATAATAATTTACGGTTATAGCTATTCAGGACATACATTCTTC
This sequence comes from Urechis unicinctus, assembly GCA_034190875.2. NCBI lineage: Eukaryota > Metazoa > Annelida > Polychaeta > Xenopneusta > Urechidae > Urechis > Urechis unicinctus. The sequence goes on from CM067347.1 coordinate 5,395,886, forward strand.
CATACCGGACAGTCAATCGGATAAAAGATATAGCAGAAATTTACAGTCAACATTGAACGACATAATTTTTTTGCAGACATCAGGATTTGAGATTAGTAAGTTGTAATTAGCCATGTACTATTCCCACGATTTGGGCCCCGAGGGTTAAAGGTGATGATACGCGTTTCAATCTTCTACTAATCATTTACAGCATTATATCAACATAACCACCATAGCTAGTACTCTATCGCCATTGATATATCAACTCAGATAAATACCAAGTTTACTGCTGTGCAGAACATTATTAAGCGTAGTATATGATGCGGTATTCAACCTCAACACAACGGAGAACATCATATCGCCAGCATTCATTAACATCGTGGTGCATAAGGGTTGATAAATATGAAAAAAAACATAATATAGGTGGCGACAAATTAAACTAGGAAGGGAAAATGGTGGCAAACGGCGAAATGTGATTACTCTCAGTGCAACCAATCCACGCTGTTATAAAACAATGCAATATCACACGAAAAAACATCTGCATTATTATTCATGAATCACGGCTGTGTGTAGGTCGAACCATTATACAATCAGCCCGATGAGTTTTGCAATCCAAAAATGTTTGCCATGATTGCTACGCAAAGTTTTCTGCACGACTAGAATCGTGAATTGTCCCCTGCCATCGAACAAATGATTCATGATAGGTGACTAGATCCATTATATGCATCGCGCATTTGCCTTTTACAACCGTTCTTACAATTCTCAATGTCCCAATCATCGCATGTGTCTCCTTTGTAGATGAAGGTCGAACATAGGTTTACATCACTGTGTGATGGAGACATTAACAGTCTAAATATTAAGGATATATCAGCTTGTTAACTTAGTAAATATTTGAATGATTACGACTTAATATTGAGAAAATGTATTCGTTCTGAGCACCACAATTAACATCTCAACCCGAATCTTGTATTTCCCTTACTGCAAACGCGCAATTAACATCATGCATTTGACCTGCCTGAAAATGCTGCACATATGATCACCAAACCGTTACATGGTCCAAATGTGATCAGATGGATGGTATCCATAATATTATGCTTCAATGTTATGTTTTTCTTGTCTAGGCATTACAACAAAGGATTAATTAATCAATGAGTCGATGAGGGGTGAAATGTATTTAGATCATAGTGATTGTTATCCAACGTAAGCAAACGCCTAGGGTCCATACTGCTCAATGGTTAAGCGCCTAATGCGTGCGAAGAAATGTAGCTAAAATGCTGGTGCACATAGCATCACTCATTTGACGATTTGATGGATAAGTATAGAGAAAATATGCGGTTATAAGCATTTTTATGGCAACAAGATACTGCATAACCGAGCACATGATTAATGGCTCGATATTGTTGCAGGTGAAACAAAGCCACATATGCGTTTTCAGTAGAATATAATTATGCAAATCTAAAACGGCACAGGTGCAGCTATAAGATTGATTACTACAAAATATCCTGCTTGTCACATAGTATGCTCTGCAGATACACTAATATGGTTATATTTGGCGATTGCGTAAATATAATACTTTAAAACGAGAGAACTGATACCTACGTTTCTTTTGCGAAAGAGTTTTTTGCGGCGTACATTGTGTATTTTTATTTCGGCCGAATGCACATTCTGAAAAGCAGTAACGCAAATAAATCTCACATAGCATAATCAGCTAAACCTGCAGACGATAAGGTAGTTTCCATCAAAGCAATTAAACTATATTGCCCGGATATGCCACCTTGCAGGAAGTGGTTGGGGCCTGGGAGGTGCGCGTTTTGTGCGTTGATACGTACTTAGCTGTCTAAAGGCCCGGATTTGTGGTCATTTGTGCTTCCCCATTAATTATTCACACAGTCGTTTATGACGTGATTATTCATTAACACAGCGTGTTGGCCACACAATACATTAAATGTACATCATGAAGCTAAATTATAGATGTCCTTTAAGTGGTGCATCCATAGTGTGGTCGAGTTTTGGTGCATGCGTTTATGCCTACCTGGTCGTTCGCTAACAACTTTGTGGTAATTTGAACGCTAAAAATTGTGCGATTTGTACTTAGAGCCCTTTGAAGAAAGATCCCAATATTTCAGGCATCATACCCGCTATATATAAAGCATGCATACCATATATCGGCTGTTACGTCACATATACAATACTGCACAAATGGGTCCATATTGCACAAGAGAGAACTGTGTAACTTTTTGGAGAATGCTAATATCTTTATAATTGCGTACGTAGATTTTATTTATGAAAATATGGGACGTCGCTTGAGGCAAACACATGACAGGCACTGTCTCTTTTTGACACACCTGCCTCAGCATATCTTCATCATCACCAAAATTTGCATTGGCCGTAAATCTTAAATACTTACATCTTTCAGCATACTGCAATTCTTTGCCATTCAGGGATACTGAGGGACAGAACAGTTAACGGGACAACACACGTAGAGGTTTGGACGCATTGAACATTATAAACAACATAACATTCGCAAATTCCGATACCATCCTGTGGTCACCCTCTTTCACATACTGAATACTATTGCGGGCACGTTCGGTCCAGTTTTTAATCAGCTGTTTACATATTTCACTGCATAGCTCAGACTGGGCCATATATATTAATTGGGTGATACCGGTTTACAATTTCGATTTGTGAACACTTAGCTTGTGTTGGCTAGCCCTATGTGCTTGTATCAAGAAGTACATCAAGAAAGTCTTATGTATTTCTAAACATATCCATTGCTGATATACCCTTTATGGTTACACTCACGAAATTACACATCACAAAAGTATTTATTACCCTTAAATAGTGTAAAGAGTTAGTGGCTGTGTCGTGTACCATGCTAGTTATTTGCACGAGCTTTATTGACCAAGGTAGCAATTAAATAATAGTAGAAAACCCTGATCTATGAAAGCATGGCTGGTCAAACAATGATGCCCATTTTGTGAGTCATTTATAAGCCAGGTCTAGCATGTTCCTATATCCCATATCTGTTTTTCGCAATCACTAAACAAAACACGACAAAGTGTGCCGATTAAATGCGAGAGGAACAAAACCTGTCTAGGAACATGACTCTGTATAAATTATCCGGAACCTGAGGTTGTTGGGAAAACAATGGGTTGCTTCGTCCGTTAATGAGACCCTTGCGATGACAAACTTTTTTGTCAATGAATTCATTGATCCAAATATTGCATCTGCACAACATGGAAACCTAGACAGCATCGTATCCTTAATACAGTCATTTGGGGAGAACATTGTCTCATGGCAAAATGTGACATTCAGAAAGAATTTAGCATAATGCTCATCACACATTTGGACAGATATCTTTGTGGCTTGAAGGGATCTATCCTATTTGACAAATGCCTACCCACATGATGCCTCATATTATACCGCATTTTTTAATCATTTAGCACTGCCCTACATTAGCTAGCAATCAACAAATTGACAGTGGCAAGAGAACGTTATGTCGCAGACGATTACATGCTTGTAGGAAATGTTCAATACCCATCGCAAAAGGGGTAATTAATATCCGGTCCGTTTTCATTATACCAATTAGATCAGGTTGCTATGCAGGCTAGGCTAGTAAATTTTGAAAAATGTGTACCCTTACTATCCAAAAAAGCAAAGAGATGACATAAAGAGAGGTTCAGTCTCTAGTAGGTATAATTAAGTTTGCGTTCGGGTTTTTCATAGATGTTCGATTGATCTGATATATACTGGTCATCGATGATTACTCATCCATATAAGTGGATCAAGAACTTACTCCATAATCCCTATAATCCTCTCTCAATATGTTCATAAATCAATCAGTTGGTATTTGACGATATAACACAGAATATAAACCCTAGTACTAGCCTGGTGGCCAGCTGGGCAATATATCTTCCTGCTATAATCAAACTGCTTACCTGTAACCTGGTGGCTAGCTATTGTGGGTGTCCACTTCCAATGTCACATATTACAACAACAACATCTAGTCGTAGCATGATGGAAAGCTAGTCAATACATCTTCTTGCTATAATGAAATTGTATAGCTGAAGCAAGGTGGCAGGGTATTGTTGGTGTTCACTAACAAGGTTGAAATCTTTCTTCTTTCTGCATTACATATCCACGCCTAGTGGTGGCCTGGTGACCTAGTAGCTTGCTCTTTCAACAATAATTTTAGCAACTTAATTGTAGCATGGAGGCTCGCTAAATGTAAAATCTATACAATTATCTCACTTCAATATATTCTATTCTATTTCTTAGCGAGGCTCTTTTGGGTAGAGATCAGCTAACAATGGTTAAGTAACTCTTGCAAGCCGTTTCTAGCCGGTTAGCCCCATCGCCCAACACACACATCTTGCTGCAAAACCCATTTAGCAATAATTACATATATAGCGATGAAAACGATAAAGAGGTCTTGATGCTATTTGCTATCAATACATATCCTAAGTGTATTGACATTGTGAAACACATAAGGGAATGACCATATATTTTATATTCATACTATAGTTCGTTCAACACTATTATACATAATTGTAGTTTCCACACACACACACACACACACACACACACACACACACACACACACACACACACACACACACACACACACACACACACACACACACACACACACACACACACACACATACACACACATACACACACACACACATATATATATGAGCATATAAAAAGTGCTATTGATCAAGTATACATCAAAATGAACTAGCTATAGCAATAGCTGCCATTTCATTGCTGGTCAACAATGATTGTAATTTGGCACCATGATCCGTGACAATGGTTGCGCGACCCTGTGGTGTTGATCACTGGAATAACACGGACGTAGCTACTTGCGTTAGTCACAAACGCAGCAGCCAACCCGAACAACTAATAACGAGCCACAAGTAAGGTATCACGAGCAGAAGGGCATTTTTATAAACAACTTCGTTGAATCATTCCTCCTGCACATAGTGCTGGCAATAATGTCTGTGTAATAATGACGAGTCAAATGATGTACGAACGATCCTTCCATGATCACTAAGACACACACCAATATCATGTAATTTGAGCTAACGCGTGGTGGTAAAACATTTATGCGAAAAAGAGTGCGTGATACGTCTCCAGTCAAGGTGTTCCATAAGGCTTGTTTACTTGTTGTTTGGTCTGGGCGCATTGCATTGTACATAATTCTAGGCGTTGATAATATTTGATTGCCATCAGAATATTGCTGCGGAACGACATTTTAGTTTCAGAAGACCTTAACGAAGATTTTATGCTGGATCACCTACGGGAAGCGCCATGTTGATTAGTAATTAGCAATGCATCGAGGGAGTTCTGGCTTAGATATAATTGGCTGGAGAAGTGGTTCATCCAAGAGATGACAAGATAGAGTGAGTCGATTAAACATGTTTCTCTAATGCCTGCCAGAGATTGAATCTATATGATGAAACACCACAGTACAGTACACATAGGAGCGGACTGCTACCAAAGTGTCGATAGCTACGTTATGAGCGCTCACTCAAGCCTCAGCCCGAGAATTAATGTTAAAACGCCACCTGTTTGGCGTCGTGCGTTGCTTTTTTTCATATTAACGATATGCAATACTATAATGACACGAAATCTCGGTATCTAATTAAATTGAAACATGGACTCATGTCATTAAAAAATGGCATAATTAACACAAATCGATTATGAATTGGGAGTCGCAAGTGTAATCTTGATCTGTGTCCAAGCATTATTCGCTTAGCATCGTGATTATAATCTGCAATGTGCAAATATATTCATAAACTTTTATCTCACATTGCTAATCTATATTCATAGTAATACCTTCTCTGTTTGTTCCTTATATTCGTACTTCAAAAACTAGTTGATGACCCATTTATGTATGTTTAATAAGGAGCTCAATATCATCTGTCGGATTTCGCTCTATCCAATTGTAAGCGCTACCATGCGTAGCATTATATAACCCCGGTGGAACGACAATCCTCTTAGTGCAAAGATGCACCAAGTGCGGTTACGCCGACGCTTGCAGTTTTACAGCGGCATAGATAGAATGTAATTCGTACCGAAATATCACAGTTTTAACGAGGTAACGATTATCCAATAAAAAGAAGGGCCCATCGTGTTTGCCAACAACCACGTAGATTATTTGAAGCAGCACATTGCAGCTATTACCTGGACATGCTTACACATTATGTGAGATAACACCTGCTATCATGTGTCAGTAGCACAAAAACACTTAAAAAAGCATTTCTGCTAAAATCGTGCTCTGTTTTACATACAAATTGGCGCGTTTTAGCAGTTATATGTTATAATGGAGTTGCTTAACACTATGGATGCTATTTACGTTGATGGATGAGCAATCTTTGTGCTGAATCCACATGTCACCATATGTCATTTATTGGGTTTTTTTGGCACTATGGGGCTTGGGGTGTCTAGAAACACATTTCCAGCCGTGATTGATTATGTGTGACGTTTGTACGTCTAAACATACAAAATGGCATTAACGTGCCAAGCCTCCTTTGCTAGACACGAAGTCAAGCGTGAGGTTTTCTGGGCTGAGGTGATTGTAGCTGTCGATTGTAACGTTCACACTCTCAGTGGCGGACCATTTCTGGATATATTTGGATGGTAAAAATGATGCATCTGTAAATCCTACATTTGCACGCATTGTATTCAGTAGTAGTTTTTAAAGGCTTCAGTACTTAAACTTATATGAATGAGACGATAATCAGCGGTGAATTGCTTGTGTGCAATATATAAGTCCCTATTTCAAACGCTTTATGAAAAATCAATATCGAAGACCTTCGATATCTCAGTAATATCACGCTACATTGGAGCTGCAATTAAAGATGACTGTGTTTTTGTTAGACGCTTGTGCGTTAAATCCACGTGGTTCTTGTTTATTTTGTACGTTCTATAAATTCTCGTGTTTTTAGATACAATGTCGAAATAAAATTACCAAGCTATGCGTCATGAAAAAAAAATATAAGCATATACCTTAATTTTTTTCGTTATATCATTCTATCTAATGAAACAATACTTCTTATTTTACGAATGCGCTCCGCACGATATGTGAGCCGCTGCTGAATATGGTGTGATTTGTCACAAGCTTGAAAAACTGACCATTTGGTGTCACATGGTTGGGGATCATATACCTTTATAATCCTAACTGACTCATCTTAGCGGGATGATTTCAACACCTTAAAATCAGTATATCTTGTTGCATATTCGGAAGCATTTATCATTAGCATAAAAATGAACGATTGGTGTTAAAAAAGACGGCAACCATATGTTTGCTATGGTAATTATCACAACGTCGCACAAGGCAACGATGAAACTGTTAGGAAGTCGATAAACACTTGGTAGGATATGGCTGAATACGAATACTTATTCATTTAGAAAGTCCATATATATCTGGTTCCTAGGCATGGTGCCGCGACCTAGAGGGATAGTTTAATTGTAGCTACCTTCCTCTATTAAATGTGATCCATGAGCTACGTTCCAATGATGTGTTGTTATTCAAGGGGAACAAGCTCGTCGTGGTGATTTGCGCATATTTGCTTTTTTGGACGCCTATGGTCTTGCTTGTAGTTGAGTTTTGCAGTCAATTAGCTGCTGTGCAGTGCGGCCATCATTGTCTGCATACTGCTACTGCAGAGATTTTGGAGACTGAGATATGGATACATTCCTGCTGCATTGCTCTATTTGAATAATCTCTGTCACTGCAGCTTCGGCACTATCGGTGTCTTTGTAATTCCATGAGCTTGACATGATATGGGTGAAACATCCTGAATGCTTTGCCAGTGACACATCCAATAATTTTTCTTGGGTTGTTTGACCGGGAACGGAACAGATGTACTTACCGGTTGTGAGGTGCTATAAAGGAGATATAATAGTCGTTAAGATATTTATCACCAGAATGATGGTGCTATCAAGGAGACATATTTTTGGTTATGAATTATTATAATCTTTGAACTAGACCGGCGAATAGGCGGAAGCTATAAACATAAGTCCTAGAATATAAAACTCATTTCATGTTGAATAGATAACATTAAGAGGACATTTACTGATCATGCATTCGTCAATAATTTTTCCATCATAGATACGGGGAAATTTTAAAAAAAGTTCCAAGAAAGGGGAATGTATGAAACTATGCAAAACCTGTTTCATTAGCAGCTATAACAACAGCAAACAGCCGCATTGTGCAATTCGAATGGTTGTTGTTCGCAAATAAGCAAAGCGTTCATGATATTAATCGAGTATTGGGATGACGTAAAATTCTGAGGCCCCGTAAATTACTCTTAGTGGGTTTCTGATGCTACTACAATGACGGATGAAAATCGTTGGCGCCTTCATTTGGTTGTCCGCCAAACATTTAATTGTCAATGATACTGCATAGGTCACATGCATTATCGTTTTAATTGTTAAGATATAAATGGCATGCAACAAAAGTGTGTTTAGATGATGGAACGTCTTAATTACTATTGTAAACAAAATCAAATATGCCTTTCTCCAGGCATTGACGACTTCTTTCCCGGCAATTCTACCCAATTTATATTTGTTCGTTCAATCGGAACGGTATAGATACGCAGTCATGCAAAGCGTGCCTTACGCCAGTCAATTGTTTCGAAAGTATATATATATACATGGCACCATCTTCTATATCTGGTTTTATTGGCGATTTCGTAATGTTCGATTTATGAGCTTTCTAGAATGTGAAGGTCTACATCGTAAAATAACTTACTTATGATTAAATACAAACAACATACGAAGAAAGCCTTTCAACTAAACACACACACACACACACACACACACACACACACACACACACACACACACACACACACACACACACACACACACACACACACACACACACACACACACACACACACACACACACACACACACACACACACACACACACACACACACACACACACACACACACACACACACACACACACACACACACACACACACACACACACACACACACACACACACACACACACACACACACACATTAAAAGTTAAAACAATTTACCCTGTATAGCTCTTGGATTTAAACTGTCATCAACAAAGAACTTTACACAGAAGTAATAACACGTAAAACCGAAAAAGAAAAGAAAAAATTAAGACGGTCCTCACTACACTGAAACCGAACCATTCAAATAGTTTGCTTGCCGAATATATTTAAATAAATAGGAATCTAAGGAAATGTACCTTTATCTGATAGGAAGTTACTAATGGGTTTCTTTTAATCCCTGATTTCGTTTTGCTTTCGTATTTCCCCCCACCTAAGTAGGCACCATATTATACCCCAGGGTTTGTGTGCCGTTAACTTGCCTTACCTTACCTGATAAGCTGACGATAGCTGAATAATTTGATAATTATTTTACTAACACTAATGACGCTTAATATGGAGCTTCTCATATCAACAACTTGTTGTAATCATCGGATTAATCAGAAATAGATTTGATTAGCTAGAGATTTGATTATAAATCATCATAATTTGTATAGGTAAAAAGGGCTACAAAGTACATTCCCTAGAAGCTTAAGAATCTGTTTATAACCATTTCAATCGAATCGAATGCTCATTTTACTGTAGAAAATACTTTGCCAATATCAAGCGCCTAGATGCGATTGATCACAAATTATTAAATTTGATTTTTGAGCCCATCAGAGAACTCAATAACCGTCTCGTAACGATGTCCATTGCTGTAAAGTAATCACAATATGTATCTAATTATCATATATTGAAGGTAGATATTAGAAATATGCAGATTAATTACCAGTCCACGGTGGATTTCTAAAAGGGATAATGTATCGGCGATCATCATTTTTGTTGGACACCATTAATCAGTCAAAGATCCACGTTGTGGTTGTGTTGTGTGTAGTTCATTGCGGTGAAGGCAACTGTAAAAATGATATGCTTTACAATTTCTGGCTTTTGTCATTCAATGTCAATGGCTATAAAAACGCAAATATAACCCAGCATATATTATTTACAATGAAAGTAGTAAACAATATATGCATGTCGTCGTCGCTTTATGCTTCATAATTTTGTTATGACCTTCGTTAAGGGTTTTACGCGCATTATTCATCGGCAATCGTTTCCACTACACAAGGTTGCATGTGTAGCCACGATTAACACATCTTTCCCTCCATCGGTTTATCAGCTAAATACATTTCCTTTGTTTGCCTTAAGGTTCTTTACAGATATCACTGAAGTATATATTAAGCGTACATTGTATGCACTAGACTGGTTAAGACAATCGACAAATTTCTACCATATTAACAAATGCTTAGCTTTTGATTGTTTGTGTTGGTGTTAAAACAAAAGCTCGAATCTGTACGTTTAAATTATAACACCTATTAATAAACATAGAAATAGAAGGTAATGTAGTGTTGCAGAGGCAAGCAAAGCTAAGGAGCATAGCAACAGTTCTGTATACGTTTTGCACTGCAGCAGCAGGATTCGCCTTTTCAACACCAGGGTTAAATCAACAAGCAATGGACTTGCATCTACATGTTTTTCTGTATTTGATTCATGCCATATGCTGGTAAATACTTGAGTGTTATAAAAAGCATTGTGAGGCTTAGGATCAGGCGACGAGTTGCTATGAATATCATTTTATCAAGGCCCTCGACTCTACTATCCTTGATATATTAGCTTATGTTTAAGTATTATATATGCACACACGCATGTCCGGAATTATTAATTCTGAGTAATTCCTAATTTACCAAATGTTTTGGAAAGCATTGTATAATTAATGCTAGAGGTTTAAGTAATTGTTTTCAATGTTTGTCAAAAGCATACACGATTTAAAGTGAATAACACATCAAGCGAAATGGTTTGCAAAATCCTATTGGAGGCGATATTTATCGTGATGTGCTGAGCATGTAAATCCAAATAGTATGTAGTGCCGAGGGTTCTCAATAGTGCAAAAGGGTAAAATATGGATACCAATTAAATATGGTAGTAGATACACAGAAACTCGAGATCACACTATGTATTCGTTGAGGTGCAAGTTTTTCAGTGCATGAGGTTAATGTAACGTGGCATATCAAATATATGGCAGCCATAAAACATCCCTAATGAGAACATCGATACATACAGCCTTCATGGTTTCCTCATTTACCTTATTGTTTATAATCATTGAGACACCTTTGACCGTAGCATTACATACCATGACAACAATGAATAATGTCGTGTATATTGGTTGAATAAAGCCAAATGATGATCTAACAAGCAGAAAAGCCGCTATGTAGGAGAAATTACTTCAGTAGCAATTGTACATGGCTTTCTGATTCTTTCACCGATAACAAGAAAGTGATGCTTTCCAACCTACCAATCTGTAATTTTCTTTTTCTTTTTAATATATTGGTTCTATATAATGCTATCATATAAACGATATGAGTCTGTTGTGCCTAATGCGCTCA
>CM067347.1:5413763-5509654 GCA_034190875.2 Urechis unicinctus
GGCTCGCTAAATGTAAAATCTATACAATTATCTCACTTCAATATATTCTATTCTATTTCTTAGCGAGGCTCTTTTGGGTAGAGATCAGCTAACAATGGTTAAGTAACTCTTGCAAGCCGTTTCTAGCCGGTTAGCCCCATCGCCCAACACACACATCTTGCTGCAAAACCCATTTAGCAATAATTACATATATAGCGATGAAAACGATAAAGAGGTCTTGATGCTATTTGCTATCAATACATATCCTAAGTGTATTGACATTGTGAAACACATAAGGGAATGACCATATATTTTATATTCATACTATAGTTCGTTCAACACTATTATACATAATTGTAGTTTCCACACACACACACACACACACACACACACACACACACACACACACACACACACACACACACACACACACACACACACACACACACACACACACACACACACACACAAACACACACAAACACACACATACACACACACACATATATATATGAGCATATAAAAAGTGCTATTGATCAAGTATACATCAAAATGAACTAGCTATAGCAATAGCTGCCATTTCATTGCTGGTCAACAATGATTGTAATTTGGCACCATGATCCGTGACAATGGGTTGCGCGACCCTGTGGTGTTGATCACTGGAATAACACGGACGTAGCTACTTGCGTTAGTCACAAACGCAGCAGCCAACCCGAACAACTAATAACGAGCCACAAGTAAGGTATCACGAGCAGAAGGGCATTTTTATAAACAACTTCGTTGAATCATTCCTCCTGCACATAGTGCTGGCAATAATGTCTGTGTAATAATGACGAGTCAAATGATGTACGAACGATCCTTCCATGATCACTAAGACACACACCAATATCATGTAATTTGAGCTAACGCGTGGTGGTAAAACATTTATGCGAAAAAGAGTGCGTGATACGTCTCCAGTCAAGGTGTTCCATAAGGCTTGTTTACTTGTTGTTTGGTCTGGGCGCATTGCATTGTACATAATTCTAGGCGTTGATAATATTTGATTGCCATCAGAATATTGCTGCGGAACGACATTTTAGTTTCAGAAGACCTTAACGAAGATTTTATGCTGGATCACCTACGGGAAGCGCCATGTTGATTAGTAATTAGCAATGCATCGAGGGAGTTCTGGCTTAGATATAATTGGCTGGAGAAGTGGTTCATCCAAGAGATGACAAGATAGAGTGAGTCGATTAAACATGTTTCTCTAATGCCAGCCAGAGATTGAATCTATATGATGAAACACCACAGTACAGTACACATAGGACCGGACTGCTTCCAAAGTGTTGATAGCTACGTTACGAGCGCTCCCTCAAGCCTCAGCCCGAGAATTAATGTTAAAACGCCACCTGTTTGGCGTCTTGCGTTGCTTTTTTTCATATTAACGATATGCGATACTATAATGACACGAAATCTCGGTATCTAATTGAATTGAAACATGGACTCATGTCATTAAAAAATGGCATAATTAACACAAATCGATTATGAATTGGGAGTCGCAAGTGTAATCTTGATCTGTGTCCAAGCATTATTCGCTTAGCATCGTGATTATAATCGGCAATGTGCAAATATATTCATAAACTTTTATCTCACATTGCTAATCTATATTCATAGTAATACCTTCTCTGTTTGTTCCTTATATTCGTACTTCAAAAACTAGTTGATGACCCATTTATGTATGTTTAATAAGGAGCTCAATATCATCTGTCGGATTTCGCTCTATCCAATTGTAAGCGCTACCATGCGTAGCATTATATAACCCCCGTGGAACGACAATCCTCTTAGTGCAAAGATGCACCAAGTGCGGTTACGCCAACGCTTGAGGTTTTACAGCGGCTTAGATAGAATGTAATTCGTACCGAAATATCACAGTTTTAACGAGGTAACGATTATCCAATAAAAAGAAGGGCCCATCGTGTTTGCCAACAACCACGTAGATTATTTTGAAGCAGCACATTGCAGCTATTACCTGGCCAAGCTTACACATTATGTGAGATAACACCTGCCATCATGTGTCAGTAGCACAAAAACACTTAAAAAAGCATTTCTGCTAAAATCGTGCTCTGTTTTACATACAAATTGGCGCGTTTTAGCAGTTATATGTTATAATGGAGTTGCTTAACACTATGGATGCTATTTACGTTGATGGATGAGAAATCTTTGTGCTGAATCCACATGTCACCATGTGTCATTTATTGGGGTTTTTTGGCACAACGGGGCTTGGGGTGTCAAGAAACACATTTCCAGCCGTGATTGATTATGTGTGACGTTGGTACGGCTAAACATACAATATGGTATTAATGTGCCAAGCCTCCTTTGCTAGACACGAAGTCAAGCGTGAGGTTTTTTTCTGGGCTGAGGTGATTGTAGCTGTCGATTGTAACGTTCACACTCTCAGTGGCGGGCCATTTTCTGGATATATTTGGATGGTAAAAATGATGCATCTGTAAATCCTACATTTGCACGCATTGTATTCAGTAGTAGTTTTTAAAGGCTTCAGTATATATGAATGAGACGATAATCAGCGGTGAATTGCTTGTGTGCAATATATAAGTCCCTATTTCAAACGCTTTATGAAAAACCAATATCGAAGACCTTCGATTTCTCAGTAATATCACACTACATTGGAGCTGCAATTAAAGATGACTGTGTTTTGGTTAGAAGCTTGTGCGTTAAATCCATGTGGTTATGGTTTATTTTGTACGTTCTATAAATGCTCGTGTTTTTAGATACAATGTCGAAATAAAATTACCAAGCTATGCGTCATGAAAAAAAAATATAAGCATATACCTTAATTTTTTTCGTTATATCATTCTCTCTAATGAAACAATACTTCTTATTTTACGAATGCGCTCCGCACGATATGTGAGCCGCTGCTGAATATGGTGTGACCATTTGGTGTCACATGGTTGGGGATCATATACCTTTATTATCCTAACTGACTCATCTTAGCGGGATGATTTCAACACCTTAAAATCAGTATATCTTGTTGCATATTCGGAAGCATTTATCATTAGCATAAAAATGAACGACTGGTGTTAAAAAGACGTCAACCATATGTTTGCTATGGTAATTATCACAACGTCGCACAAGGCAACGATGAAACTGTTAGGAAGTCGATAAACACTTGGTAGGATATGGCTGAATACGAATACTTATTCATTTAGAAAGTCCATATATATCTGGTTCCTAGGCATGGTGCCGCGACCTAGAGGGATAGTTTAATTGTAGCTACCTTCCTCTATTAAATGTGATCCATGAGCTGCGTTCCAATGATGTGTTGTTATTCAAGGGGAACAAGCTCGTCGTGGTGATTTGCGCATATTTGCTTTTTTGGACGCCCATGGTCTTGCTTGTAGTTGAGTTTTGCAGTCAATTAGCTGCTGTGCAGTGCGGCCATCATTGTCTGCATACTGCTACTGCAGATATTTTGGAGACTGAGATATGGATACATTCCTGCTGCATTTCTCTATTTGAATAATCTCTGTCACTGCAGCTTTGGCACTATCGGTGTCTTTGTAATTCCATGAGCTTGACATGATATGGGTGAAACATCCTGAATGCTTTGCCAGTGACACATCCAATAATTTTTCTTGGGTTGTTTGACCGGGAACGGAACAGATGTACTTACCGGTTGTGAGGTGCTATAAAGGAGATATAATAGTCGTTAAGATATTTATCACCAGAATGATGGTGCTATCAAGGAGACATATATTTTTGGTTATGAATTATTATAATCTTTGAACTAGACCGGCGAATAGGCGGAAGCTATAAACATAAGTCCTAGAATATAAAACTCATTTCATGTTGAATAGATAACATTAAGAGGACATTTACTGATCATGCATTCGTCAATAATTTTTCCGTCATAGATACGGGGAAATTTTAAAAAAAGTTCCAAGAAAGGGGAATGTATGAAACTATGCAAAACCTGTTTCATTAGCAGCTATAACAACAGCAAACAGCCGCATTGTGCAATTCGAATGGTTGTTGTTCGCAAATAAGCAAAGCGTTCATGATATTAATCGAGTATTGGGATGACATAAAATTCTTAGGCCCCGTAAATTACTCTTAGTGGGTTTCTGATGCTACTACAATGAAGGATGAAAATCGTTGGCGCCTTCATTTGGTTGTCCGCCAAACGTTTAATTGTCAATGATACTGCATAGGTCACATGCATTGTCGTTTTAATTGTTAAGATATAAATGGCATGCAACAAAAGTGTGTTTAGATGATGGAACGTCTTAATTACTATTGAAAACAAAATCAAATATGCCTTTCTCCAGGCATTGACGACGTCTTTCCCGGCAATTCTACCCAATGTATATTTGTTCGTTCAATCGGAACGGTATATATACGCAGTTATGCAAAGCGTGCCTTACGCCAGTCAATTGTTTCGAAAGTATATCTATATACATGGCACCATCTTCTATATCTGGTTTTATTGGCGATTTCGTAATGTTCGATTTATGAGCTTTCTAGAATGTGAAGGTCCACATCGTAAAATAACTTACTTATGATTAAATACAAACAACATACGATGAAAGCCTTTCAACTAAACACACACACACACACACACACACACACACACACACACACACACACACACACACACACACACACACACACACACACACACACACACACACACACACACACACACACACACAACAAGTTAACACACATTTACACACACACACACACACACACACACATAGCTCTTGGATTTAAACTGTCATCAACAAAGAACTTTACACAGAAGTAATAACACGTAAAACCGAAAAAGAAAAGAAAAAATTAAGACGGTCCTCACTACACTGAAACCGAACCATTCAAATAGTTTGCCTGCCGAATATATTTAAATAAATAGGAATCTAAGGAAATGTACCTTTATCTGATAGGAAGTTACTAATGGGTTGATGTTGGTTTCTTTTAATCCCTGATTTCGTTTTGCTTTCGTATTTCCCCCCAACTAAGTAGGCACCATATTATACCCCAGGGTTTGTGTGCCGTTAACTTGCCTTACCTTACCTGATAAGCTGACAATAGCTGAATAATTTGATAATTATTTTACTAACACTAATGACGCTTAATATGGAGCTTCTCATATCAACAACTTGTTGTAGTCATGTGCTACTAAGCTTATTCAGCAAAGATTATATCTGTATGAGGTAGAAAATGCAATAAGTAGATGATAAATATAAATAGTTAATAACAACAACAAATGATCGAGTCATGGATTGCATTTAAAGCAGCACTAAACTAAAAAGGATTCCATTCAGTTAATAATAACGGTTTTGACGCATCTCTGCAGCGAACGATTATCGTTTCGGGGTTATATATTCTGAACATAAAATATCTAAATTGATTATCATATTTTGACACGATGAACCTTATCAGTAGTCAAAGTATAGCCCAATTTGCGTTTTACCAAGAATTAGGTACTACACGTTATTGTTTATCAAACTCAACATGATGTTGTTCTAAGGTCATATTCTACAGTGCTGCCTATAGAGCCCATGCTAAGGCAATAGTACGTACTTTCAATATTTTGTTTTGCAAGTAAAGCTTTGGTCTGAAATGACTATAAAATTCTACTTAATACAATGTATGTTGGTGTTAAGGGCATATCATACGAATGGTTTACTAGCGATATCATAATGGCCTGCAGTATGTTGAAGTGGGTAATAATAAATCTGCACAAGTCAATATATCTCAGAGAATTCCACAAGAATCACCTCCTTCATCCCTATTGTCTACAATATTCGTCAAGGGTATCTACAACTTCTGTAAAGCTTCAGTACTTTCTTTGGCTTTTAACAAAACCCTGCTATTAACCTCATCAAGAAATTGCCTAATGTCAGATGCTGAAATAAGCAACTAAATTTAATAGCTGATACCAAATGAAATTTCAATAAGTTAATTTACTGCACTCCATGTATCCAGCATTACAACCCAAGCGGGATGACGTTGTGTGACATAGAAAATGACCACCTCCTGAATTACTTACGCACACTTGCTGTTAAACGATCAGGCATGACGACGAACTTGGGATTATGAGTGCCACGTACCGCGAGACATTTAACTTGATCAAAAACCCCACATATTATGCTAATTTGTGCTCTTGTTAGTGTACATGTTTTTGTAATTTCAACCGCTGTACGTGAATGGGTTATCATAGAGCTGAAAAATAGTAGTAGATGAGCTAATGATCGATAGCATCCAACTGCAACTTTCACTTAATATCCGATATTTCGCACAGATAACTACGTCACTGATTCCCCCTAAGTTTGCATATGTTGTAAAGTGTGCGTTCACATTTTGATAGCCAAGTTCATCCCGTCATTTTGCTTTCAAATCGGTGGTTTCGCTGATGGAATGGGAATACTTTGGTGAGCCCATGAGAGGAGTAATACACACCGATGTACTTTCACTTGTCACGCGATCTGACACTGTGGCACTCGTTGACAGATGCATCATATGAAATACAGGATGCATAACCTCTCTCAAATAGATGCACAAAGTCGTTATTTATATATATATATCCCGTAAATTATATATTATACGTGTACCACCGTTCAACCTAACATATGGTCTCTCCGCACACCCATCAATCACATTTGTGTTGACAAATTACAGTTTCCTTTATGATGCACCATGCCCCTTAAATCCATGGTACCGCCAAACTAACATATGATGGGAATGATGGTATATTATCACAGAATCTCATCGTCATAGAAACTAATACGCGGTAGGTTGTTCTACCCGAGCAGCTTCGATGCGCTCTTGTCACAGGCCTTGTAATGCAGCTCTTCATAGATGAAATGTGACGATGCAGATTGCTGCGATTAGAAGCATTACCCATTATCCTCTACGTGAAAAACATCTCCGCACGTCTCCTATTGCGTGTGACAGGTACGTGGGAGCTAAATGGCTTTATGCCACATTTGTGAGTCGTGCATGCAATCGTTAAGTTTATGCGTTCTATGAGATAAAATGTTTGAAGCTGCTAGCATTTCGTCTTTTGATCAATTTACCATTTATGATTATTGAGCTATCCAACAACATGAGTAGAGCGATCACCTCTAATAAACATGGCTTAAATGTATTGCTTTTACTTCAAGCGATAGTCGGCTGTCACGCAACATGGAGTTTTCTTTAAACATAGATATATCATAGACAAATGTATTAATAGGCGCTTTCAAACCCATTGTAGTTCATGATATTTGAAAGACACATTCCGTTGGTAAGATTCGACGGTGCCATTTATTTACCACAAACAGACAGTATGTGAAATCAGTATAGCATCTAAAACTACTAGCTGTGCGTTTATTGCCCAATGGCTCAGTGGGCATCTTCATTTATGGGTAGCATCTTTATTTCTGAGATGACGCTTACAACAACGAGATGTCATTGCTGTGACTACTTATAACATACAATTTATTACATTATCTGGACAGTTGCAAAGATCAAACATCATGGAAAGATATTGAGTAAATGGTACGCAAGAGTATTCTCCGAGAAGCAAAAGTGACAATAAAGAGCCATATCTTACAAGTTGAATCCATGTTATGCGCAAATATACA
Source organism: Urechis unicinctus (assembly GCA_034190875.2). Lineage (NCBI taxonomy): Eukaryota > Metazoa > Annelida > Polychaeta > Xenopneusta > Urechidae > Urechis > Urechis unicinctus. Next base: position 5,421,368 of record CM067347.1, read on the forward strand.
TTGCCATCATGATATTTATCACGTTTCATGAAACCTACCAAAATATGTTTATTGTTGCCTTAGGGTCTCATTGTTCTGGTCACGATCTATTTAGAATAAGATCCGGGCATTGTATTATATTTCTCAATTCAAAATAAATGTAAGCTTTATTTCAAATTACTTTGTATAAAGACCAATATAAGTTAATTATCATGTAAACGGACACTGATTTTAGTAACACCAGGCAAGCTATGCTCTCCATTTGCAATCAATGTCAAGCTAAGATTATAAGGAATTACTACCTAACCCTAGATATGTAAATTGACTACCTCGCTATGCAAATGAACTCTCTCATTTACTAGGAATAATGTCTTTATATAACTATTGGAAGCCCGCACCATCTAATTAAAAGGCACACGAGGCAATGAAACTCCGTAAAACATCATACGGTGCCGATGGGGTCGTGAATTGATTAAATACAGCCGTTGTCCTGGCGTGATATCACGGCCATTTATTACAGTGACTTCGGTCTTTACAAATGCTTTATACTTCTTCAGGCAGGTTGTGTTCTCGCGTACAACTGCCTGAAGCAGGAAAGAGGTCCAGAAAAGCTTCGTAGTGTTAACATTTAACATTAAACGTCGCTTAGGCGCGAAGCACCCTCACTACTTAATCAATATGTTTGCTGGACGTAAAAAGAGGTAATTTAGGCATGCCTTGGTAACGAAACATTTAAACATTTCCAAACCGTTGCAGTTAACCGTAAAAGAATGCACCAAGGCTTATTATACCTCTGACCATATTAATAGAGCCCGATCACAACATAAATCAACAAACCCAGCACTTTTCCGCGTAGAAAAGCAGCAGGAGAAGCAATGAAGAGGTTATCCCGACTTTGCTAATAAATAACATAGCGATCATACATTCAAAAATTCATCCAATAATACTCGATACTTGTTCTGATAAACACCAACGGAAACACGTAACCTGGAAAATATTTGACAAAAAACCATTTTATATTATTTCTAATCGTCGAATCTGTAGACAGAAGCAACAAAATCAACGTCTTAAGGAAAGACAAATCAATCGGATAGAGGAGCTGTATTTCAGTTGAAACTTTCATGAAATTTCATAAAGAGATGTGATCATTTCAAACCGCGACGGATAAATTTGACAAGGCCTATTAAGGCTGTAAAACCACGCTGAGACATAACCGGGCCATTTTACCTGGCACGACCGACACACTTTATATGCAAACGAGCCGAGAATTAAAGCCAGTTCCCTTAAATGATGTCGTTAGCTCTGCAGCGAGAACTGTTTAGACGAGGACCTCTTTCTCTATGGGTGAAGGCCCTGTTGGCAAGCATAAAAAAGAGCATCTAGGAGATGTGAGAGGAGAGAAGGAGCAGCAGGTCAGCAGCACGTAGAGGTCACTCGTCCATAGACGGAACGGAAACGCTCTTGGTGGGTTGGTGAATCCATGGTTCAATGGGTTAAGTGGCAGGTCAAGGCGTTGACCAACAATATACAGTTAACTAGTGGCCACCTTACATTCACAGACAAATACACCTATGGAAAAGGGTTCAAATACGAGCTTTGAGGCACTTCAACGCCATGTACACAGTCAAGGCGGCTGTGAATCAAAAGCGCTTTTAGCGCAAGTGTCCTATCACCATAAGGTCAATGGTGGCTCGCATCTTAGATTTTGGTAAAACTAACTACGGGGGCACTAGGGTATTAAGGATATATTGAGTGGACAGTGAAGGAATCAGGTTGTATGCACTAATACGTTGCGACACATTTTGTACAGAAAATACTTACATGCTTTTGAGTGTGTTGATAACAAGGCCGAAGGGATATTGATTGCAACTATTTGGTAAACAAAAAGAGATCGGTTTATAATTATGTCTATCGCCCTGCTAATTGCAAACTATCTGCAATAGTAAACCTCTACTTTATGACTGAGAAGCAAACATTTTCAGACACTCAAGGTCATAACAGTATCATAATTTCTTGATTCGGAAACAAATCTAGCAATTACATACTTCTTCTCCTTATAACTGACTTCACAATATGCAATGTGTTAGGTGCACGTTACTACTTGATCACTGTATCTGTTTCTGCGGTGTTGGCTGTGAAGCGGCCCACATGACAATATCTCCTATCCTACAAATTCATAATTTGTTGCCCAAACTCAAGATAAGATATAGAGCGTTACTATAAATGAAACCGCTACCTCCCCGCACCCACTCTATGAAATAGCCCATATATACGCCAAGTACAATTTCATTTCTGGTTCGACTCGTTAACGGTTAAGTTCGCTGCAGTGCTTCACTTGCTGGTTTTATACTCACGTTGTGTGACAAAGCGCGATTCCAAAGCAACTCATCGATAATTGCCTATAGTCTGGCGTCCTTTACCAGCCAAAGATGCCTCTTCCTCTTCAATCGAGGAGGTGTTTTTCCTAGGAATTAAAAAAGAACTGCAGCTTACTAACATGCATTCAAGCGACAATTATCGTCAAAACTTTGTCAATTAAGTTGATACCGATTTTATATGTGACCCATGTCAAACAATGATTTTAATCTTTCATTACAATGTTCTGAATGTTATGCTTTGTACCTCAAATTAGGTCATACATATGATTGGATTTTGAAGTAGGCAACATTATGATGTAACATTAATAGTTCTTTAGCAGAACATTTGAATAACACCTCTAACCCATCTACCAAATCTGACGTGATGAATGGAAACAGACGCTCATGGGGAGATATCAGGTGTTGCCAGCTGTATAGCATTGATTACAATCGTGGCCAGGAACACAGGTGTCACAGTCCTTTGAATACACCAATAAAGTCGAGCCCGATTACTTTACTGCGTTGACTTACGATTAGATATCAGGGAATTCCCAATCATATTTGTGCAACATGTATATGTCACGTAGCGATGACATAATCGAAGCATAATAATGGCGTCCATGAATGGGCATCATTGGACAAAACTAGGCTGAACCTACAGCCGACAAGTGCGCACACTAGTGTGTTGATAGACATATTAAACTAACCTTTAATGTGCTGATATATAGATTGAGCTTTTATTTAGAATGGAATCTTATTACAATGCAAGGTTGCAAATTGGCAAGATGCGGGTGCATTATCAATGTTTTAACATTTCTTTGAAGATGTCACTAAAATGATCGGCATTGATGTTCCTGAAGATATTGTTTGGTGCTACTCTTTAGAAGAAATTGCGCAATGTATCAGCTGTACAGCGCTAGCATGGAGGAGAGGGCACCCGAGTGATCGAGGGAGAGATATATAACATATGGGCAAATGTAATTATCTATGTACCTCATGGGTACACTCCTGGGTTATATTTCGGGCTCGTCACTTACATTTAACGCTGCATGAATCACAAGTCTAGGAAAATAATGCTTTAATTATATAAATTGGAGATGAATATAGTATAAAGCATATAGTTAGGAAATATCTTGTATTAAACGCATTAAACCAATTGTTACGCACCGTCTAGATTGTCACTTTGGGCGTGGTCACACTTCTGTTTATATTGCGTGCTACAAAGATCATTCACGTTATGCATGAATCGACTAACGTTTTACAAATTACGTTTTGGTAAATGTGACTTGTATATACACATTTACATATATATGTATATGTAAATATATATATATACATATAAAATAAAAAAAAATATATATATATATATATATATATATATATATAATATATATATATACATATATATATATATATGTATATATATATATATATATATATGTATATATATTTTTATATATCTATATATCTGTATATGCATATATATATTTATATATATATCTGAATGTATACATATATATATGTATACATATATATATATGCATATATATATACATGTATATATCAATATATATATATATATATATATATATATGTATATATATATATGCACAGATACATTTATATATATATAAGTGGGATGTATATATATATATATATATATATATATATATATATATATATATATATATATATATATATATATATAAAAATATTTATATTCATTAGCTCCTACCTTTACAAGCATGTCATGAATCACAAATAGGCGCTGTACACGTATGTGTATGGCCATTCATCATACTAACGATTGGTTTATTTTCATCTATATGCACATTTCGTACAACTTTGTAAATATGCGACGTGACATGACCGAATGCGGAATAATATTCAACATGTTGAAGAAATCTACCGAGCAGTAAGAAGAAGTGGCGTAGGATTGTACCCGTTATTAAAGGCCCATCAACAACGATGCTAACAACTACGCTTGTGTTTATTCGAACAACCGTGATAGTTATCGATCAATAGTAGTATCATAGGGAAACTTTTTGATAATGCGATCATTGCATATCAAAGTATAATAAAATCGTGTAAATTACAATTTGGATTTAAAACTTCCCACTCAACAACACAGTTTGCCATAGAGAATTATATCTACCAAAATAAACAAATAGATATGTATAACATGCATAGTTACACCCAAACATATACTTTTGACACATAGATATATGCTGTAACGTTAGACTTTTAGCTCGTGGCAGCCAGAAAATGCAAAACGGTGCTTCAATTGCATGTTCAGTGTTACCGCAGATTAAAGAGAGAACAACATCCGTTTTCGTCAGCAGTAATTGAATTATGCAAACCAAAGAGGGTCGTATTGCAGGTGTTACAATGTCTTACATTCAATCCCTTGTTTAGCACACATGGTGCTCTGATAACATACTGTCTAAATTGGTGTTATTTAGCCATACCTCACCGCAGAGGTTTACAGTTTCTGTACTCATCAAGCCATTAAGCAAGTACGGTTCATTTGGCGAATTCAGCTATCGTTCGGATGATAATGTATTTTACATAAAAGTAAACAAGTTGTATTCCCCGGATATGCTAATTTGTAAGACAGGGGTTTTGCCAGGCGGGGATTCTTAAGTATGGACGTTTGCAATGGAAGGCCTGGATTTCCTGTAGCTTTGAAGTACAATGGCATCCATCATTTGCATCCCCATAAATTATTCGAACAGCAAATTGGGCCATGATAATATATCAGCTAACAGCGATCATGTAATGAAGAACGTAGTTAAAGTATTGTTACCCAAACACGTATGCCTTTTAATGCTAGATGTTATACCGACCTGTTGGTTTGCCTGGATTTCGAAGTATTATCAAAAAGTTTATAGCTACGCTAAGAGAGCTCACTTCGAGTGGCTCTGTGGTGATCGCTTCCCTGATTATAATACATAGCAATCGCAAGGTGGCGCTACCGTGACACAAATAAAAGCACATGGGAATACTGAGCTGATGTCACTCCGATTGATGAGAGCAGGAAAAATGTCGTTTCGCATAGCCTTGACCCTGCCACATATTTCATCGGTAGGAAGGCTTGTGTAAGTGCTGATAGTGAAGCTATAATCTCTTTGGTAATATTACCACCAGAAATCTTGTATTTGTGCAGTCATTACTAGTTTTATCATCATCGTCTGATTTAAAGAGACTGTCCAGCCCCATATTTGTAACGAGGTTGCCTAGCAAGCTGCTTGGCAACCGCACCTTGGAAACCAAAAATGTTAAGTTTTCAGACTTTCAGTCGCTACGCGGCGCTGTGGTCTCAGAAAAAAGATCCTTACTTCGGCTGTCGCCATTTATGTTGTCGGACATTACCCTTCCTGCTTGTCGGTCTAATGTGTGCACAATTATGCACAAAACTTGAATGAGTGAAGATTTTATGAAATCTACATTACGTAACTAAAGCGGAAGAATACACATCGATATCGAGGTAAATTCAGAGCGCGTAATGATTAACAGCTAACATTCGTGTGGTTCATGGATTTAGGGAGGCACCGTTATCGATGGAACGACATAACTGAATAAAACAGATTTCCACAGTAGATCATGAATATTTCCAGTCAAATAATGTTAAAAACTTATCAACATAATTTCCATCATGTAAACTCTGCGGCACAAATTAGAAGATGTCATTACTTACGACTGCGTTAATCGTAGTAATGTAATAACGAAATGATCCCTGATTGCCTTATATGCGGCTGAACAGTCTCTTTAAGCTGTCAAGCGTTACCATCAACCAAGAAGGGTTAAGCGTATATGTGAGAATCATTCAGCTGAGGAGCATATTCTAGCGCCATGTGATGATAAAGGGTAGACAATGAGGTACTGTATTCATTTAGCCAGGAACAACATAGAGCGAGTGAGCAATGCACAGATGCACTCTCTGCTTACTAGATGATAATGTGTTTCCATTCTTCCGCTGTTCCTCACAATGCTCAGTCGGGGTCTTGCGTTAATTAGGTGTGCTGGTGTGAGCTTTCCCCATAATATCTCTGTAAAGGAGTGCATCAAAAAGTGTCTTTAACATTTAATACGCGTATTACTGGACTTTCGCTCACTGTTATACGTTCTGATCATAACTAATAGAGACTGATCGACACAGATCATAGATGTGTCTTTCATCTTATATCATTGTGTAGCACAACAATTTGTGAAGTGTGGTATTCAAGTTTACTTCGGTGCTGAGCATTTCAATTAGGTTGGTAGAATAATTACAATGACAGCCATGACCTGTGTGAGTCATGTACCTATTCTTCATTGACAAACGCAGAAATGGAGGGAACTGGAAAATTGTGTTCCGTGTAAATATGGCTGAGCAAACAATAGCCGTCCATTTAGTGATTAATTGGTGAGCCAGGTTTATTAAATCATCGCATCGAGTATTTTTTGGGCAAAAGCACTTAAAAAAAGAAGACCAGGCGTGCTGCTTAAATGACCGGAAAGAAATGTCACCCTGGCAACATGGATGTCACTTAAATGAGGACGAAAATGACAGGAATTTGACATTAGCAGTCACTGATAAAAATAATATTCTACCTGAATACACAACTGCACTTGTTCCGTTCGTTAATGAGACCTTCATGCCTAGCACATGGTGATATCTGACATATCCATAATATTAATCCTACATCTATGATAGTTTATGCCATTATGATGCGGATTAGCAAAATCAGATCGTTTGATGGAGCTTAAGTAGTGTAACACTATAACTGGCTGTTGAGGTAGGAATCAAACTCATGTGATATTCGCATCAGTAACTTATCCGATCTAACATTATATAAAATTGATGTTCTTTAACATATTAGTCATAGCAAAAGAACTATAATAGACTTCGTTGGCATGTGTAGTTGTAATCGCGACCTCGTGTGTTCGTGACCCGGCTGAAAGCTGACAACAACGAGTGTTTTGATGACTGAATATTTGGTCATTTCAATTTTACTGAATGCCGTTGGGCTGATTGCTAAATTGTTACAACGGTGATTGCTTAGTGATGGCTAACATTTGTAACGCCCGGATAAAGAACATTCTGTTCAAAATGACAAATCAGTTGAAAATAAGCCCAGGAGTAATGGGAATGTTGGTTACTGTCATTCACCCGCAATGAATAATATGCTCTTATCTCGCAGCACCAATATAGCCAGAGTGCTGGCTTTTATTTGCACCGATTTTGCTGAGATGCTAGATGAATTTGCATACCACAAACACATCGGGCAGCACGCAGGTCATAAAATGTTTGCATGGACTGCCATCCTAGCATGCTAATGGGGGCTGTATGGACAAGCAAATAACATAATGCCTATTCCAAGGGAAGTGTCCCTCTGAAACGTGCTACAATTGAGTCATACACGCCAATGTTTTAGGCTCACTTACAGCCCCCTTCATTGTTACCAAACTAACATATCTCCCGGATATCAACACTTTACATTGGGAAAACGGCTATGTTGTTTCCATATATCAATGTCAAAAGCAATTACATGTTCGCTTCATAACAATGCTATCAACTTTAGGTCTATATTTGGTTGCATAGGATGTCTTACCATGAGTGATCTTCTAGGCGTGTGTTTCATGAAACTGCGACCCTATGGCAGCAGCATTTTTTAGCATATGGCGTAAAACGTCAATTATATTCGCACTCACAGCCCAAAACTGCAGTGAAAATGGTATTGCACATCCCAACGGAAAGAGGTAGCATTTTCCGAGAAAACAGCTGAATAAATGAACAACCCACTGTTCATGTTGCACTCGAGTCTCCGGTGCCGATGGTTAGAGCGAAAACATGACCTGGGTTAGTTTTGTTACACTACTGTTGTGCATCCATGACTGATACCACCACCCCCGTTTCACACTACCATGCTTATCAACAATACATTCTGTGTAATCACTGATTATGATGTCGTAATATATAGTGTTTCATAATGATATCAGTACATAATAGCATTTATCTAATGCAAAAACATTTGCTTTCGAAAGCAGAAGTGCTGTTTTGTATTGCTATTGTGAGTAACTGTTTCAGGGCACATGATTGACAGCAAATGATTTTATTACTCGGAATGTGCGCCATGGTCGCCGTGAAAGTATTAATAGACTTTAAGAATACATAAACAGTATGAGTCCCTTAAAGCAAATAAGCCCTCTATTGCTACTGTACAAGGGTATATGATTTTAAGTTATGATTGGAACCACAATTGAACACAAACTTACGTGATTGCATATCTGAACTTCAATTGAAATTTCGATAACCGTATGCAGGGAAAACATTTATTCATGGTCATTTAGTAATGCACTAATGTCGCCTTTTCCGGGTTTTGGTCATGTGACTCACTATTTTATGAAACAAGTATCTGGTAGCAATATAAAACCTGCATCGCGGTTTTTGCCAGTTGAAAGTATCACAATTGCAAGGCATGTCAAATCACGTTAACTTGACGTCAGAATAAAATAATAATAAGCAACACGGATACGGTCGTTAATATTTACTTAGGCATGAACGATACCACTTACCAAAGAGCAGCCATTATTACACTGCTTTTATTGCAAGTAGGATGTTCGAAAAAAACAATTGACTATAGCAGACTTGTTGTACTGTTTGCTTGCATAAATCGCATACATTTTAGGATATTATTTAATTTGTACTGTGAATCTTAAAGATATCATATATAATTACGTTTTATGTTGTAAAACAACTAGAATTATAAGCAAAAGTTATGTTCAGTCTGAGTTATTGCTACGTCTGCATTAAGACGGCGCCCTCTGCTGGCATTGAAACACAACCAAAAAACAATGTCACGTTATTTACCAAACCATTGAATGGTTTTTAATTCTCTGTCTCATGGTTCACTTGCCACTAACCTGTCGCATATTAGCTCCTGTGTTTCATCTGACACGATGAGACTTTTTGTGCGTATTGCCGTCTTCCATCTGCAAACAGCAATATAAACAATGACGTTCATCACGTTAAATTGAAATGTTCGATTCTACTTCTACTACTGTCGGTAATACGGATATAAAGTACAACAACAGGCAAGGCATGAGCTGTGCCAGCGTCATCTTGATTGCTAACCAAGCGTTATTCGCATAGCGCCTTGATTGTAAATTGCATTGCATATAATATATTACCTTTATTTCTCACTGAAAATATATTGACAATATATATTGTTTTACGTCACTATTAATCAACGGTACACTGCAAATACACATCTTCAAACCAATTGTATATATATGCATTTGCTAGTATTTAATTACAGAGCTCTACCGCAACTGTCTGTTGTCGTTCTGTTTTATATTTGTGACTCGTTAGTTTTATCATGTCCGTCACTGTATGATCCCAGTTGACAGACATTTCAGATGTACCACTTCGGTCAGCAGGCTCACTATAGACGGTTACTCGGGGCAGCCCAGTAACAATGTGCTTCTTGCTGAAAAGGCACAGTATTAACGAGTTCAATAAGCTAAGTCTTATGTGCCATTTTTGAGTGAGTACCTAGACCTATAAGCTTATTTCAATATTCGTGCCAGCAGATTATACGGAGCAGCAGCTGCTGAGTGAATTGTAGCAATAACTGAATCATAAAGGACTTTCTACTGAAATCATTTGTTGTGTTGTGCTTTGGTTGTCAGCTGGTATATGGCATAATGGAGTCTTATTTGATAATGCTTTGTGCCTATAATCTATGCAGATGATGATGAACGAGAAACGTGCCTGCTGAATTCATACGCCACCATGCGTCATTCACGGAACGCTGTTATTAAAGTGACTGATGTCTCGGAGGCGTTTTAGGCTCGAGTTTTATCTATTATTCTTTTTTAGAAACACATTTCTAGCACTGATCGATTATGTCTGATATTGATTATACAGTAACGCAAAAAAATGTCATCAGTGTGCCATGCAACCTTGCTTGGCATGTTGTCAAGCATGAGGTTCTGGGATGAGGTGCCTGTAGCTATCGGGTTCCGATTGCAACACACAGATACTCTTGGTGATCGACATATTAATTTGAGTGACACTAACGGTGCATCAGCTGGGCATTACTTCAATTGTCAAGCAATTTATGTGATTGTAATTATTTGATGATATCTGGTTTTAAGGGAATAATCATCAGCAGATTTTTAGTTTTATTCTACTGTGATCGGTTGTGATCCGATCACATTCCATAAACACTCTGTTGTTTATCAGTATGACGGTTTATGAACAGAATATATATGTCTAAACTCTCATCAATATTGCAGCTGCTTGGAGTTGCAGATTCTTTCATTGTGTGAGGTGCTTGCGTGATCTACCATCGTCTCAATTGTGTATGCAAATCTATGGGTCTTGCTTTATTGAACACGTTCTTTGAATATTATCTATATTTGTAATACCAGACATTATTTGATTTACAAATAGAATGTTCTCATGTCGAAACGCAATTACTAGGCTACGTTCACGAAAAAAGGTTTGGCAAATACCCTCCTTTTTTGGTGCACTTGGCTACAAAGTGCTACTTAGTTTACATACGTCTATCATTCCTTGTGTGAACCTTTGCTGCTTAATTTGCTGCGGTGTTTAATATGCTAGCGAACACTGCCTTGTTATTTATACGCGCTTGAGGGTAACTTGACAAATAAAATAGTGATATGTTTTCGTGAAAGCTTGAAAGATTAAGTGAGACATTCTGATATCACTGACAGGCAAAATGACGCTGTTTGCTAATATATAATATTACACCACTTGCTTTTGAGGAAACATTTCCACGTGACATGTTAAGTAATTGAAGTTGATCTTCGTAAGCAGTCGCAATGCCAACTTTATGGTCGTTTTCGTCCTAAAACTTAATTTTGCAACGGCTCTGAATCATCGCAAATAGCTGATAAATGAAATGGCTTGATTGTTGTGTGTTGCTATCAGACCTCGGCAGCTGCAAACACCTCACCACAGAAGAACCATTAACTTCACGTTTGACTATTTGACTAACATAGTTCTGCCATTTGAACATTTCACTCAAGTGCTTGCCATCAGCTATCAAGCTCCGGCCAAGAAACAAGGTAATCATTGCAATCACGCACAATGCTTCACTTCATGTTTGTCTGTGGTAGTTTCTATACTATTATTTCTTCTTGCTACGTGGTCGGAACCATAACTTGACAACATAAATATGATTGATTGTCGTCTTCAACATTATCTAGCTGTGTTTACAGCAGCTTCAACCGAAAAGTTCCTATTTCCTGGGCTGGACGCAAATAAGGCGAATTCCAACTTCTTAGTAAATGTCTTAATCCTTTGCTTGTATAGTGAGTGCCAGGACTACTTTTGGCACACCACAACGAGCTTTGACTTATGAATGATTTTCCACAGATATTTCACATGGTGCATCGATTTCAAAAAAATTGGAATTGCAGTCTGTTGTTATTGGATTAGATATTGTAAATGAGACGATGTCCTTCCATTCTCTGCCATAGGCGCTTTTTTGTTCTATACAAGAAAATATTAACAGACAAACATTCATAAATTAGTAAATTATCTCTCTGTAAATTAATTGTGACTGAAATACTTGGATTACCTGATAACTTATCTCATTGAACCAGGCATTAATTGTTGTCTTTAATGTAGCTGGGCTAGGCATAATGATTCGCATATTTAAGTTGCACCAGTCCCATGCAATCACCGATATGCTTAGTGTGTTCGAGCAGTGCGATTGAACAAATATGAAGGTATATAAGGGCATATAGTAAACTTGTTACTGTTGATAATGCTACCCATTATCCTTTACCGAAATGCATTTGTAAGAATGGTATATTGCACCAGTAATTGCACACCAGTATCTTGGTGTCCATCATTGGTTATAGTATAGCGGTAAAACCATACGGCGAAGGTAGTTCAGATGAAAGGCAATTGTAATCTTGCGTACTTAAGATTATCAAGCCGACTGCTTTCTAACAAATCAATAGTCGTGGCATACTTCTGATGTTGATCGGCTACACAGTTTTGTGTTCGCTTTTCATATATTAATTGCCTGATTGACAAAGTAGCGACTATGATGCTTTCATGTGCGCAGATGTAATGAGGTTAGTTCCACCTTGCCTCTTTCTTAAAAGGTAATATTGACCATAGCATCTATCTCTAGACCATTGTTTAGGAAGGTACAATGAGTTGAAAGGTTTTATTAGTTCTCATCTGTGATCACGATGAACAGCATAATCATGACCGCATTGTCCATCCATGCAAGTTTTCTGCATCTTACAAAGGATCTACATGATACAAAGCCCAGGTAAACTACACCATGCAAAGTAAAAGTGCACATCATGGTGCATCCTTTATAAACAACAATGAATTAAATTTATGTTAATTTGTAAAATGTTGATATTCAAAGGTGTGTGTGGGTGCTTGTTATTATGTGTGTTTGTGCAAATGCATGGGCAATATTAAGAAGTTAGCATTTATATGCAAATTAGATTGAATTTAAGAGAATCATAAAATATGATACGGTATTAATAAGGTACTTAATCTAACCTTTCTTTGCGATGTAATTTGATTAAGGGGTTCACATTGAACATGGGTATCGAAACTTATGTAAGTCATTTTATGACCGCTGTGCAAACGATCACCAAAGTCGAAAGATACGAGCTGCATTAAAGTAAATGAGTGCCGTTTAACTATTGAATTCAGTTGTCATAATTTTAGCTCAAGCTTGAAATGATTCCAAATAATTCGACCACTATAGTGAATATTTGACAGTACACGGGGACAAATTCGCAATAATAAATTGATGACGCATGTCTATTAACAGCTCAGCGACTTTTTCTCTTCTGAAATAAACAATACTGCGCTCCCGTATATTACCATTCATTGAACATCACCTTTCTTTCAAACATGTGGATAGTGTGTTTTTAAACACCCATCCATCGCGCTTATGCTGACAACTCATAGGTCGGTTTGCATAAAAATGCACTAATGGTAAATAGTATGTGAATGGTGGTATGGCACTGCGGAGTGCTATTGTCATTTCGTTCCGAACCGTTTTCCCCAATTTACGCCTTAAACATAGGCAACTAATCGCGGATAATTGGGGCTGAAGTGTGACCATGTCGATAACTGCTTCTATGATCATTCCAAAAAAGTATTATTGTATCTCTCACTGCTAATGACAAATAATAGAGAGCAAAATGGCATAATTGCGCACAACCACATTTTAGGTTATGCAATCAAACGTGAGGATTATACTTTCTCTGAGATAAGAGGTAAGTTGACATTACGTGTTTTAATAGCTATTTGGTTATATACCGCTCTTACAAATGATGGCAATTGCGACTTACATAAGTTAAATATATCCCTAATGAAATAATTTCTACATATATGTATGAAAAACAAAGCAACAGATATATGTGATAAGCGATTATTTGTTCAAGATATTTAAATAGCATTAAAATGTGTTACATTAGTATTGAATGAATAAGACTACACATTAGATAATGCTTTTCACGTGTCTTAACTAAAGTGATGTGTAAAATTTTCAAAGGTGCTCACATGAGACAAGAATATAATGAGTTAATTGTTAAGCAAATTGTCTAATAAAGCTTGTTTATAGCATCGATAATATTTGTCGCATATGCCTAGTCCTGAAACATATAGTATTGGCTTATAGTTGCAGATCCGTCTGAGATAATATGACTTGCAGCAGCTGGAAAATATAAGCCATAATATGCCAATAAAATATCATACCATATCATGGGGCAATGATTTAATATGAATTGCCTGCACTGATATTTAATTTATTCGTAGGTCTGAAATTAGTTCAACCAATATCCTCAAACGAATATATAGCATGCGTTCTGTTTTAGTTAATTACTCTGTGCACATGTGTTTGTAGATGATAGCATTGAGTGTGCGAAATGCATCACAATGGCTTTCCGATAACTTGATCCCAAAAAAAGTAATATATGAATGTCTTAACCGGTATAATAATATACAGATCAAAAGGAAAGAACGATTAGCATCATGATATTTGTCAGCACCCTTTGGTATAATTATTGAACGCCAACGTCTCATTGACACAGCGACTGCAATCGAGATGGACAACATTGAATAATTGATCTAGGGATGAAGTATTTCGATATTGTGCAGCCACTATTGTGCGTCTTTGCACTTGGCTTGGAATTTTCTATTAAATTTAACGGCTTGACACATACTATTAGACATTCTATACAAATTTTGACATAATGGTTACTTGGCAATCTAAGGTTTAGTGCTTCACCCAGGCCCCCTATCAATCATAATCTAATCCTCATGTACGACTTTCCTCTTGCCTTCAGAATGCAGAAAAAAGAACAATAATAAATGTATGAAGTGATTTCCCATGCGTCCGCTGTGTGAAATAGTGTTATTAATCAAACAATTTATCCGGTAGCAAACAGGTTGGTACAGAGGGAATGTTATCTATTCTCTTGTACAGTTATGCATTCTTGAAAATGACTTATTGGCACATAAGCAAACTGGCGTACATCATATGATATAGCCACACGGTCAAAACATTAGGTGATAGTTAGCAAGACAATGAGAGATAACTGGTAAAAAAAACATATATTAGATATACAACGAAAGAGTTACACACGGGCCTAATAACGCATGTTCCCAAATAGACCAATATGACATTCCATCAATGGTCGATGTATATGAATTGAGACAGGATTGTGTCGAAGAGCTGAACCAACAGCTCAGTGTACCGATCTGATTGGTCGTGTATCAACACGCAGAAGGTTAGAATAAGTTAATGATTGACTCTTTAGATACATCAATAACCAGGTGATATTTTCATTTATATTTACTTATGCATCAATACCCTATAGTTAGCGTTTGTAGATATTTATCTGACAACGATGATGTTACAAGTTTGATTAATATTTTTTTATTTGAATTGTTATTCAATATCATCCGATACTCTACAACATCAAACGTACACCCCAACATTGATCCGAAAGCGCTCTGCCATCACCACGCTAATGTGGGCTGCTAACAAATGTACCTTCTTTTATCGCTGTCAATGAATGTCAAGCAATGCATTCAATCAACATCGTTCCTTTAGGAACGTTTATGTACAGATCCATGCTCTGGAACAAAGACTCTGCTCCACCACGTCAAGGTGATTGTCTAGCTTATTTACGTACGAAAAATGGAGACAATTGACGGTTATTCTGTCCATGAATAAAAGCTAGTTATATCACCCTGGTTGAAGTATGCATAACATTTAACTATAATCTTAAATCAAGTGCACTAATCGACATTAAGTCGTAACACACGACATTTGCTCAATGTTAACGTATAGAGACCATCAGTGATGCCCGATATGGCTCGCAAAGCTGTCCAATGATAGGTAAGCTGTTCTAGACGTACAGTGGCTTTTTACAACTTTGACCTCAGCCGTGACATACAGAAGGACAATATCGATGTGACATTATGTAAGTGCATGCAACAAAATTTGTGTGTTCTTATCGTACATATTGTATTGAGGTTGCCATTAAGTGGAACCGTCTATTGTGACTTATATCGTTCGGTATAACATTGTACCGCAGGAAGACCTTTAGCATTACGACACCACAAAAACCGTGCTATTCATGTCGCACTGAAAGGTGTAGGTTATATGTCAGACAGCTGCTCTGCCGACAATAAGTGCGCCAGGGGACGTTTTCCCTAAATGTGTGCGCTGAGCGTTGGGGATCAAATGCCGTTGATGAACTTGAAGGTCATGTGCAATAGGTGGGGTACATGTAAGTAATCTGGTCAAAGATGAAATAGATCATGAGATTGCATGGAACTATACTTGGAGCGATTTGAATTATAAAAACGATGACCTTGTGTCGCGTATGAATATCTTGAGGAGCAACTTACCGACTAGTGTAATTGTACGTATTTATACCAATTTCCCAGGTCGGCGAGGGTGGTGGGTCATTCCTAGAAAATGTTGCGCAATTTGCAAAGATGGAGCGCATCTTTGTATGCCGATTGTGACACCGAATTGTTTGTAGAAACGTGTAATGTAATGTGCGGTCTCTGGTTGAAGTTCAATCGCGCATGCCCCGTATTACTTCATTGGCAAGTATAATCATTGTTTCAAATGCATGAAAATACCTACCAGACGTAATGGCAATTGAACCCAAAGGGTCACAACAAAGAGTGGGTACATTTGACATCAATCACATAACCAAGAGAAAATGATATTTTTTTCTCTAACAAGATTTGTGAAATGAAACGTAAAATGTCGATGGTGACCGTTCCGACGGTGGTATAGTCAGTATTGTCAACAAAGAATTTCTGATACAAACCCAACACCACTTAATTTCAGAATTTTATCATGCGCTATAAAAAGACCAACAACATAGCGAGCCGAGAAAGATTAAGTTTCCCAAAAGAGTTTATCTGGGAGGCGAATGGGTCAATAAACAATGAACCATATCAACAGTATCAGATGGGGAAGCGAACAGGACATTTATAACTTTTAGAAAATGCTGTGGTAATGACAAACCTTGATGGTATAAGAGTAAACCAATGGACATAATTTGAGTATAATCGGACAAGTTATGCCTGAATAAGCTAACGAGCAACCATTATTTTAACTTTGTCTCGGAAGATAATGAATTCGATATAATAATCACTATGATATGTTCCGTCAGCCATGCGGTCTTACAAGCGTCTGACGCCAGACACATAAATACAGCTTTATCAAGCTTAGCATGGGGTAGATTTGAGAAGATATTGTTTTTTATATCAATTTCAGACTCCTAGAAGCAGTGTACTAGCCATGAAAGCAAATGCTTGCTCACCAAACTATCTAATATACTGTTTTAACACTCAGTTTCACTCGCTGTGTTGCTGAAAGCGTTAAACCTGAAAACTACTGCTCTATGGGTATGGTAATTAGAGTATTAAGCGGTTTTAGCGTAGAGGCTCTTGAGTGCGTCGACGTTTGTTATTCATTGCATTCTCCACAAGCCTCTTATCTCTTATGATTGATGTCTGCAGCTGCCGGGTCTCAAAAGGGGCGCATACTAATATTGTATCCTTTGTTTTATCAATTAGCTTTTTCTAACTGTGAGCTGCTTTTAGTATAATATACAGGGCAGAAGTATTAATATTGATATTGCATATGAACTCATATCAGAAAGGTTGCGATCTTTATATTTTAACATCAACACGGGTTCATGAATAAGTACGTTTGTGTCTATTCAACATTTACATTAGTATATATGTTGACAAACAGCATTGACAATAAACACAGGACCAAATGAATATACAGTTATACCCTCTGTTCTAGTAGTGATACCTTAATTCCAAACATCACTGTACAATATCACTTTATCCTAAGTAGCTGAGTGGTGTATTGCTGTGTTGTTGTGATAATTTTGCACATGAAGGTGCCACCCGTAATCTTGGCACCACAGATTACTGCCAACGGCATGCATATTTAATTGGTTACGCAACAATGATGACAATCTTTAAATAAACGAATCCACAAGCAAATCATCCAGCTCCACAATTTATATTCCGCCCTAAGCTCTACCTCAGAGGGAGGCAAGCATCTTGCCCTCATGAGGAGGTTACAAAGCAGCTATATATATATATATACATATGTATACATATATATATATATAGATATATATATATATATATATATATATATATAAATATTTATATATATATACATATATATATACATATATATATATTTTATATATATATGCTAAGCATATATATATATATATCTATATATATATACATATATATAAATATATATCATCTATATATATGCATATATATACATATATATAAATATATATATATATATATATATATATATATATATATATATATATATATATATATATATATATATATATATATATATATATATATATATATATATATATATATATATATATATATATATATATATATATATATATATATATATATATATATATATGCATATATATTGCATATATAAAGATGTTTATACAGATATATTTATATTATATATGATACGCACTGTGTGTCGCACAGTGCTTGTTACCGTTGTATCGCTGTCTACGTTGGCTTTGTATCGTGAAGACCTCATCTCTAGTATAGGCAGAAAAAATCTTTTCAGATGGATCGAATGCTCGTTTTTAATCATTTCCGATACACAGGGAGGTGGAAATTAATTGCGCCGTAGGGCGAATCTTTCCAGTTGCTAGTGCGCGCAGTCTGTTGACACTACACACGCTTGCTGCTTAATTAACTGGTCTATTTAGCAAATGTAGCATTATTTTCAGCGACTCTCCTGCCTTTATCACGATATTGCTACACATATCTGCTGTTCTCGTACAAAGACAGTGACTCGCAATCAATCGTCTGTTGACTTCCAAAATAGTCATATCACGGTGCAGCCATGTTTTGTCATACGAGACGCATGCGATGATAAACAACTGTGTACCAAAATAGTTTGGTAAGATATCGTGTTTGTTATGTCCTCTTCGGAAGCATTGCGTTTTATTACCTTGAAATGGAAAATGTCGACTTATTCCTACTTGTTGTTTTAACCGGTTGTTCCCAACATGACTCGTAAGATTGTAGAACCCGTATCAGTTGCAATGCTAAAAAGACCTCGCTAATTCTGCGGCTGTGATGTTAACATAATCTTCTTTAAGATTTGTAATGGCATTATATCTGTTTTTATCAGACAAAACCTGAATATAGCGTTTGCCAACAGTAACAGATAAGTACCGCAATATACTCGAGACGACAAAAACACTAAAATAAGCGATATCAATAGTTAATAATCCAACTCATTGTAAAATGCATTCATTTGGTTATCAAAGATGACAGCCATATGAATCTGAACAGACATGCATCATGACAAAAGACCTGACAAAAATACCGAACGTGTACAAAACACGCCAAACGCAATTAGAATTGACATCTAATATCTTACCTGTATTATAGCTCCAATCAAAAAAAGAGTACACAAACATACCAATTCCCCGAAAGCCAGCAAAAATAAAAAATATATTGAAAGAAATGTGTGCTATAAGATTAAATCTACTTTGTGCGACGTAAGAATATAAGCCATTGGCTGTCCACTTGAGAGCACAATTATCACAATTACACCAATACCCTAGGCAGGTACCCCTATTCTGCCTTATCGCACAACTTCAGTCGGTTTCACTCCCCTTCATATTTGTTCGCTCGTCATACAATGTATATGATTACAAATGTTGACGGATCATTTTCTCGTCGGAAGTTTGATTTAACACTAAGTGTGTATCATCCTAGTTACCACATACAAGCATTCCAGCCGCGTACAGAAAATGTCTGTGTCACGATTTTGCGGTAAATGTTGGTTATATATTTACGTTTTAGTTTCTAATAAACGTCAATTTTATGCATGCAAAAGGTTCTTGCAGTCTACGTAATCTCCAATCCAAATATAAAAACTCAGGCAAATCTACCTGTACTTTCGGTTTTAAGCCATTCTTTATATTTACGCGTTAAATATTCTTCGATTTTCAACCTGGATCTACAGTACAAAACCAAACATGATGTGAGATGAGCGAGCTGTGGCCAAACATTATTCGCTAAGCAACTTGATTGTAAATTGTACTGCACATAATCTATTAACTTTTATCTCCGTCATCTTTATGAGTAGAGGCACCTTGGATTGTCACGCCAACGCCACAGTAATCCAGTAACTCAGTGCAGCTCAGTTACAATGGGCTTCATGCCGAACTATCACAGTATAGACATGGCAGCTATTACGCAGTCCAACTAAAGAGGGCCCATCAAATTCTAAATCTGACTAAGTTAATCTGACTAAGCAAAATCTGACTATGTGCTAACTTGCCAAATACCTTGTACCATACTGACTGAGCATATTACATATTATACCTAGACATACGAAAATACTTTGATATTCTTGCCGTCGTGAATGAGATGCTGTGTGATTTGTAGCAATAACTGAATCGCAAAAGCAGAAATAATGTGTCGTGCTGTGCTTTACTTGGCACACTTCGCCTTTCTTTCTGTGTTACTAAGTAAGAAGGGAAATTAATAAATTACACTTCATGAATACAAAGGCGTGCAAATATCTTCGTATTTTGCACTATATGGTGCACTTTGCTAACATATACTACATATTGTACACATGTTCAACACTCCTTTTGTGAAACACCGCTGCATCATATGCCGTAATGCATTACATACTTGCAAACGCGGACTGTTTTCTGATACGATCTTAAGGATTACTATCTCAATTGGCTGTCAAAAGGTTGATAGATTTAATTAGACATACCATTATTACTTGATCGAATGCAACCACCAGCATTGAATTGTAATCAATCGTTAAGCGATTCATGTTAATGTTCGAAAGCTGTCGTAATGTCCATTGTATAGACGCCAATCGGCCTAAACATTGAATTCAAAACTGCTCTGGATCATCATAAATAGCTGTTCATCGTTGTATGTCGCTGCAAACTCTTCATCGACAAAGAACCGTTAACTTCACGTTTGACAGCAAGACACATAGTTCTGCACTTTAAGCGTTTCTTCTTGTATTGAAATCTGAAGCATAATTTGATAGCATTAAATATGATTGATTGATGTGCCGTAAGCCATTATAAAGCTGTGATATGAATGTAATGACGTTATCCGGCAAAATACTGATGAATGTAAAACCTGTTGCGCCTTGTTTTCCAAATTTACACTGAAACCAACCGATTCAGAGGTACGTATAAGCATGGGCTGGGATGGCATTCTAACTACCATGTAGAGGTGCTTTGTGGATCGCGTGTAAATAAAATGATCACCTGACATGAAATGGAACAGAAAGGAGGAAGGTTTATAGAAGATAATTTTTTTTTTAATCTTTTGAGTCAACACAGTACAGGCAGTGTCTCTTTCTCAATCTGCTCATATTGCTGCACTGTTTCTGTCAGTTAGCAACTTGCAAACGGCTGTTTTTACCCTTCTAGCCACTGGGCTGATCAGAATAATAAGCACCAGGTTGAATGCAATCGGAAATTTGTCACAATCCTATGGCATAGGGATTGAAATCTCCTGGTGGGGTTTCAATTACGACATGTCTGCAACCAAAGTAAAATAATTAGATGATGCTTTCAATGTATGAATTAGTAGATGATCTAAGTGCAAAAATTGTGGTGTGTTTTCCCTTTGTGCTGTTCTTCCATTTTCCACGCGACCGACGAAGAGGTTCAACGCAAACCATTCAATATTCGGTACAAACGTTTACATGCATACCAATTAACATTGTATTGCAAAGCGCGCTACCCAACGACCTCTATTATTCATATTCCTACCCTGTGTTTTAACTAGATCCTCTCTTTTGATTATCTGTAAAGCATGAAAGCATATCAATGCATCAAGTATGTAATGTTGATTTCTCCGCACGGAGAATGTGTGAATGAAATATTGGACTCCCTGAAAACTCCCATTGCACCTGGCATTTAATGTAATCTTTGATGATGTAATAATAATGCAAATAACCATATCAGCTGGGCAAAATTAGTAGCATGTATAAGTTAGACCCATCTTACACGATGACCAATATGGTGAGTAACGTGCATGGGATATACAGTTACCGTAAAAAAACATATATACTGGAAGCTGAACGGATTGGTTAACCGTTTAACGTTTAAGTTTGCTAATGTCTCAGTATCAGTTCATTCATAATTCTGATGCTGACATTTTGTATAGCTTTTCATCACAATGCGCATTCTCAACATGCGCCGTAACATATTTAGGATGATGTGTAGCGTCGAGTGCTTCATGTTCTTTACTGTCCAAATATGGAAAGTGTTTTTAGCTTACTCAAATAACGCTGATGCGATAAAACATTGCAGATATATCCAGCCATAATATGGGCAAAGTGGGTACTTGTTACTGTAGATAATGGTATCCATTATTCTCTGCAATAATGCATTTGTGAAAATGATTAATTACGTTAGCAATCGCACACATGTAAGTTGAGTAAATCATAAGGCGCAATTCGTTCAGGTGAAAAGCAGATGTAACCTTACATGATTTTGATAAGTTTATTTTTCTCCGAGGGTTTGAATCCGATAAAAGGTGCCAGCAAAACACCTCATCGGTTTTGTGGCAATGATTGACATCAAGAACAAGTGATGTTGAATATATTAGCCGTCAATTGTTGAATTAAATTTGTTGCAATCTTTAGCGTAAGTTTATTGTAACACGGTTTTGATGGAGAATCTGTGGCCAGATTTGGGGACAAGCATATTGTGTGTTCCTTATTTCCAATCTATTGAATATAATATGCTAATCATCTTTCTTTTCATCATACTTAAACCGACAAACTATAGTTCGGTTAAAGTACCAATGTATCAATGTAAATACCAATGTGAAATATTATGTGAATAGGTAAAATTGTACTGCGGACTGTTATCGTCGTTTCGTGCCAAACCCATGTATAATTTCCCCCCAAACGGCCCCTTCGCCAACGGCAATATAACTCAGGCAATTCGACTATGTATATTGCTGTTCGTAGGATAATTTCAGCCAAGTCAAATTGTGTCTTCCATTGCTTATGACAAATACTAACGTGAGGGTTATACTTTTTCTGGGAATAAGAGGTTAGAAGTTTTATGTTTGATCGATTTAATGAGCCGAAAATAGTAATCAGAGATCTTTTCACGATTCTACAGCAGTTCAGTTAACTACTCTGTATACATATTGTAGTAAGTGATAGTAATGACAGCATAGATGCATCTAGTGGACAGCAGTCAATATGGTTACCTTTGTGATAACAAAAAGAAAGAAAGTATTACATGAATGGAGTTGAATGCCACTGAGTACAGAGATAGAATGACATTTTCTAGTCTGGTCTACACACAACGTTTTTGATTCATTATACGGTAACGCATACCATATATCAAGTAGCGCACCTCTCATGCATAAATTAAGTAGTTACAGATATCCTTAACAGCTTAATGATACGCCCTCGTGTTGCAGAAAGGAAGCGAATGTGTATACTGAACGCTACATATTTTAATGCTACATGAGGCGTATATGCTGAATGCTAAATGCTGAAGATTTGCACGGACACAGAAACGGCAACAAAAAAGAATGTGTGGTATATTCTATTTATGACATTAGCATACAATGAGCTTTCGCCGATTATGTTGAATATGCAGACTGTTGTGCAGTCAACACGTCTGCACGTGTTATCAAGCTGGCCCTTGACTGCTAATCTGTATTCGTCTGGCTCTCTCCTGTGATGCAGGTTCGATGCTGCCAACGGCTGCACCCCGCACTCAAGAACTTGCCGCCTCTTTCTGACTTCAGTAGCGCAAACAATGCAGTTGTTTATGATTCAGAATTGTGACACTTGAGCTTAGAAACTCTGATAATTGAATGAACACGTCGCGATGTGCTTTGTACTCATGTAGAGACCGAGTTGTGTCATGTTTGTGTGGTCATTTATGGTTTTTGAATGTTGAATAAAGAGCGCTCCCGAGTTGGTTCATGATGATTTATGAATGTTTGACTGGGTGGTTATTGAATACTGGAGTGCTCCTGAGTTGTTTTGTGTCTGTAATATGAATGTTTATTGTAGTTTCGTGTGCGCTTTTAGTTTATATTCCTGTATTTACTTCATATTGGTGCGCTCGTTCCTTCATCACAGACATTGCTTGGTTACACTGTCATCACTTTGTGCATTTCGAGAGTCATTTTATCCAACTTCTTACATAAGGCAATGTTATTCCATCCATTTGCAGTATCAGCAAATATCAACAAATCGTTTATTATAGCGGCTGCCCTTTTTATCGCTCACTTTCATGTATTATCATAGGGATGGTGAATATTGCTCTGAATGTGGCACATTTGCTGCAATGTATATCATAACGTGAAATGCAGTCATTAATAACCGATTTCATATGTATTGATATTCAACATCCTACCATATTATGCACTGAAGCAAGCTATAATGGATTATTTATAGCAGCTTGTGTTGTTGCATTGAATGGGGCTGTCTTAGATTTGATGCGTAAGACTTCATTTTGTTGTATTTTACTACCTTGCAAATTGCGCAACATCAACTGTACAATTAAACTTTGCACCGTAAACGTACTGCCTTCGTCGTGTTTATGTTGGCTGCTAATAAAAATAATGATTGACTTCAGCTGGACAATTGGCAAGTAAACAAGCACCGAGATCAAGTAACGTATGCCATGACATGATCAAGAGATGTCAAGTCAAGATAAGAAGGAACCACCAAAGCACCCTGTTTATGTAAATTAACCTCCTTGGTATGCAAATGACTTCCTGCTGTTCCCAGAAATGATGTCACAATATGCATACTGCTGGCACTCAGCAAACGACACGGTCATATATTATTCTTTAGTTTATAACTCTTGAGCTGTGTACAATGCACCGTGGGCAATGACAAGGGTCAATAAATATATGAATGACGCACGCGAAGCCGTCCAGATACCGCACACACAACACAAAGCCAAATAGAATTTCTACCGTTGCTCTTCATGTATGCCGAGCAAGGCTTTTAATCTGCGCAATTCCCCTTTGAACCTTATTGCATCGATCATTTCTCTCACGAAATATCCATCGCCCAGACGCAGGAGCATTTAGTTACCATAGAAACACTAAACAATGATCATCAATACTATATATAGCAGCACAATATTCGCCTTGGCAGTGGACAGACTGTATAATTAATCCCAAGATCGCTGAATTGGAAGGTCGCAAGGTTACTATTCAACAACATGCCACATCCCATGGTGTGGGGTATTTCCCATTAAAGACGGTGGCATTTTACTCGCATAACTTAGAGTCACAAAGAATAGTGGGGCGTAGCTAACTTGGAGCGATCATAGTTACTACGTTGTGCTTACATCGTGCTTGGAATTGGATTACATAGTAAATAATTTGTTTTTGAAACCATTCATTGGTACATTGCAACGACAGCAAAACTACTGCCTCAAGGCGATCTCTCAGACTTCATATACTGAATGCAACTTGGCAGGCAAAACTACTGCCTCACTGTAGCCATGTACTCTCATATGGTGCAGACGGGGTCTTATATATATATATATATATATATATATATATATATATATATATATATATATATATATATATATATATATATATATATATATATATATATATATATATATATATATACGAAAGCAACCTTTTTGAGGCAATCGAGCAACCTTTGTGGAACACAGTCACATCTTCGCACACGACACGAGTTCCCAAAAAGTCTAGACCTTTTTGAGTGCTTTATTGTACAATTTTTTATTTAAAAGTGATGTTACGTTGTGCATTATGTCCATTCACTTTAATCCATTGACAGGTTTTGGATCATGCATCGCGCAGTAATTAGTTAGGGGCGTTTGAAAATTTCTATATATTGGACTGACGACCTTTTTTACTCTGCCTTTAACAACTTGTTTCTCGTTATTATCCGATATATCATTATCCCAACTTCTGGTATATTTTTTAGAATTTCTTCCTTCATGAATATATCCTATCTACGTGACATTCGATAGAGGGAATAAAAGAACATATATATTTAGTTTCGACATTTTCCAATAAGCTGAAGACAGATGTATATTCGTCTGGACAAACCGAAATGCTTAGGCAGGTTGAATAATTCGTAAAGTTTCTTGTTTTTCAGACGAAGTTGCGTTGCTGGTCGAGAATATCTTTTGATTTGACGTAGGTTGCTAACGAGCGTATCAACAAAACTTACTTACTGAAATATCTGTATACCAATTGTTGCAAAACCCCTTAATGTGACAAACGCACTATACTGAGATTTTAACAGCCACTTTACGTCATCGTGACATTGAACCGAGCATTTTATAGAATGAGGAATACGGGGAGCTCTTTAGTCAGCCATATGCGTGACATAACACGAATTCCATCATGCTGTATTCTTAAATCAAGGCCTTACAAAGTTGTCCCACTCAGTTGGATTTCTAATTTCGACACTATGAAAACTACAACAAAACCCACAGGTTGTTTTACTGAATATATGGTTCAATATGCAATCGAGTAGCTGTGTGATTACAATCGCAATATATATATCACAGTCCTCAATATCGATAATCAATCTTTTTCAATTACACTCCATCATCAGTTATGTCTGCTTGCCCGGTCTCTTTCCAACTTTAAGTTTCTTGTATCGTATTTACAATGCTCTTGGGACTTATACTGCTTATAAAGTTTAAATCCATGATACCCTAAAAGACAAATACGTTTTATCCGGCAATTGTGTATGCTGACAATTAAGCATATATTGGTCAAAATTATGTATCAATGAATGTATCGGATTATAGACGATGCAATTGTGAACTGGGACCGATGACGCTTTCCATATATCTTACAACCACTCCACCAGTTTCTCTCGCCGCATGTATATCGATTCGGTATCAGTTTCTACATGCAGCAATCCAATCTGTAAGGAGCGCTGGAGCTTGCTCGTAGTGCCAACAGCCTATAAACGGACTGGCAGTCACATTCCCTGAATCCACTATCCCAATACAAATAATACAAAGTGACAGGTGCCTGATTAACGTTATATAAAGTACATTTATAACTTTTGCCTGCCACCCGTGTCCGGTGACGTACTCATTAGTGCGCGAAGGAAACTTGATATCTCACGAGCCTAGTTTTTTATTCATTTTTATGCACCATGAGTATGCCGACCTATTGCACGTGCCATCGAAGAAAAGTTTTATTTGGATGTGCTCTGCATTTTGTTGTTAATCCGTAAGTATAAACATGAGCGGTGCCGTGTGCATCATGGTAATATGGCAAACCGACAATCATGGTCACCCATGCAAGAAGGGCAATATAGTTAATAATAAAAGAATGTAATATCATACATAACAGTGATACAGTTACCTTATCTTTTTATTGAATTGATCACATCGATACTTGATCGATCGATTTATATAGCCTGAATTATAAATGGGAGCTCTTGTCGGTGTATTCAACGGGCGCTCTATAAAGAAATCCACAAAATACCTTCTATATCAGTTAGCTACGCCACGTACATGTGCTTATAGTTGACAGTTTTACGTAAGTTCAATTAATCATAACGGCAACAATTAAAATGTATAACTGCATAAGAGCAAATAAATGTTCATATGATAATGTCACTGCCGTCATGATAACATGCAGAAAGCAGTAAAATAATCATGATGAATATATAAATATGTCACAAACTTGAACGAAGGCAATGAAGTATAATAAATATATATGTCACAAACCTGAACAAAGGCAATGAAGTATAACTTCTAAGGTGGTATCAATAAAGAATCGAATGCAGTCAAAAGAAGGAGAAAGTAACACAGTAATATCTGAGAATGAATAAGAAAGGGGCAACCGAAATTGTGATTCTTCTCAATGGGCACTTATTGTGTTTTCTACGTGCCTAAACACACACTATTGAACACCTACGGTTACACACTGAGCACGGATATTCACTAGAAAAAAACTTGCAGGATCATGTGTGCAACTTTTCATTATGGTCCATATTAACACAAATACGTGTACGTAAAGAATGCCGGACGTAAATATTGTTGCTGATGGTCTTTCTGCTTATTAAGTAAGTTGCCGCGCAAATATTGCTGCAAACATCGTTACTGTTTTTTATGTCAATTAGTCATTTGCGTGGTAAATTACGTGCACATGGTCATGATAAAATCCACACTTCTGGCCTCGATTGCATCCAAGTAATTGTAAGCGGAGGACCGTCACGATCCCGGGTTAATGAGAAGCCGAAGTAGGTTTCGACACTAGGAAAACAGGGTTCCTGGAAACACACAATGCCAATCATTCGAATTCAATTTGCTGCGAGATGTCACGAAATGTGTACTTGGACTTTTGTCACATACACCCATAATAAGAAACAGGGAACCATGTTAGTTTAGATCATGACAAATGTTTATGGTGAAAAAACAGATTGCTGAGTGCATATCTTGATATTCTAGGAGAGTTGAGATGCGAACAGATGGAACCGAAGACGACTAATTGCCTTTGTTTGATCAAGCTATGTTTTCCTAATAGAGAGATTCAGATATCAATGATTGTGGAGTGTACAACCCAGTAAAGCATTGTAGACACGTGCATGAATGAATCATGTTACGTGTAGGATTTCCTGTGGCTTATCGGCAACCTAGCGAGGTCATGGTATAGATGGGCCCGATATGCATGCAGCTGATTCTTCACAACTGATAAGGGTTTACTGCATGATTAATCACATCAGTAAAATACATAGTTGAGACCTAATAGCCACCAACTATTAGGTTCTTTAAGTAGAATGCTTACTGTGAAAGGTTATTACATTTGTATGGGTAAGTATATCACAAAGTCAGATGCATTTCTACAATACCTATATTCACATCACATCATAGTGTAGCTGTTTCAATAATGTAGGAGAAATGTTTATTGTTACTTGAATGGTAGCATAAATTGTCAACATAAGTGTGATGGATGCGTGTGCCGAGAGACATTAACCATGTTGGTCGAGGAAATAATTGAAACATACTTCATACGAGCGAAGTGACACTTTTTTCGCCAGTAAGGGACAGTCGAATTCTAATGCATATTGAACACATAGCGTGCACCTCAATCAAACAATAAATGTTGAGTGTGAACATGCAGTCAGCCCCGTATAATTACCATTGAATCCAACGAATAGGACCCGCATATATACATGTGTTAAGTCAGTGAAATGATAAACTTGGTAAGGCGATCATATCGAAATACATTCACATATTGCTTGCATGATTCAGTAAATGATTCTTTAATGACATCTTCATTTGGCTAGCACTACAGCAATCATGATGGTGTAGTTTGTTTGTCAAATGGTGGATTTGCAAAAACAGCGATTAAAATTTTTTAACGTGTCAAGTAAACCTGTCGTGTTGTGGTCAGTAACTTAACTTATATATATAGCAAGCGGTTTTTGGCCAACAAACTCTCCTTTGAGGCTCATTTTGCGTCTAAATGCGATTGGCATTTTATGCGGTAATCACAAGACTAACTGTTTTATTCTAGCAAAATGTCCATATTCGTTGCCTAGACATGTTGTAGTAGAGAGACAAGAAGTATGTTGGTGTTTTATCGCCAATTCAGTTAGAAAGCAGCCTCGAGATGAACATAACACTCACGCGTTGGCGTGAACGCCCATGGCGCGCCAATCCAAAAAGGTCAGCAGCAGTAACGGGAAGTACATTAGCACTAACGGAAAACACGGTAGCAGTAATGAAAAGCACAGTAGCAGTTCGGGAAAGCACAGTAGCAGTAACGGAAAGCTCATTAGCAGAAACGGAAAACACAGTAGCAGTAACGGAAAGCACATTAGCAGTAACGGAAAACATAGTAGCAGCAACGGAAAACACAGTAGCAGTAATGGAAAGCACAGTAACAGTAACGGAAAGCACATTAGCAGTAACGGAAAACATAGCAGAAGTAACGGAAAAAACAGTAGCAGTAATGGAAAGCACAGAAGTAGTAACAGAAAGCTCATTAGCAGTAATGGCAAACACAGTAGCAGTAACGGAAAACACAGTAGCAGTAATGAAAAGCACTGTAGCAGTTCTGGAAAGCCTAGTAGCAGTAACAGAAAGCTCATTAGCAGTAACGGAAAACACAGAAGCAGTAACGGAAAACACATTAGCAGTAACGGAAAATATAGCGAAAGTAAAGGAAAAAACAGTAGCAGTAATGGAAAGCACAGAAGTAGTAGCAAAAACACAGTAGCAGTAATGGACAGCACAGAAGAAGTAGCAGAAAACACAGTAGCAGTAATGGAAAGCACAGTAGCAGTAACGGAAAGCACATTAGTAGTAACGGAAACACAGTAGCAGCAACGGAAAACACAGTAGCAGTAATGGAAAGCACGGTAACAGTAACGGAAAGCACATTAGCAGTAACGGAAAAACATAGTAGCAGTAACGGAAAGAACAGTAGCAGTAATTGAAGCACAGAAGTAGTAGCAGAAAACACAGTAGCAGTAATGGAAAGCACAGTACCAGTAACAGAAAGCAGAGTAGTAGTAACACTGACTAGTTGAAGCGTTTCATACCGTAACTGTCGCCTGCAGGTCGTAGATTAGTTATCTTTCCTATAATTACGATCCATATTTCGCAACAACAAAATACCATGAAATACGGAATTGAAGACATGAACCTCACAGCGTTTGCGTCGGTGACGGTTTCATTACAAAGGAAGTTGGATCGCTCGTTGAGCCATATCTAATTCCTGAAATTAAACGTTACGGTGGTTCTTTGATAAGCATATTCATGGAATGTAGTTCAATCGAACAATTTGTTCTCTTACCACGATAATCATATCATTAATAACATTCTAGCATAGCACTAGCTGGTCGGCGGTCAAAAATTGACAGGTTTAAAAGATACCAAATTGGGGCTCAGTAAGAGCTGCTTAATGAATAAGTCGCACATCTTCTTACATTTAAGCCATAAAAATATTATTTCTCGCATGAAACACACTTGGTAAATTAAAGATAGAGCTTAAAATATATTCAGTAGTATTCGAAAGTATATTCAGTTGTGAGCAATTAAATACATATATGGAATTAAATATACAAACATATATATATATATATATATATATATATAGAGATATATATATATATATATATAGATATATATATATATATATATATATATATATATATATATATATATATATATATATATATATATATATATATATATATATATATATATATATATATTCATATATGCATTCATAGACACATATAAATATATATATATATATATATATGTATATATATATATATTCATATGTGTATTCTTATACATAGATATATACCCAACGAATTTGTCATTATCAACTTGTCCGTGAATATATATTTTCGAGCATATATATATATATATGTATACATATATATAAATATGTATATATATAGATATATATAGATATATATATATATATATATATATATATATATATATATATATATATATATATATACATATACATAAATAAATATATATACTTATACATATATCTATAAACGTATGTATATATATGTATAAATATATATATATATATATATATATATATATATATATATATATACATAAACATATATATACATATATATATGAATTTTTATAAATATATATATACATTTATATGCATCACATGCTTATATTTATACACATGAATGTTTGTATATATATGCATATGATACATTTATATATATACATATATATGTACATATATATATATATAAATATATATATATATACATATATATATATATATTTATGTATATATATATGAATATATTTATATATATATATATATATATGTGTGTGTGTGTGTGTGTGTGTGTGTGTGTGTGTGTGTGTGTGTGTGTGTGTGTGTGTGTGTGTGTATAATATATGCACATGTATATAAATAGTATATGTTCACAATCGAGTAGTGGTGATTAGTTAATTGTCACGTTGAATATAATTTATGACAACTCTGAACGATGATATCCTTATGTCAGAATGGTTTGTACTTTGACCGACATTTTTCATTGGAATATACCCCAAAACGGAAGCATTTGACTGTATCGGCATGATGCAGTCGGAGAACACGTCCCAGAGGGAGATAAAACCTACATGTTCTTTTATTGGCCAGCCATGTATGTTTTCATGGCCAGGCTTTGTTATGTGATGCACCTTAGCATTCTTGTGCGCGATAATAGACGCATTCAAACATTCTAACATATGCATTTCTGTGGGGGATCATCGACAAAATTCTTCACAGTAGCAAGTACACTTAATGACAATTGCGATGTACTGCGGTATATATTTTTATGTTTATTGACTAACCATACACAGTAAACGTCAGCATAATGAGCAGACGAACAAAGTGACCTTCTGCAGCATTTTGATGAATAGACGAACACGAAGACGGTCTTCAGCAGTATAATGAAAAGACGAACACGGAGACGTTGACACAACTAATGTAATATGCTGTTCCTATACACACACACACACACACACACACACACACACACACACACACACATATATATATATAGATATATATATATATATATATATATATATATATATATATATATATATATATATATATATATATATATATATATATATATATATATATATATATATATATATATATATATATATACATATATATATATGATACAAGCTTCGGGATCATGAAACAACCATGGTTAATAAACAAAAGAACAAAGAGTTTCACTAGAACAAATAGTTTTTAGATATTTCTTTTCGGAATTATCAACTTTTGGTGCAGTCAGGTGTGATATATCTAAGTTAGCTTTTTTTTTCTAGGGTGTGTGATATACCTTGGTATGTGATACCCAGGGGTTTGATAAACCCAAGTATTTGACATACCATGGTGTGTGATAAACCCAGGTGTATGATATAACTAGTTGTGTGATATACCCGATGTTTGACATACACAAGTGTGTGATAAACTCAGGTGTATGATATACCCAGGTGTATGATATACCGCGGTTTGCGATATACCCAGGTGTATGATATGCCCGGGTGTATGATATACCCAGTTATGTGATATACCCAGGTGTTTGACATACACAGGTGTATGATATACCCAGGTATTTGACATACACAATTGTGTGATATACCCAGGTGTATGATATGCCCAGGTGCGTGATTTACCAAGGTGTGCGATATACCTATCGGCGTGTCGTTGAATCGTTGTAACGGCTCCGTCTAAATTCCATTTACCGCTAGTAGTTACCTATTCACCACATAGAGGGCTTCGTAAGCAATACTTTTGGGCATGTTTAATTCTATTAACTTAAATGACTTCTCGACAGCTTTTCAGTATACCTGTTATATGTATAGCTGCAGGCAGAGAAGTTGAATAGCGGGGATGGCGACGTGAAGGAATGAGTGTGCCAGAAGCTATTCAGGCGAAGTCCATCATGGATTGAAAGTCAGGGGCCGTAAGTGATTCAAGAACAAACACTTGAACAGACCTGGGTTGCAGCATGTGGAAGCTGTCAAAGGCAAAATTATTGATATCTGCGAGGCCTCGTATCTAATATGGGAATGATTTAGGCGCCATATGCACAGAAAACAATGCACAAGTTACTGCTACCTTAAAGTGCCTATCGCACGAAAAATCATGTCATTTTTTTCGCCAGATTACGGAAATATAACCCAGAAGTACCTATTTTGTCTATGTATCAGTCGTCAAAGTGCGCGCTTTCGGATCGAAACTCGACTTTAAAGACGAGTCCGGCGTATCGAGACGACGAACTCATGAATAATTAATCGCCTCCGCGTGACGTCAGCTCCGGCATTATTTTCGTTGAGAGGCGCGATCTGCGCTATGATTAGCGCAAAAGGGCTGCTGGTAATTTCGCTATTTCAACACTTCAGGAGAGCGACGAAGAGACATGGGATGGCACAGATCATTAGCAGACCATCGTTGCTTCGGCAGAGCAAATTTCGCCTGCATATTCTAACCAGAAATGAGTGATTTAGACGTCTCCGATAAAGAGAAAAAAGACACGGTGATGTCACTGCTGCGTCTGGGACAACAGGGAACTCCCTGCTTCTCTGAGAACGGGCTTACTTTACTGACGTCCCACGCCTGGGCCTGACCTAGATAATGGTTGCTGCAGTTTTTTGTCGGGCGCGCTAATTTGAACTGACATTTTATCAAATTTAGGCCTTAATTGATCAGATGCGACGGTTATTGGACCGGTTTGAGTTTATTGATCATATTATGAATTGATTTCAGCGAAGAACCTAGATAGGCCCTTTAAGCAAGTAACTCATTTGCCCCAGATAGACCAATGTGTCATAATGTGAATATTTTGGTGTAATCAAACTAAGCCTCTGAACAATCCATGCACCCGCCCTGCTGTGTACGTTATGATAGTGGTCATGACTGCTATTTGAATTGGCCCTTATCATAGCGCAATATTTCGCCAATGAGACGGCATTATGACAACCATCGCAAATGGTAATTTTTAAACGGCCGAATACTTAACTAATTCGTTAGCCCCCGCCATACGAGCCGACTTTTAATGACATCCCGCGTTTGATAGAATGTAACGCTATGCGTGAGTGCGTGTGATGCAGGATGCTGTGGGTCGTGGGCCGCCCCTAGTTCGTCCTCTTAAAAACGGGAAAATTAAAGATGGCGACGTCTGTCATGTCAAAGCTCTTTTGAGATTGAACAGTACGAACAATTAACAAATCAGTCAACAAAGAGAATCCAGTAGAATGTCTATTGTCATATAGCCTTTTCGTGCCATTACTAGTGATGATATTGATAGTTCGTTTGCTGTGTCAACTTCATCAAGCGAACGCTCCGACTTTGTCATAGCATGGTACTGTCATCGTGAGTTCGCTCCTATGTGCTAAGTCTTCATTCAAAGAACGATAACACACCTGGGCATATCAAACACCTGAGTATAATCACGTGAACTCCTGCACATGGGCCCAATCGATGACATGGTCAGGCCGTCTCCAGCTTAACTTCATTCACTTGTTCATTGGTCTAAGTAAAAGTCGGGGCTTTTAAACATTAATAACCTGGCCTCAACCAAGGACGAGTTATCTCCCGTTTGTCAACATCACCTCCTTTAACAGTCCAATTCTTATCTGTCTTCTTTAACGGCCACCATGAAAAGGTCATCCGCGAACGCCTCTACGCCACCAGAGCATGTCACATGAAAGTGTAAGTGGTCATGTGTCCTTTACCTAGCTCATCAGTTAGCAGCCAGGTTTTGTGTTGACAACGTGATAGATTCAGATTTGGTTCATCGATCCACTACGGGATTATTCATATTCAGTTTATCATCATCCTGTTCACTGTTGATGATGTCAGAAATATCTCGCTCGGTGTCTCTCCGGCTGCCTAGTGAAACCAGGCACCGCGTTCATCGCGGTTCCCCAACGACGCGCGCTGACGCGACGGATGACGCTCATCTACAGACAATCCTGGTCTCAAACAGTCATGCTAAGGATCTTGATTCCTCCCTGTTGTAGGCGGAGTACCTCAGACCTCCTCCGAGCCGACCCTCTTGGCTGAACCCTCAACGTGGACCTCATTATACCAGCACCTCAACCAGAGTCCGTGCCCGGATAGTGTTGTGACAGAAGTGACCCTGCCTGCTAGGTTCAGTCAGAGGATAGAGAAAAACAGTTTATACTCTATCCTGTCCCAGGTGGGCGACAAGCCGCAGAGCCAGACACCATGCCGGGTGACGGGGAGACCAGAAGCTGCAGCTAACGACCAGCTTCGTGATATACCCACGGCACTGCTCTGGCTGAGGCAAGAAATCGTGAGTATTACCCCTGTCTCACTCTGACTATATCCGAGCTGTCAATCCCACAAACAATTTGGAAATATATCGTTATCCTTTCTTGTTTAGTTTTTAACTTACCGAATTTGGTCCGGGCCTCGGTCTGTGTCTGACAGGTAGGGATGAAGAAACAGGATCGTGAGTTGATGCGTCGTATGTTAGAGATCCGTGCCACTGTACGTAACCTGTACGGCCTCAGTTCGACTCGCAGCCTCGCCGCGTCAACACATACCTTACAGGTTCCCGACGAAGAGGAGGCTGGCAGTCAGTGTACAGGCAGCGCTCCTAGCGACCAGGACCATTACGGTCGGCAGCGTTGTGACTCGGAGGCGTACTGCTTGAGGCGTGTACGTGATGCGTGGTGATATTTGCACTGGTGATTTCTTGAAACAGGGTGCGATGGTTGAATGCCAGAACACGAATAACTGAAATTAGTGAGTTCCTGTATCACAAACCCATTCTTGACTTCAAATGGTTGCGTCGGCTGACGTCATCGAGCTCTCAGCCGACTCTTTGAAAGATCCTAGTGGTGACGAGCTCCGCCGAGTGCGTCACGGGTTCCCTTTGTCAAAGTTGTGGTGTGTTTCATTGAACCTCAGGAGAAAGATATAAGTTGGGTAGTCCGTGTAACATGGTGCGGTGTCATACTCCGTTAATTAACAGGCGAGGTTTATATAATTATTTCACATTCTGTATTACAATCATCTGCGTCAGTGAGCCACCATGACGACAGAAAAGTGACTTCCTTCCCGCTATATCCACCGGGCCTAGGGTAACACACAGTTAACTGGTTAACGGAGAACCACAAAGGACTCGGTCATCCATTGCTGAAGCCCTTAAAGTGAAACTTCAGCCAACGGAATGAAACAATAATATCATGGACTTCACTCATTTATTGAACATTTCTGGGTTTTAAACACGACGAGAACTTTAGTTAGGATACATAAAGATAACTTGATACATTTAAACACGACGAGAACTTTAGTTAGGATACATAAAGGTTACTTGATACATTTAAAGACGATGATAATTATAGTTAGGATACATAAAGGTAACTTGATACATTTAAAGACGACGATAATTATAGTAAGGATACATAAAGGTAACCTGATACATTTAAAGACGACGAGAATTATAGTAAGGATACATAAAGGAAACTTGATACATTTAAAGACGACAATACTTATAGCTAGGATACATAAACATAACTTGATACATTTAAACACGACGATAATTATAGTAAGGATACATAAAGGTAACTTGATACATTTAAAGACGACCAGAATTATAGAAAAGATACATAAAGGTAACTTGATACATTTTAAGACGAAGAGAACTATAGTTAGGATACATAAAGGTAACTTTATACGTGTCACAAACATCAAGCAATCATAATGATTGAATCGGGAGGTTCTATGGGAAATAATAAATGTTGATCCGAAATTAAATGAACGTCGTTTGCTGTCACTGTCCAGTGAGCCCGGCAAATGACCAGTTTCCGGTCAGCGTTTTCATCGGTCTTGTCTCTTTCTCTCGGAAAACCAGACGACTTTGCGTCTTTCGGCGACCTGGATAACCTAATTCTCTGCTTCAAATGTTTATTTTGTGGTTACATCCGAAGGCAATACAGAGCGCCATGTTCCTAAGCAACAATCAGTGAAACTTCGACGACAAATTCTTTGGCTCGCAGCCAGCGCGGTGTCAACAACAAATCACCTGGAGCAAGGCTTGAGCCTCTGACGTCACCAAAATATACGCACCTAAGTATAGTTATCAATTAAGCAGCCAATGTATCAAATATTATAATTTAATGTGTAAAGAAAACAAAACTAACGCTTTCCTTACTTGGTTAGAATTGGGTCTTGGTGGGGATTAGGGTAGAGTCACAATGGCGGTCACGTTTTTGCTGAGGTCACTAAGGGCATTAGGATGGGGTCATGTTCGGGTTGAGGGGAACCCCTACTATAGTAACCATGCCAAACATGCCTTTATTAAGCGTGATTCTGGGCTTCTTTTCAGCTTTGATAACGCCGGTTCAGATACTAGGTGGTATTCAGTGTGTATGGCTGCAGGTAAGTGATCAACCGCACGGTAACTGACCATACAGGTGTAACAAGCACCATATACAGGTAAATCATACCTTGATTACTAAATGATTCTTCAACGTGAGTTGGGACGCGCAGCATGTCAACCATCAACCTCCCACCATTTGCTTCAGACCGACACGGGGCAGACTCAAGGGAAATAAGGGGCTGACGTCATAGTTAAAAGTAGTCTGAGCGAGAATGATAAGATATAAGGCCCTATTATAATCCACTGCAGCCATAGCATGATGTGAATTCCTCCAGAGGTCTGTGATAGAAGACATATTTGGAGAAGAGTCATACAAGTTTGGTGTAGCTTAGTACAATACACAACGTCATTGTCTAGCGTTTTTAACCCTGGTAGATTGCTGGCAGTTCGCAGCGCCAAGTATTTTTCTCTCTGACCGAAACAGTTTGATCCAAAATGTAGCTCTCAACAAGTGGCCAACTGGAAATAGTCCCAGTGAGTAAACAAACCGTGAAAGCTAGTATAGTAGCATGTTGGGAATAAGGCTAAAGCCTGTAGGTCCAATCTGGGCGTTTAGACTATAAAACCACTGCTGGAGGCATGCCCGGGGGAAGGATCAGGGGTCGGACGGAAAGTAGTATTTGGTGGGCGCTCCAGAGGCTGTCAAGGCGTGCCTTGAAAGAGTTGACGCCACACCCTCGGGGAGAGAGTTCCAGTCGGATACCACTCTCTGGGAGAAGAAGTTCCTCGTGCATAGGCGGGTGCTGAGTTGTTTGAATATCTTGAGGGCATGGCCGCGGGTGCCTGGTGCTGGTGCTCGCTCGAAAAAGTCAGATGTTGGTAATCGATCGATTTCATGCATGATTTTATAGGTCTGAAACATGTCACCTCGGCGGCGCCGGTGGTGGAGGCTTGGCAGTTTGAGGTGGCGTAGCCTATCTGGGTAGCTTAAATCCCTTATCTCGGGTACTAGCTCAGTGGCTCGTCTCTGCACCCTTTCTATCAGTTCTTTGTCCGTCTTAAGTAGCTACTTTTATTCACCGCTAATAATGCATGAAATAATGACACAAGAGACGAAGTTAAAGTAAACAACGCCCTGTAGATTTGGCGCCAACATTTACCCCACCGGGCGTAATAGAGGAAGTGGGGGGGGGGGGGGGGGGTTATATTCCACATACGATGATAATACATATCATTACAGTAAAGGAATGAAGGATAATGATTTCCCGTTGGAGTTTAACATTCCTCGTCGCCTCATCACTTTCATGAATATCCCCTCTCTTCGATAGCGTCCATGTTGACAGGACGTTGTGACGAGCCGTATTATTTGCGTAGTAGCAGAGCGAACCCTGCGCTACTCTTGGAACCTGTCTCACGATTCGAACCATTCGTGATGGACCCTACGGGTGACACATTTATTCAGTGTAAGCTGCGGTTTCATATTCTCGGTTAAGATTCCATGGTGAATGACGATATGGTTTTGCATAAGGTGGATGTTTGTCATATATCACAATGGGCATATTCGTGCATTTGTATTTGTCATCGCAGTATTGCATGATATTAAAGGCTGTGAAACAAGGTAACTCGTGGCGATGAAGGGTATTAATTATGACTGAAATAATCTAGATGTCAGGCAAGTCACGCCTGTAGCTCAATTGATCGTTAGAATGGATGTTCAATATTCGTTAGTTTACACAGCATGTGGTAAGAGAATACACCGAGCGTGGCTCAGTTTATGCCCCCCACCACCACCACCACAACACACATCATCACCACCACCTTGATTGAAGCAATGGTGACCTTATTGTCTTGACATCAAATGGTGACATACAATGTCTATGATAAAGATCGACGCGTATTCTTACTTACATGTGGATATTTATAGGATATATATAACAAGAATGAGCATACAAGCGACATGCACACAGGCTGTTACACGCACGTATTGTATCTGGAGTGAGCCCTCCTAGTACAGCCATAAGCTCTCATGTGTCATAACAAAGTCACTTTTCTCTCCAATCGTGATCGTCTGGCAACACCAGAAGTGTTTTCTGAACTGTTCGGTACAGACGCTCTGTGAACATAACACAACCGTAGTAAGACCAGGATGCATAAATTCCTTAATGGTCATTATGAAGACATATTAGAAAGTGCCTATGACACCAATTAGTCCTGCTGCTTACAATTATTACGAATGAAACCAATTAGCGTCGTTGATTCGATATTTCCCCGTTGGCCACCCACCCGAATGATGGGTAAATTGCTATCAGATGTGTGTTTCCGCTCCCGCTGCCAATAATTGGTTACAGTTATTCTCTGGGGTCAATAGATAAATGTAGCGAAATCGGTTCATCTTCAAGCGGAAAATCGAAATTGGTAAAGATAATAATTACCTATACCTCACACTTCATATTTCACAGTAATTTTTGGTCAAACTAAGCCTCTGAACAATCCATGCACCCGCCCTGCTGTGTACGTTATGATAGTGGTCATGACTGCTATTTGAATTGGCCCTTATCATAGCGCAATATTTCGCCAATGAGACGGCATTATGACAACCATCGCAAATGGTAATTTTTAAACGGCCGAATACTTAACTAATTCGTTAGCCCCCGCCATACGAGCCGACTTTTAATGACATCCCGCGTTTGATAGAATGTAACGCTATGCGTGAGTGCGTGTGATGCAGGATGCTGTGGGTCGTGGGCCGCCCCTAGTTCGTCCTCTTAAAAACGGGAAAATTAAAGATGGCGACGTCTGTCATGTCAAAGCTCTTTTGAGATTGAACAGTACGAACAATTAACAAATCAGTCAACAAAGAGAATCCAGTAGAATGTCTATTGTCATA
The DNA here is from genome assembly GCA_034190875.2 of Urechis unicinctus. Lineage (NCBI taxonomy): Eukaryota > Metazoa > Annelida > Polychaeta > Xenopneusta > Urechidae > Urechis > Urechis unicinctus. The sequence continues at coordinate 5,462,059 of CM067347.1, forward strand.
TAGCCTTTTCGTGCCATTACTAGTGATGATATTGATAGTTCGTTTGCTGTGTCAACTTCATCAAGCGAACGCTCCGACTTTGTCATAGCATGGTACTGTCATCGTGAGTTCGCTCCTATGTGCTAAGTCTTCATTCAAAGAACGATAACACACCTGGGCATATCAAACACCTGAGTATAATCACGTGAACTCCTGCACATGGGCCCAATCGATGACATGGTCAGGCCGTCTCCAGCTTAACTTCATTCACTTGTTCATTGGTCTAAGTAAAAGTCGGGGCTTTTAAACATTAATAACCTGGCCTCAACCAAGGACGAGTTATCTCCCGTTTGTCAACATCACCTCCTTTAACAGTCCAATTCTTATCTGTCTTCTTTAACGGCCACCATGAAAAGGTCATCCGCGAACGCCTCTACGCCACCAGAGCATGTCACATGAAAGTGTAAGTGGTCATGTGTCCTTTACCTAGCTCATCAGTTAGCAGCCAGGTTTTGTGTTGACAACGTGATAGATTCAGATTTGGTTCATCGATCCACTACGGGATTATTCATATTCAGTTTATCATCATCCTGTTCACTGTTGATGATGTCAGGAATATCTCGCTCGGTGTCTCTCCGGCTGCCTAATGAAACCAGGCACCGCGTTCATCGCGGTTCCCCAACGACGCGCGCTGACGCGACGGATGACGCTCATCTACAGACAATCCTGGTCTCAAACAGTCATGCTAAGGATCTTGATTCCCTCCCTGTTGTAGGCGGAGTACCTCAGACCTCCTCCGAGCCGACCCTCTTGGCTGAACCCTCAACGTGGACCTCATTATACCAGCACCTCAACCAGAGTCCGTGCCCGGATAGTGTTGTGACAGAAGTGACCCTGCCTGCTAGGTTCAGTCAGAGGATAGAGAAAAACAGTTTATACTCTATCCTGTCCCAGGTGGGCGACAAGCCGCAGAGCCAGACACCATGCCGGGTGACGGGGAGACCAGAAGCTGCAGCTAACGACCAGCTTCGTGATATACCCACGGCACTGCTCTGGCTGAGGCAAGAAATCGTGAGTATTACCCCTGTCTCACTCTGACTATATCCGAGCTGTCAATCCCACAAACAATTTGGAAATATATCGTTATCCTTTCTTGTTTAGTTTTTAACTTACCGAATTTGGTCCGGGCCTCGGTCTGTGTCTGACAGGTAGGGATGAAGAAACAGGATCGTGAGTTGATGCGTCGTATGTTAGAGATCCGTGCCACTGTACGTAACCTGTACGGCCTCAGTTCGACTCGCAGCCTCGCCGCGTCAACACATACCTTACAGGTTCCCGACGAAGAGGAGGCTGGCAGTCAGTGTACAGGCAGCGCTCCTAGCGACCAGGACCATTACGGTCGGCAGCGTTGTGACTCGGAGGCGTACTGCTTGAGGCGTGTACGTGATGCGTGGTGATATTTGCACTGGTGATTTCTTGAAACAGGGTGCGATGGTTGAATGCCAGAACACGAATAACTGAAATTAGTGAGTTCCTGTATCACAAACCCATTCTTGACTTCAAATGGTTGCGTCGGCTGACGTCATCGAGCTCTCAGCCGACTCTTTGAAAGATCCTAGTGGTGACGAGCTCCGCCGAGTGCGTCACGGGTTCCCTTTGTCAAAGTTGTGGTGTGTTTCATTGAACCTCAGGAGAAAGATATAAGTTGGGTAGTCCGTGTAACATGGTGCGGTGTCATACTCCGTTAATTAACAGGCGAGGTTTATATAATTATTTCACATTCTGTATTACAATCATCTGCGTCAGTGAGCCACCATGACGACAGAAAAGTGACTTCCTTCCCGCTATATCCACCGGGCCTAGGGTAACACACAGTTAACTGGTTAACGGAGAACCACAAAGGACTCGGTCATCCATTGCTGAAGCCCTTAAAGTGAAACTTCAGCCAACGGAATGAAACAATAATATCATGGACTTCACTCATTTATTGAACATTTCTGGGTTTTAAACACGACGAGAACTTTAGTTAGGATACATAAAGATAACTTGATACATTTTTAAACACGACGAGAACTTTAGTTAGGATACATAAAGGTTACTTGATACATTTAAAGACGATGATAATTATAGTACGACTTGATACGACATATTAATAGTTAGGATACATAAAGGTAACTTGATACATTTAAAGACGACGATAATTATAGTAAGGATACATAAAGGTAACCTGATACATTTAAAGACGACGAGAATTATAGTAAGGATACATAAAGGAAACTTGATACATTTAAAGACGACAATACTTATAGCTAGGATACATAAACATAACTTGATACATTTAAACACGACGATAATTATAGTAAGGATACATAAAGGTAACTTGATACATTTAAAGACGACCAGAATTATAGAAAAGATACATAAAGGTAACTTGATACATTTTAAGACGAAGAGAACTATAGTTAGGATACATAAAGGTAACTTTATACGTGTCACAAACATCAAGCAATCATAATGATTGAATCGGGAGGTTCTATGGGAAATAATAAATGTTGATCCGAAATTAAATGAACGTCGTTTGCTGTCACTGTCCAGTGAGCCCGGCAAATGACCAGTTTCCGGTCAGCGTTTTCATCGGTCTTGTCTCTTTCTCTCGGAAAACCAGACGACTTTGCGTCTTTCGGCGACCTGGATAACCTAATTCTCTGCTTCAAATGTTTATTTTGTGGTTACATCCGAAGGCAATACAGAGCGCCATGTTCCTAAGCAACAATCAGTGAAACTTCGACGACAAATTCTTTGGCTCGCAGCCAGCGCGGTGTCAACAACAAATCACCTGGAGCAAGGCTTGAGCCTCTGACGTCACCAAAATATACGCACCTAAGTATAGTTATCAATTAAGCAGCCAATGTATCAAATATTATAATTTAATGTGTAAAGAAAACAAAACTAACGCTTTCCTTACTTGGTTAGAATTGGGTCTTGGTGGGGATTAGGGTAGAGTCACAATGGCGGTCACGTTTTTGCTGAGGTCACTAAGGGCATTAGGATGGGGTCATGTTCGGGTTGAGGGGAACCCCTACTATAGTAACCATGCCAAACATGCCTTTATTAAGCGTGATTCTGGGCTTCTTTTCAGCTTTGATAACGCCGGTTCAGATACTAGGTGGTATTCAGTGTGTATGGCTGCAGGTAAGTGATCAACCGCACGGTAACTGACCATACAGGTGTAACAAGCACCATATACAGGTAAATCATACCTTGATTACTAAATGATTCTTCAACGTGAGTTGGGACGCGCAGCATGTCAACCATCAACCTCCCACCATTTGCTTCAGACCGACACGGGGCAGACTCAAGGGAAATAAGGGGCTGACGTCATAGTTAAAAGTAGTCTGAGCGAGAATGATAAGATATAAGGCCCTATTATAATCCACTGCAGCCATAGCATGATGTGAATTCCTCCAGAGGTCTGTGATAGAAGACATATTTGGAGAAGAGTCATACAAGTTTGGTGTAGCTTAGTACAATACACAACGTCATTGTCTAGCGTTTTTTTTAACCCTGGTAGATTGCTGGCAGTTCGCAGCGCCAAGTATTTTTCTCTCTGACCGAAACAGTTTGATCCAAAATGTAGCTCTCAACAAGTGGCCAACTGGAAATAGTCCCAGTGAGTAAACAAACCGTGAAAGCTAGTATAGTAGCATGTTGGGAATAAGGCTAAAGCCTGTAGGTCCAATCTGGGCGTTTAGACTATAAAACCACTGCTGGAGGCATGCCCGGGGGAAGGATCAGGGGTCGGACGGAAAGTAGTATTTGGTGGGCGCTCCAGAGGCTGTCAAGGCGTGCCTTGAAAGAGTTGACGCCACACCCTCGGGGAGAGAGTTCCAGTCGGATACCACTCTCTGGGAGAAGAAGTTCCTCGTGCATAGGCGGGTGCTGAGTTGTTTGAATATCTTGAGGGCATGGCCGCGGGTGCCTGGTGCTGGTGCTCGCTCGAAAAAGTCAGATGTTGGTAATCGATCGATTTCATGCATGATTTTATAGGTCTGAAACATGTCACCTCGGCGGCGCCGGTGGTGGAGGCTTGGCAGTTTGAGGTGGCGTAGCCTATCTGGGTAGCTTAAATCCCTTATCTCGGGTACTAGCTCAGTGGCTCGTCTCTGCACCCTTTCTATCAGTTCTTTGTCCGTCTTAAGTAGCTACTTTTATTCACCGCTAATAATGCATGAAATAATGACACAAGAGACGAAGTTAAAGTAAACAACGCCCTGTAGATTTGGCGCCAACATTTACCCCACCGGGCGTAATAGAGGAAGTGGGGGGGGGGGGTTATATTCCACATACGATGATAATACATATCATTACAGTAAAGGAATGAAGGATAATGATTTCCCGTTGGAGTTTAACATTCCTCGTCGCCTCATCACTTTCATGAATATCCCCTCTCTTCGATAGCGTCCATGTTGACAGGACGTTGTGACGAGCCGTATTATTTGCGTAGTAGCAGAGCGAACCCTGCGCTACTCTTGGAACCTGTCTCACGATTCGAACCATTCGTGATGGACCCTACGGGTGACACATTTATTCAGTGTAAGCTGCGGTTTCATATTTCTCGGTTAAGATTCCATGGTGAATGACGATATGGTTTTGCATAAGGTGGATGTTTGTCATATATCACAATGGGCATATTCGTGCATTTGTATTTGTCATCGCAGTATTGCATGATATTAAAGGCTGTGAAACAAGGTAACTCGTGGCGATGAAGGGTATTAATTATGACTGAAATAATCTAGATGTCAGGCAAGTCACGCCTGTAGCTCAATTGATCGTTAGAATGGATGTTCAATATTCGTTAGTTTACACAGCATGTGGTAAGAGAATACACCGAGCGTGGCTCAGTTTATGCCCCCCACCACCACCACCACAACACACATCATCACCACCACCTTGATTGAAGCAATGGTGACCTTATTGTCTTGACATCAAATGGTGACATACAATGTCTATGATAAAGATCGACGCGTATTCTTACTTACATGTGGATATTTATAGGATATATGTAACAAGAATGAGCATACAAGCGACATGCACACAGGCAGTTTTATGGGGAGAGAGCCCTCCTAGTACAGCCATACGCTCTCATGTGTCATAACAAAGTCACTTTTCTCTCCAATCGTGATCGTCTGGCAACACCAGAAGTGTTTTCTGAACTGTTCGGTACAGACGCTCTGTGAACATAACACAACCGTAGTAAGACCAGGATGCATAAATTCCTTAATGGTCATTATGAAGACATATTAGAAAGTGCCTATGACACCAATTAGTCCTGCTGCTTACAATTATTACGAATGAAACCAATTGGCGTCGTTGATTCGATATTTCCCCGTTGGCCACCCACCCGAATGCTGGGTAAATTGCTATCAGATGTGTGTTTCCGCTCCCGCTGCCAATAATTGGTTACAGTTATTCTCTGGGGTCAATAGATAAATGTAGCGAAATCGGTTCATCTTCAAGCGGAAAATCGAAATTGGTAAAGATAATAATTACCTATACCTCACACTTCATATTTCACAGTAATTTTGGGTCAAAACAGTTTTTCAATAGGCAATAAACCCAATCCCTTCGGCTTTGGTTTGTTAGTCAATGATGTCACTCACGCATGGCTCTGTGGTAAGTCGTTGGCTTCTTCCACACAACGCCTATATAGTATGCTGGTACCCCGCTTCAGCAAAAAGATGACGCCTATCCCATTTTGAAATGGCTTTTCATAGAGCGCCAAGAAACAGGCCCCGCTTAGAATACAAACTGCGATGACAGCGACAAACGAGGGCACCTGCCACGTACAACAAACTCTCCACAATAAACAAAACGCATACAGCCAAGGTGAAATATATAATCAAAACCACCGGACAAACCCAGCTTTCAATGCTATTCAAATGATTGATGGAATTTTGGGATGATCATTTCAATGGCAGTAATGTGGGCCACACCACCGACATACCAATCACATCAAAGTTGGAACTCGGAGAATCTTGGTCACCTCACCTTGAATGGCCTATGAAGATGCGGCCTTGAATACTTCAAGTATAACACACACAGGCATGGAACGACGTAGATAAAAACGTCTACAAAGCCTAGGTACTCTATCAGCGTAACAGCGTCTCCAACCACGATGAACACGATGCCGATTGTCACCTGCAACTCAACAAACACTTCATCTAATAAAGGTATATACTCGCTATATATCATGAGATGGACTGCCTGATTTGTTACGTTGATGAGCGCATTCTCATTTACCGTCGAGATAAGTGAGAGCCAAGGCGTGGCGTATTCGACATGTAGAGTCGCCAGGAGTTTTGGAAACAGGCCGTCTCTGGCAGCGGCGAAGTATTTCCTGCAAGTCATTGTAGAAGTACATGAATAAAAGCCCAGCGGCAGATGACATGGATCAGATGAGTGTGCGTTTTGAAAGAGTATACCTGGTTCCTCCCAGGAGAGACCCATTGAGAGCCCCGATTGCAGAGCAGACTACTAGGATAGGCATTAGGATGGCTCCAGCCGCCCCGTACACACGCACGGCCAGCGTCTGACACAGGACATATAACACAGAAGACATCGGTATTCTTGCGGTGCACCTAATATAATTCGGAGCATCAGGCTTACGTGCTACATGCACCTTGTTTGTGGTGCGTTTAGTGCTGCCTCACTTAACGTTGTCAGGTATCTCGTTAATCCACTTTCTCATTAACCATATTCAAATTCAACCACTTTCATTTACCCACACTCTCATTCCACTACACTCTCTTTCATCAATTCTCTCATTCACCCGTTCTCGTATTAACACATTCTCATTCCCACCATTCTCTCGTTAAACTACTCACTCATTCACCCACTCTCATTCACCCACACACCCATTCACCCACTTCTCAGTTCATCCATTATCTCTTTCACCCACTCTCTTATTCATCCAGTCTCATTCACCCATTCTTTCATTCATTAACACTCACATACATCGACACTCACATTCATGCAGCCTCGATCTCAAAACCCCTTACTCACCACGGCCACAGCATCCGATGACATCATATCCGCTGGTGACATCACCGCAAAGTAAGCAACATTCGTGAGCAGATAAAGCCCTGTTACTGACGTCATGGATACGAACACCGCCTGGGGGACGACCCTACCCAAAATAAATTCTATTCATGACGGCGGTACTAAACTAAACGTATAATACCAAATTTGCCAGCTTAACTATCAGTGATTTTTGAGAGATATATCAGCGGCGTATATGATCTGGTTGTGCACAGAGCGCGAGATACAATCTGGTTGACTTACTTCTCGGGCTGCTTGATTTCTTCCATCAAGTTAAACACATAATTCCTGTCACACGAATCATGCGGGTTATCACTTATACCTTAATAACCTCCCAAATATTTCCTTGCTATGATGCATTATTAAGTATGACCGCCCTCAACAATCAATTGACTTACCATCCACCATAGGTAAATATACCTGTGAAGAGAGCGATGCCAATGGACCCCGGGTTGGAGGTGGTATTTGTAAAACTGAAGACGGTCAAATCAACACGACCTGAACGACGGGGATGATAGACATGGCGAATGTAAGCAGGATTTTTAAAATACAAATAAAGACAAGAAATTGGTTCATGTGCCAATAGAGTTGAATGAGGTTAATGTGAACCAAAGAATATTGGTTTGCCAGCGAGCAGGTGAACCAATAGAAAGATTGGCATAATAGCTTCGCATGGATATTTGAATGCTTATGAATACAATGGCGGTGAAGCCAGCGTGAAGAATATATTAGGGGTGTGTATATTACGTACCTCTAATGGCATGTACAAGTCCACCGGCGATGATGAGAAGTAAGGCGATAAACTTGATCACCATCAAGCTGGTCTGGAGACGAATCACGTGACGTACATACACGCTGTTTATTACTGCCAAGGTGACTAGAGTAAAGTTGGTACACAAAGGTTTGTAAACAATAGTTGATGATGACGATAATGATGATTATAAAGATGTAAACAACGATGATGATGATGATGATGATGATGATGATGATGATGATGATGATGATGATTAACATAAATGTGACGAAGATAATGATGATGATGAAAGTGGTCAAAATATTAGCGATGATAATCTTGTAATGATGGAAATAGTGACAATCATGTTTACGAAGATGATGATGATGATGATGATGATGATGATGATGATGATGATGATGATGATGATGAAGAAGTTAATGATTATGTAGATGAAGATCGTGATGATAATATAGATGTTGATGAAGATAACACTGATGATAATGAAGGTGGTGATGGTTGACATCATGCTGACGATGATGACGATGATAATGATGTACACTCACGGAGAACTAGGATAGTTAGTAATTTCTTCCCTAGTGGTACTGCATTGCATCCTGGGAAAGCCGGATAAATTATATAATCAACAGCTGTCAATGACATAATGGCCATGAAACATGGTTTAATGGTCAGGAATTGCAGCCAAGTCGATAGAAATGCTGGTAAAGGCCCCAGTGCTTTCAAAAGGAAAACATATTCGCCACCAGCTTCAGGAAATAGGCAAGCTAGCTCGGTGTAACACATCACCACACAAAGTGTCATAGCGCCAGACAAAGCCCAAAGGATAAGGGCTAGACCCACCGAGCCACTTTGTGTTATGATGGAGATAGGCGAGACGAAGATTCCCGAGCCAATCATAACTCCTGTTATAATGGCCGTGGCATGAAGCAATGTGATTTCTCTGCGGAGCTTGACTGTCTTAGTGACTGTCTCGCTGCCCTCTCCTGCAGAGGTCACTCGGTAACCTTTCATGTTAAAGGATGGCAGAACAGAGTGAGGAACCGCGTAACGGGCAACTTGTGAACTTCACGACGACTCGTATTCCTAGGATTCAGCGAGGACAAGCCGCTGTGATGCCACGAAATCACACAGAACATATTGCTTTCAGACTTAACTCGTGTATAACGTGGATATAATCTCCACCATAATGTTCTGATGTCGTATTTCAGCAAATACTAAGCTTCAATTAACGAGTGACTCATTTCTTTTTTAACTCGGTAGTGGTTGTACGAACTACCCCCCCCCCCCTCCACCCCCCTGAATAGACGGTAATGCAGGACTTCTTAAGCTAGTGAAATGTTCACTCAAGGCTGAATAACATTACTTGTGAGGTGAATGATACTAGAGGAAGAACAAGACAACAAACTTTGTAAATTTTAGTCGCAGGTAAATTATATTTTGCTATGAGTGAGACTGAGATAGTTGATACAATTGCTGCGATTATCTTACCTGTCATTGGTGTGACCTATTTTCCAATATGTAAGTATCATATGTTTACCTATGGATTATTAGTTTTGAACGTCATGTTAGTCTTATACGAGACCTACCTGATTGATGCGCATTACTCAGCGTTTTCCTTCATAGATGGTGCCGGATTTAACTAGTCACGCTATAACAAATAGGCCTCTTAGCCTGCGGTGTATGTAATGCGTTAAAACTGATGCTACGCTCTTGAAGTAGGGTTTTTGTTGGCACTGGGTGGTGCCAGGCGTAAACATGTGCTGGAGTTGTGACTTTCCCACAAGGTAGCCGCTGGGCCAAAGGATCCTTAGTAGAGTAATAATGCCTATTACAGGTGGGTCAAAGAAACTTTTGAAACCCTTGATTTTTTTCCCATCTTGTTTGGCCACAGTTGTAATTGACATCTGTGTATGCTTTGTCGTAGCGCTGAACGGCACGTTATTGGTGCCTTAAAGGGCATCGCCCGCCCCGAGACACCACCCCGAGCTACCCTCGTAATGTAACTAAACCTTCTTAAACTTGTTTTAATCAAATGCACATATAGCACATGTTAGGCAAACCGTAGTCGCTTTCAGTTCACGCAAACATGCCTTTGATCACATGATGCCGCCAGATGCTACGCCGGAAATTTCTACTCACCCTATGTTGCGTGGATAATCAATCGGACAAGCTCCTACCAAGGCAAAGCGAATACGCATGTATGCATACTTTCCGAAGCAATCCAGTTTGGAAGGGGCTCTTGTGAACTGAACCAAGCATGACTCAATAAGACCAATAATGATTACCCCAACTGACACACGGGGCTCATATTGCGTGAACAATCAAAAAAAGCCACATACTTGATCCACTAACCTTTGCTTCCCAGCAGCTAACCCCGTTGGATCAATGTAAATTCGATGCATCATGATTTTGTAATTCCCTACTCCGTTCTGTCAATCAAATATCCAACTGGTAACGAAAAGTCAACCAGACCTATACTATATATTTCATGTCGCTGTGTTGGTTTGTTAACGTGGCGTTTATTTCGGGTGCCTAAAAGTCTAGTGCCGCTTGCGAAATAAAACCAACATTACGCGCTTTAACGTGTCATGTCAGTCAAAGCTGCCGCCATATTACAAACGTGAGCCCATGGTACGATGCGCCCCCTACAAACGCACTTGGTGACAGCACTACACACGCCATCTGGTGGCCGTTCTTTACATCACGCTTTACACCCGATGGCACAGAGCGGAACCGGATAAGATAATAGCCTTGTCACTATTGCCCTGAATGGCGTACCACTTAAGGCCAATCAATGTCAGATATAACGACAATCATAGAGGGGATTTTTTGGAGACATATCTAATCATACTTTCACTACCGTAGCCGCGCATATCTGGCTGCAATCCTTGGCTCGCTTAGCATGTTACAGAGAGGTTCCAGACTCATTTACGGCAACCAGGGATTCTTTTTGTATTCTACGTTTAACACCGCAACTGAATTATGTCGTCTTTTCTATTTCATGCGGCACTTTTGATTTAGTCGAAAAATATGCTGATCCATTTCAATATGATTATCAGGCTGGTTACGCAGTTTCATTTTCACTCCCCATGTGGCTGCAGGTCCCGGAGGAGGGGGCACTTAAGTATATAGAGGTAGTATACATGTGTCGGGGTAGGTTTTTTTTTCGGCCTCCCGACGGGTTTTGTTGACCTCATAATTGTAGGATGGGGTATGCTCTTGCCATTTCTACCTTGTATCAGTATTCACACGATATCATTTCAAAGTTAGCGTGCGTGACTGTTGCTACACAAAATGTTGCCAACTACATTCATCTCCAGTCGTCTGGAGAGTATTCTGCAGGAACCAGGTCCAGGCCGAGCCTGGATTTCCAGGACGTCCTGGGAATCCAGGCGCGCGGCTGGAATTCCAGGACGTCCTGGTTTCCCAGGCGGATTATAGTACCTGTGTTTTCATTCGTTCTCAATATATGTAAATACGTTTGCTACGCATTTTCCTATTGGCTGAGGCTTTGGGAAGGATCATTTGTTAATTTGAGTGATCATCTATCATAATCGACCATTGTTTAGTGGAATTTTAGTCTTCCGAATATAGGGGTCTCCCTATAGCATGATTGCATGGGCTTGTTTAACTATCTCCGCGAACGTACGCTTCGTGTTGCTGAAAAAAGCGAATGGCTCACTTAAAAGAGGACATTTTGCTGAACATTTTCACCACAGCTTTTAATAATCTACCGTCCAGATGTCAAACAGTGGAGATTTGAAAAAAAAAATAATTTCAAAATGGCCGATTTGGGAATGCAAAAACTGATCACAATCAGGTGTTTTGACTAGCTTGTTTGGACTTGTGCATTATTCATATGCTTCTATCTTTGCAGATACTATGTTACAGAATCAAAATAAGTCAAATGAGCTTGGGTTGTTTCATATGTATTCATAAAGTTGATCTCAAAATGTGATAAATTAATCTCACTTTGTACAATAAACTATTTAAAAAATGTTATTTCAAACTGTAGGGCTTTTGCTGATGGAGATTGTTCACAGATCTCCTTTATCTTTATTATTCTCCAGGATAATAAAAAATAGGAATAATATTGATTATTGAATCTATCATTTTATTTCATGTAAAAAATTGTCATCTGCATGCACAAAGGAGAAATACTACCATAATATTAATAGTATGACTTGAATGTCATTTAAATGTTAAAGCCAATCATTAACACAACTTCTTGCAAAAGATTACAAACTACAACATGGACAGATGTATTCCTTGTTAGAGACACCCTGTCCAATAAATCTTCCTCAGCCAACACATCTGTGGTGGGCCCATGGATGACATTTTTGGTCTTCATTCTTACACCCAACCCAGGCATTTGTTTTATAGTCTTTTTGTGTGTGTATGTGTTCATGCATACATTTGAATTCCTGCTGTGGGTTTTCTTGTGTTTGTATTTGGTTGTGATGCTCTGCAGTGCTTGAGATGTTAGTGTGTGGATGTCTGCCTGCATCCGTTTAGGTGGTGGCTGAATGTTCGTCTGAGATGTTGTGTCGACGTTTGACTGCATTTGAATTGGTGGGGCCTGAAGGGCTGTTTGAGGGGTTGGTGTGGGAATATCTGCCCCAAGTTGAGTTGATGTGTTGTTTGATAGCCAAGTGTAGTTCAGATGGTTTGTATGTGTGATGCTTCACTTTGAATAATGAATGTTGAAATCCATCTATCTTTGTGTCCCCTTCCGGCTGAAAGAAGTTGGTTTCTGTTGTTGAAGCAGTGTTTGAGGTGCTGTGAAGATTATGAGCACAGGGATTTGTCTGGAAGGTGTTGTGTAAAGCAGGTTCAAATTTTGATTTTTTTAGTAGGCATAGGGTTTGTGGTAGTGGCAGTGGGTGCAGGGTATGAAATGGTTGACTGGGCTTTATTCCAGTATTACATTACTCTGCCCATAAACTGTCTCAGTAAGTACAAGTAAAAACTTTTTGGTTTTTGTCATTTTATTTGGCAACAATTATGCCTTTGTCTCAGCTCCTCTGCTTTAGTGAAGAGGGTTTTCCATCAGTCCTTCCTCTTCTGTCATCATAAACCATGTTTCTTCCATTTGGATATTGTTGGTGGTGAGCCCAGTTAGGATTGCTGAAAAAGAAGGAAAGTGAACAAGAAGAAAGTCAAATGGAAATATCATATATTACTCTCTTATCAAATTTTACGACACCTTGGAATGTATAGATGTATGGAGCAACATGTACATTTATTTTATACAGCCCTTTAATAATGACGAGGAATACTGTTATTCAATAAATTCCTTCTTAACACCTAACATGGAACAATATTTTAATACTGTTCAAAAACTTTATTATTTTCTAGGGTTGCAATATTTTAACAAGAACATACCTTTATTTGACGATGAGGCTTAACCAATGCTTGAAATAAAACAATCCCAACAAACTGTTGATTCATCGTTTGACCCATGCAATTTTTTGGAAATAAACTCAGGAAGAACGTATAAAAAAACATCATGCAAACATCATGCAAATAACGTTGGGCAATCATATAACGGTATGATTTTTTGCATGCAGGGGATGGGAAAACATTGAACAATTCTAACTAAATGGTCCAAGTTTGCTGTAAGACATCTGCACTTCACTGGACTGCAAAGAAATTTCATTTTGTTAGTACAATTCACAATGTTTGTGGCATATGGAATAGCAATCAAATACAAGCAGAAAAGATTGGTGCACTATTGGATATCAGCCCCAGTCGAACGGTAATACAAGTCTACGCAGACACCTTGTAGGGCTAAATTGTATGTCTGCTCAGTTGTTAAAAATAAAATGATCAATTAAATGTTTTTACATAACACACCAAATGACAATCTGGCTATTTGGAGATTGTAAAGAAATATGGGTAACTGCAAATCGACTGCAAAATTTCACCTCATAGACCCAGCACTGTGGCTGTGTGAGCCATCGTAAGTAGACCTACAATCGGCATAGTCTACCAGGCTACATCGTTAATTGATACAATAATAAACATGAACAAATAGATTTTAAGGTTTATAATTATAGTTTGTGAAAGAAAACATCTCAAAAATTAAAAACGAATAATAACCCTGAGCGCAGTGTATGTGGATTCGGAAATCGAGTGGGCTTGGGCGATAATGCGGGCGGTTCGGCTGATTTTACAGGACGGGTTGGAATTCCAGGAAAAATCCAGGCTCGGCCTGGATTTCCGGTGGAAAATCAGTATTACACGATATCATTTCGCGTGCGGCTGGCCACGACGGGAAAACCCCGAGAATGTGAAGGCCCCTATTCAAGACAGCTCGAACATCCCGCTATGTATCCATAGTGCTAACATTATACCACAATTCAACAACGAAATTCATAAGTGAATACACAGCGCCAGCATGATCGATACAAACACACACAAAATGTTAATACTTTAAGTGATGTTCCATACTCCTATGCCTCATACGGCATTCTAGTAAACCCCCAACACACAGCACAATACCCGGGGTTGGGGTAACCGACATTAAACGAACAGCACCGGTGCACACACAGCATCGCACACCACCACTCTCAATGATCCATCGCCATGCATCCACAAAAGCACTCCTTTCAGCATGCAACTTATGCTACCTAAATAACATTTTAAAAAGCGAAACTGACCATCGCTTTCACATTGCAACTTCCTCGCGCACGAACCGAACCGAAAAGAAACTGTACCACCACATCACTCATCAACTCTCTCCCCCCCCCCCCCTCTTCCGGGAGGGGAATGACCACGAACATGACAACAAGAAAACATCATGCATGTAAAAAACAAACATCCACCTCCCATGTCGACCACTAGGGCAAGGGACACCTGCAAAGAACACAAACACAAATAGTCAATAATCATCGGCTATCTATCTCCTCCTACCGGGTCCATGAGACACCAATGGCGGCACACACAACCTACTCCCCGGCCTGGGATCACCAGTCGTAATCTCCACGACGATGCGGGGAACCGGTCATCAGCTGGTTTCTCATGATAAGAAATGAGGCATACCCCACAATGACATAACATAAGGGTGTTTCTTGCACCCATTAACACCATTCATGTGTCGAAAGTACGTCACTCAAATACTAATACGCAAAATCATATAAAAAATATCAAACAATGCATACACACATTCAACACGAAAAGAATTTATAAATATGTTTATGTTGGCTGCGGGCCCTGTTACATGTTAATGATATTGAATACTGCGCGATAATGTCTATCTGACATAATGCCTTGAAGTGAACAAGCATCCAAGATTTGGGGATGCTCCAATCAAAGGCTGTGTTTCTCGGGTACTTTTGGTCATTGTAGTTGATTGGTCAGTGACATTTTCCGGTCAGTGTCACATTCGTTTTTTTCCGTTTTAGACTTCTTTTAACACGAACTGAAGTTTTATGCTTGCTTAATGGGTCGTGATGTTTTGGGAATGTGACTGGGATGGGGTAGCATTTTTCTATACTGCTCTCGATGCAATGCTTGGAGGTGGTCAGGGTTCGACACTAACGGTTGCCCCGCTTGCCCGGGACAAGTTGTTTTTTTTTCCTGTCGGACGAGTGATTTTAATGAGTTGGGCACGCATTCTGTAATGCACCGATTTGCTGGTTTCACACTAAGCGGCACCCTTAATCGCACAGTCGACGAGAGAGCAGAACACATACAGTTGGTCTCTTTAACTGACTGTATTAGGTAAACATACTGTCATGCAGTTAAGAAATGACATTGCTCGATGTCAAAGTCTGAAAACCGTGACTGGGATGATCATGTAAAATGGCGGTGCAACTTCTCTGAAAGGGCAGCAATCCGACCCAGTGGCTCAATAATCGCTGTGAATTGCTTTTCGTCCCAGCAAGGCGTTTGGTTTCGCAGCCCGGTCTTGGCGACGGCTCGGTTTTGCCAAGATGGCGTTGGCACATTAAGAGGAGCTGTCCAAGCATCACAAAATACATCATCCATCACCGTCTGGGATATCACCTGGTAGATCAGATATGAAATCTTGACGTGAAACTCTCCAATGGTTATTATTACCTTCAGATGGTCTATAACAACCGGTGGTGTCGACTTAATGACATGCAGTTGTGGTTCAGGCATGCCAGCTGAGGTCAGTCACAAGCTTATGACTTATAGGATCACAAGCTCTCTGCCGCCCAGTAGTACGCCAGCTGGGCTGGACAGTCAATATGAATCCGGCCATTACGCATCAAAATTTATAGCAATGCTGGTGATTCACGAAACAGCTTTTTATAATAATGTTTTCAAGACTTAAAAGTCAATAATGAGATGAAACCAGAGACACCTATCACCATAACATTAGGCTATGTATTCAAAGTAACTGAAAACGGTCCACTAAACTTTCCCTCTTTAGTCAAAAGTGACGAATTTTGTTACGTACGGCCAGCAAATGTTTGGTCATTATTCCTCATTTTTTTTAACAATCCAGCCTAGGTTTTTCGGCTTTTCTCCGGAACTTTGGACATATCAACCTACGTATTACTAGATCAATGATGGATCGAATAACCTGTTACCAATGACACACACTAACAATCTAGTTTGACACTCTACGCATGACAAAGCTATTGCACAAATTAGCTACTCGCTTCTATACTTACGGTACACCAGTAGTTGATTACACGTTTTTTTCACACTACGTATCACCAGTCTCTCATATAAACCCTATCACCAGCTTCCCATTACCGACAACAATTGAGTCATTCGTTACTAATGATAAACATGTTACCGATAACAAATGGGACACATGTTTAAGAAATCTATTGTGGTGCTGAAAATATTTACCAGGATCCACAAGTACACACTGCCGGACGTTGTTTCCCCATAGGTCATTTCTCTGCATATCTGTCTGAGTCGGTAAATGGAGGTAAGTTGCATTGCGTTAATCAGCCACCACCAAACCTTAATGAGAAGAACCCACCTCCACATCACCTTAAAGAAAAGACCTGCACTACCACCAGACCTTGATTAGAAGACCCCCACTACAATCACACCTTCATGAAGACCCCCACTACCCCCGCACCTTGATGAGAAGACCTCCACTACCCCTCACCTTGACGAGAAGATCTCCACCACCACCACACCTTAATGCGAAGGCCTCCACCACCATTTCAACTTGATGAGAAGACCTCCACTACCCCTCGCCTTAATGAGAAGACCTTCCCTACCCCCAAACCTTCATGAGACGATCTTCACTACCCCCACACCTGCATGAGACGACCTCAACCACCCCACATCGTAATGAGAATACTTCAACTATCCCATACCTTAATGAGAAGACCACCACCACCACCACACCTTCATTTTTACAGCCCCTTGTAGTACATTTAACTACCCCAAGATAGGCTGTGAACTTAAGATTTCACGTGTTAACAATCCCTCTCGCTGTTCATACCAACTACAATAAAGGCAGTAAACTCTCGCGTTTGCATACTTACAGCTCCTCTCACGGTACATATCTCCTCCCACAAACCCAAAGAGAGCACGTGAACATTAGCATCCCCTCTTACAATGCATACAGACTCCAACGGACATCACGCTTTCCCATGCTCATAGCCCCTCTTACGGTGCATACCGACTCCCACAGACCCGAAGCGAGGCTGTTAACTCTCGTTTTCGTACACGAGCATCCCCTGTTAGAGTATATACCGGCTTCCAAAGACCCTAAGAGAAGCTGTTAACTCTCGCCTCTCCATGCAAAGAATTTCTCTGACAGTACATACTGACTCCCTTTGCAGAGCACATCAACTCTCAGAGACTCTTTAGCTTTTGCATGCAAACAGCTACTCTCAAACTTTAAACCGACTCCCATAGAGAGAGGTTGTTGCTTTTGCATGCGAACAACCCCATCTTAAAGTGAATATCTACTTCCATAGAACCTGAGAGAGACTGCAAACATAACAGCCCATCTATCAGTGCATACCGACACTCTCCCAAAGAGAGGTTGTGAACCCTCGTTTTTGTATGCCAATAGCCCCTCTTATCCTGCATACCGACACTCATAGAACCTAAGAGAGGCTGTTTACTCTCGTTTTTGTATGCCAACAGCCCCTTTATCGTGCATACCGACACTCATAGAACCTAAGAGAGGCTGTTTACTCTCGTTTTTGTATGCTAACAGCCCCTCTTACAGTTCATACCGACTCCCATGGAACCTAAGAGAGCCTGTTAATCCTCGCTTTTGATTGCTGACTGCTCCTCTTATAGTACTAACCACTTCCATAAACCCTGGAAGAGGCTGCTCGAACATCTCTTCATCATTAGTAAGGATTATCACACATATATCCCATAAAACCTGAGTGTTTCAAAAACATGTGATTGCATCCTATCACAGTAAACAGAAGTCGCTGTTGTGTTGATCACGTCAATCAAATAGCCAAGGCATTAATTTGATATTGATTATCCACTTGCAACTCTCTAAACGTTAGGGGACCTCTTCATTCATTATCCACTGTTTCATTGGCTGGAATGATGAGGTTTGTGACACCTCTTCCAAAGTACCTGACGCATTACACATTTCATGAATGACTGGTTCAGAGGATGTAGGAACGCGATAATATCATCTGCTATGATAGCAGTTGATCAGATACAATGTCTGTTACAACATTTAATACAGTCGTCAGTAGCGTTATGTCGTTGATTAATGTAACTGAGAATCCGATTGGATTTTGCTGTTCGCCATAACTGATATCCGAAAAACAGAATTACACGTCCAAGAACAAATAATCACCATGAAACCCTTTAAAAAACTGCAGTACTGCAGAAGCAATCCGATTTATTCACTTCATTAACAGGATACAATGAGGGTACAGGGTTCTTTTTAATAATATATTTGCACCACCAGTTTGGTCAAAGTCACCATGTGATTGTATCCTTATCGATCCATACATGCTTTGCTTATGTTATTATGGCTCTGCGTTATAGTCGAGGTTAACAACCAGTGATATCACGCTGCCACTTGAACTCGAGACGCTAGTACTGTGTGACTCCAAGTACTCGGAATCCCTAGTGAATACCCCCAGCTAGGTTTCTGATCCATCCGGGGTCCTGAACGAGTGGGTGTTGTCATCGAATGAGACACATCACAGTTCCGCACCTATCATTATTGACAAGTAATATAGACTAAAGAATCAGAGTATATATCTTGGATGTATGACGGTGCATATTTAGTTTTACGAAGAACAGGTAGCGTGCTGAGGAGTCATCAGCCGATGGACTAACTGTTGACAGAACATTTACGGGATATCATTGGACGATCGGCGGAGGAAGCGCATTGAAATATTTGAAACCCTTCCATAACAAGTGAGGCATTAATTACCAGAAACACAATACATACACTTAAGGTGGTGATACGGAGTATTGATCAAGCATATGACCTTCAATCTTTACATTTAAATTGCCCAGTTTGCGTTGCTTGTAAACCAACTACGCGAACTATAGACTACAAAGACCTCTTGTTCGACTCTGATACCCCATCCCATGCAGTAGTATACACGGTGGCGTTTCTGGCGCAAAACCAACACCATCCATACTACTCACACTTTGACAGCTTATATAAGATTTTTGCTCACCCTTATAAGAGCGTACAAAACGTGGGGGCTACCAGGACTTGGGACTACCACACGGCTTCCATTTTGTTCGGCACCTCGCGCCCACCATCGAGCCTCCTCCACCCCCGAGTCACACACATCCCTTTGGCCGCCCCATACGTCTTCTACACACAAGTCCTCTCGTCCAGCCCCAAGCCCACCACAACCCCCACCTCGAAGCTCTTCCAGCGTCATTCGCACAAGTCCTTTCGCCCACCCCCAAGCCCACCCACACCCCCCAACAGCCCACCACCTTGAAGCTCTTCCAGCGCCATACGCACAAGCCCTCTCGTCTAGCCCCAAGTCTACCAAACGCCACGCACACCCTACGCCCACAAGCCACCTCGTCCAGCCCACCCAACGCCAAACGCACCACAAGACATCTCGTCCAACCAAAGCCATGAGTCCAGCAACAAGCCCACCAAACCAGCCAGCCACCCACCCAACGCCAACAAGCTGACCCACACACCAGCAAGCTGCCCCACACACCAGCCACCCAAGCCTAGCAAACGGGAACCCCCAATGCGCACTCCACGCTCACCACCCAGGCCCACCCAACGGCATGCCACCTTGAGCGCCAGCAAGCTCTTGCAACCCCCAACGCCCCCTCCACGCCCTCTTCCCATCCCTTAGTTGTCCCAAATTGCGCCCATTTGAACAAGTGGTGTGAACTATGTATACTACCAATGGCAGTCGAAACAACTTTCAAACGAATTGGCCTACGCTCCTCCCACATCCTCCTACAGAATGCCAACAAAAACAACCTCCTTTCGGACAAATCCAATGTCGAGTATCTGGCGGGACTCAAGGGGAGAACCAACCTCCAGCCGTTCGCAGGCATGCCGCTGTTTTTGGACGATCTGTACGTCTTCGGCTACCTGCGCAGGGCCGACTTTGTGCAACGAAAGGGTGGCACCATCCTGTGCACCACTGGCGAAGAAGGCGCAGCAACGAAAATTGCCAACTCCATCTTAGCACCAACCAAGGACAGCTTTGGGAAAGCACACACAACCATTGCCCACACCGTTTCTCGCACCGGGGTAGCAGGCACCCGCATCCGGGAAACCATTGCAACCCTCGAGAAGCCAACAGGCTGCAAAGCACAGAACCAATGGCTGGAACTCTACCAAGAAAAGGAAGCCGGGGGATACTATGTGGCAAAGGTCGACGTTTCCGAGATCCCAATCAAGACGCTCCAGGCCTAGCTTCCACAGTTGTCATGCCTTCTCCACACAGGTGGGGCAGACATATATACAATAGACTACACCCACGACTTCTCTGGGGTACTGGACCGAGAGGCCCTAGATTCCTTTCTCCAGGGACATGGCTTTCGCATGGAGGGCGAGCAGTTTGATCCAGCCACCGGGGGGCAACCATACTCGACAGCACAGACAGCATAGGATAGCATGTCTATGCCTGGGTTGGGGAACGCAACGGCACCAAGACTCGCACCAAGCTCTACAACAAGGTTGTTTCCAATTTCGAGGCCAGGGAATTGCGCAAGCAGGTAGGAGGCCATCTTGCCAAGTGCGCGGACATCCCAAATGCCCACTTTTTGCAGCAGATCGAGGTTTCTCGCATAAAAATCACAATATACGGGTCTCCATCCATGGGCCATATCCAAGATCGAGGTTGCACTCGCATAAAAATCACAATATACGGGTACAACAAGGCCACCCATGGGCCATCTGGTCAAAGAGACTGCAGACTTCCTCGACGGCCATGAGTTTTTTGTAGTACAACCCCGGCCGGCTTCCGTACTCGATCGCTGTGTAGTGCTCGCAAACAGGTCCTCAGGGGAAATATTTGTGGCCTCGTACGCGCACACCATAACACGCCGGATAGTGGGCATACATACAAACCTGGACACCACCGACAACGAGAAATGGGAGAAAACAATACACTGGGCAGAAGCGGAATTTGGCTTTCGCAAGTGTCCCATATTTCGGATAGATATGTCCTACGACGACCATTCGATAGCATTTGCACCACTCCGTTGCTATACAAAATTTGGCCCCACCATTCTGTGCGCATCCAAGACACCGACACAGCTATTCCGAAGCAATCGCGGCAAGGGTTCTAGAGTTCTACCCCAGATAGTATACACAGGAGTAGCTTCGGATATGCTTCCGAGTTGTAATACGTAGAGTGGCAATGGAGGACAAAGAAGTGCCAAGCAATTGGGAGGACAAAACCAGCCCAATTTCTGGAAGACCTTTTCCCAAGGTAGCGAACAGAGGGAGATATCCATGTGCCAACCGCAATCGCCAAAAGCGCATGGAGGAATCCTGGAAACCAGCTGTGGAGAGAGTCCTATGGCACTATTCCGAGAAAAAGAACTGGAAGAAGCAATCCATAGCCGCTCCCATCGAGCGGAAAGAACCTGGCAGACACGAGAGAGGAGGTTGTGGAGCATTTGACGGATGGGAAGGCAACCAAAGAATGTTGCCTACTGTATAGAGATAGGAGAGAAAAGAGTGCTCGGATTGTGCTGGAGAACCAGCGTTGTGCGAACAATATCGTCATAGTCTGGCCCACCAAGCTCTGGAACAGTGCATTGAGTTGTTCGAAAACTTGGTGCATAGGCTCGACCAGCAGGTGTATTGGATGGAGCCGCGAAAACCCTTCTGTTTGGAGATCCAAATCCAGCCCGAGAAGACCTTTTGCCCGCGAGGCGGACAACAGATCGCGTGGAACCCAATATCTGTGCTGCACGGCCCACGCCTCGAGATGCTCATAACACTGCAAGCCTCGGCAGAATCGTCAAGCAGCCTGGATGCAATTGCAAAGGACTACGCGTCGCTATATCTTGTAGAAACCGAGGCACCCAAAGCACCAACGCCGCGGCCATAGAAGAGGGGCTATACATAAGCACCCACTTTGCAAGGACAACCTTCCGAGGGGCCAAGCGCACAGTGCTCTTCTTTGAGCGGGACGGGTCCGGTGGATACTTTCTGGATAAGGAAATCAGCCGGCTCTCGGAACCACTGGAAAAAAATACCAGGCCCAACTGTATGCAAGTTGGTGCACTCCGGACCACCCCCACCAAGAACAAGTCCAGGCTTTATGCAATTGTTGAGGTCTAGCAAGGAGGGTATACCAGCTACCCAGCACGGGTACAGAACAGCAAGTACCCTCTATCTACCAAGGCATACAGCCGGCCCAACGTCCACGTCAGCCACTCTTTCGTCCGGTCTTTGTCTATCCACCCCAACACATTCGGCTCCTCCACCAAGGAAGCCTCTTTTTCCAGCTCCTCCAAACCGCATGTTCTTGACCAAGCATGGTCCTTGGAGGTCTAGTCGGATTGTGCTGGAGAACGGGATACGGAAACAAAAAACACGGCTTTCCTGTATTCCAGCTCCGAGTTGCATTCTGGATCTTTGGAATATACCCGGCTTTCCTGTATTCCATTCGAGTTGCATCTATGAATATACCCGGGTTTCTTTGTCTATATGGTGTAGACTACAAGTACGACCTTGCTCCCACCCCAAAACAGAACCCGTTTGGCGAACATGGCACGTAGACGCCATCGTACTGTACAATATACAGCAGCCCATGCGACCATCTATACTTATTTTGGCGTTCTCCCGCAAAACAATTTTTCTGGGGCCACATGGCGCGGTGTTGCCCACTTCTGGAATCTCTTGGAACACGTTTGGTTTCTTGTTATATTTTTTTACCACATCCGTAAAGATATCCTGATGGAATCTAGGTACACATCTGGCAGGTCCACCAATACCACCAACGTTGGGAGCCATATGCACCTATTTTTCTATATGTCTATATTGCCAGGAGAAACCCACTCTAGCATCTTGTATGCCGTCTATATGGGGTTCTATACTAGTTGGCCACAAGAATCGGTGGGCTTGGGGGGGTGTAGGTGGGCGTGGGAGTGTGTGTGTATAGTATGGTATTGCCTTGTATTGCCCTGGTATTGTTGTAATATTGTTGTAGTACTGTTGTAGGATAGTTGTAGTATTGTTGTGGTATTGTTAAAGTATTGTTGTAGTATTGTTATAGCCTTGTATAGCACTATACGATTTCTACTTTACAATGCAAAATATTGAGAAAAAGGTGGACGATATAGAAAAAAATGTAGACATTATTGCAACAGACATGGAATCTGGAGGAGGAAATAGGCGACAATTTGTCAGTTCTGGAAGACGATATAGTAGAGGTTGGAACCAATGTAGGAACCATTGCGGACCTAGCGTCGTTTTCGACAAGATTGCAATACATGGGATCTGTAGGATTTGCCGCATTTCTTGCATGGAAGGTCTGGAAAATTACAAAGAACCACATGGAAGCTGCATCAAATTCCCTACCAAATATTTCCTACTAAAACCAGAAGCGGCCCCCAAGCCTACCCCAAGTCGGGACATTGGACCCTGGCCTACGCTAGTTGGGCGGGACCCTTTCTACATGGAATAGGCGACAGAGCAGGGAAATAGATCGCTTGGGGCAGACCACCATTTGGAGAGGCTTTATAGGTTATAGGGCAAACAAAATAGATTGCTTGGGGCAGACCTCCTTTGGGAGAGGCTTTGTAGAGATAAATAGATCGCTTGGGGTAGACCGCCATTGGGAGAGGCTTTCTAGGCTATAGGGCAGACAAGGCTTTGTAGGCGATTGGGTAGACAAATAGATCGCTTTGGGAAGACCACCATTGGAAGAGGTTTTGTAGGCTATAGGTCAGACGTTGGGGAAGCTCGATGGCATGCTACCAACAATAGGGGTGCGAAAGACGTTAGGCAGAAATAAGAAAATGAAGGGACCAAACCACGATCCCTGGAGGTAGTCCCAACTATGGGTAGCCCCGACGTTTTTATGCGCTCTTAAAAGCTGTCAAAGGGTGAATACCATGGATGGTGGTGGTTCTGCGCCAAAACCGCCACCGTGTATACTACTCACGCTCCCTACGCTCCCCGTGCTAACCACATTACATATCCCCATTCCGGAATTTACATTGATTGTTAATTGGTAAAAGCAATAGGCTCAGTTAATAGCGTGGACGGCTCTGGTTCTGTGTTGATTCATATTCCCATTCCATTATACACCATTTGACAAGAGTTCTCCTTAAGCAATTGACCATGAGAATACGGAAGCCTCTACCAATACTTCCTATTTTACACTGGTTGACTTACTGAACAGCGCCATAGCGCTACTGCGTTCATCGACAAATATAAATGAGCCCAAGGTTAACAACCCCAAATTCAAATCAATGAGAAGTGGCTCGGTTGTCAGGAGCCAGTCGACAGCTGACTCCAGTTGTGTTAGCTAATGGAAGGACACTATAGGAATTGATTACCCGTGTGCCATTCACGATCACTTCATTACCGTGTAACAAACCGCCAGCCCTTCCCCAGAAGTGGAGTACTTATCAATACATCTTGTCGTTAATTGCCCTTGTTAATCACACAACGCCCACTCGAGAAGTCGATCCAACAGGGACAAAACATTTTTACTTGCATTGGTCGTTCTTGATGTCGACTGAGATATATAAAACAGGTGTCGAATATATTGAATGACTTCATACCACGATAGCTACACCTTTGTGGACCATTAACTGACACGATGACGGTTTGATCCTTCCGTCAGGCCGCCTTAAGCACTGAAAGTGGCGGTAACAGGGATACAGGTATGCAGCATGGATTACATCTGGAGAAACTACGCAGGGACAGGTACGAATGCTGCGCTCCCGAGATTCGACACAACCCTCAATGGAAGGAGGATATCTTCCAAACCAGATTCACTTTCGCAGCCATTTATGGTTAAGAGCCCCAGAAGGACGTCCCGTCATCAGAGCGGTAGGGTGCCGGTCGTCGTCAGGCGGGAGGAGAAGCCGTGTGATAAGTATTGTCTTGATGGTAGCATTCTACACCTAAACCTTGATGATCAAGTAGCAGCGTATGATCAAAGAAGGTCGGGTCGAGGGACCATTTCACGACAGGAGCTGAAACAGCGTAAGCTGATGGCAACGGCGTCCCACTCGGCGCGGCCCGGGAAGCAACCGGATGTGACGTCAACAACTTCTTCCCCTCGTTCTGGCGTTATTTGGAACAATCGTACAGCTTTTAGAAAGACTCGTGATATCATTGATGCCCTGTGGGATGTTGATGATGTGCGGACGGCGAGTGCAGCTTCATTGAATAGCAACGTTCTACCACGAGGGATCACACGGACAAATCGACCCGAAATAACAGTTCATGCGGGATACACCGAACGAGATCAGCGGCTTTTAGGAACGAGAGGCAGAACAACTCGCTGTAAAGGGCAACAATTACGCTTCAATACAGACGATGTGTCTCATAATCTTCGGATGTCAATATCGCCCAGGGGCTATTCAGATTCCAGTGTCATTCCCTCGGCGACATCACAAAAGGCAATGTTTTCGCCCGTTCGGCCAACCATACCACAACCTCGCGAGACCGCCATGACACATGCTTCCAAAAACCCCACAGAGCCATGGACAGTGCGGAAACAAATTGTGGCATTTGACCCAAACGGACCCTATCCAGATACAGAATCATCAGTTTCCTTTCGTGATAAGATTTTATTCCGGGATGACGGGTGCAATTCTGTAGATGGGTCAGATAACATCCAGAGTTTGGGGAACGCTGAGATGGTTGCTGCACCCCTTCCCCTGACCGACGGTCTACGAGCGCCCCCATCATCACGAGAAGGTGGGAAACTTCTCCCCAAGCGGTTATCTGAGGGAGTGAAGCTTATTGTCGTTCCCTGTCACACTTCAGACTGCATCTCCTGTCGTATTGGTAGTACGGGTTGATTAGTAAAGACGGAGAATTCAAAAGCGACCCCACGTGGAGTAGCGAAATAGGAGCGGCCTCGTCTTGGCTCTGTTTGTCAGTGCCTGGTTGTCATTAAGCAAGGGTCTGATGATGTGTAATGTGATTCTGAAATAATTTAGATTTCGCGCCAAGTTTTCGCATGGCACGTCTTGCATAGGTGTTGCATTATGATGGGCATGACCGATTACTTGATGTCAATCATAACGTTGTACATTTTCGCTTTGCAGGCTAATGGTGGGTACACATTATAATATCCTGGAGTTGCATAAAATGCTGGTTGCCAAATTTAAGCCATAAGTATATGAGGAATGTCGCTCTAATAGGCGTATAGAGAACTATGACAATCGGCTGGGGGTGGTTCCAACCAATGACAATTGTCTCAAAACTGTGAATGTGTATAATGTAATGCCCCACAACATAATTATCCACCAAATTAGTATACCAAGAGTTGAAAAACATCGATATCAGTTCATAACCTAGTTTATAACCACATGTTGTCATGACATTAAGTCAAATAGAATTCCATCAACGGCAAAACCTCATTTATTCCTGTCAGCCACGAGACGAGGAACAACGCACACGCTGTCCTGTTTCGCCCGGTACCGGTAGCAGCTTAAGATTGGAGCAGCATCGAAGAGAGAGTTATAGAAAAAAAAAAAGAGAGAGATATATATAGAGAGATATATATATATATATATATATATATATATATATATATATATATAGAGAGATATATATATATATATATATATAGAGATATAGAGAGAGATATAGAGATATATATATAGAGAGATAGATATATATATATATAGAGATATATATATAGATATATATATAGATATAGAGATATATATATATATAGAGATATATATATATATATAGATATATATATATATATATATATATATATAGAGAGATATATAGATATATCTCTATATATATATAGAGAGATCTATATACTATATATATAGATAGAGAGATCTATATATATATATATATATAGATATATATATATATATATATATATATCTATATATATATATAGATATATATATATATATATATATATATATATATATATATATATATATATATATATATATATATATATATATATATATATATATATATATATATATATAATATTGTAATGATAGAGATAACCTTAACAAAAAAACCACATGAATTAATGAATCTCTTTTCATCTGACGGTAGCTTGAACAGTGCTGCCTTAGCCTGTTGCCATCTGGTGGTGCCGCTTCCAGCGCCATTGAACGTTTCGTTTACATTTACGTATTCCTAAGCAGAGCATCTTGGCATCGAGGAGGACTACCAGAGCTAGCTCAATCGACATAAATAAACACGATGGCGATGGTACCCACAACTTCAGCATGAGCAGCTTCCACTGGCGCTTGAGCTGTGTTGCTTACAGCTGCTATTTAAGTGAAAGGTTCCTTTAAAGCCAATCCCATGTAGCGTACGATTATATTCATGAACATGAATCGCGATTCACCACATCGAATTATGCCAACCACATGATATATATTTAGCAGCAAACAAACAAAAAATTAAATGTAAAAAAATGTGTACCTGAACAGGCTTCCGGCGTTGGTTGCCAGCGCGTCTTGTTTGTGCATATCGACAACTTGTACTCGGCTTCGTCATCAAACGAATAGCCGTCATCACACCACAACAGGACAACACTGCCGGGTGTGCTGACGGTCGAGTTCATTCGCGACCCTATCCTTGCAACAATGTCTGGGCATTTTATCTCTACAAACACAAACGATTCAGTATGGAGAACGCTATATATGTCAGGCATCTTGAATAATCTGTGTCATAAAGCGAAGCCTATCTCTAATTTAGTGCATCATTTCCGCTTCAGAGTTCTCATTGATGACGTCTTCGTATCAGACCCCATCACCCACTCAATCATTTTTTTTTGTGACCGCTGGCGCGTGCCGAAAGGGTGGTGGGGGGGGGGGGGGGGGTGGTCTCACCTTGACATGCTGTCGGCAGTGATGACCAACCGTAGTGACCACAAACGATGGACTTGCTGACGTCATCATCACTGAACCGTGCTCCAGATATACACCTGTAGACAACCACCTCACCCAGCCCTCTGCCCTCCCCGTCCTGTCTTGTCAGGTTGACGACACCTGGCTCAGGGCAGGTATGTTGATTGATGATCGGGGTAGATGTATCTGTTGTAACACTGCGCATGGTGAAAGGTGGTGAAGTACTTGTGTGTGGTGCATAGCTCGTGGGTCCTGTGGAGGATGCGGGAGCTCCTGTACATACGACAGCATATAGAGAGAAGACAACGCGTCACTTTTAGAAGCAATAGGGCCCCGGCTATGTTCAGGACAGCAAAACAATTAATAAATCTATGACATGTTGCTGTTTTCTGCAGTTGTTCGTGCTATGCATTTTGCATGGTGAATATTGGACGACACTTTTCACCAATGGAAAAGGACCTTCTAATCGGCTGTTTAATGATTCATGGTTGGTGTAGCACATATAATATTTGAAGCATCGTCGATGCTGTAGCATAGTCATCACTTACGCAGTACTTTGAAGCAGCACCATTATAGCTCTTGTATGACCATCACCACACATGTACGTACCATGATAGACGGAACATCGTCATGGGTATGGCATTATCCAAGTTGCTGCACCATTATAAATGCCATCATGATATGTTACGCATCATCATAGACGTGGCATTATATGTGTTCCATCACTGTAAATGACGCTCCGTGTTAGTTGAGAATTGATAATAGCCGTGACGTCATCATCGTTGTGAAATTTGCTTTATATAGGAAATTCATGGCTGGGCTGGGCTTTGAAAAAATTGTATATGGCTGGAAATATTGCGAGGCAACAGACTGGACATTATGTTTATTGTACTGAGATCAATGTTCGAGCTGTGTAGGTAAGTCTGCATAATACATTTAATTAGTGTTGACTAGTTCATAGAATGTAAGACCAGCAATCAACAACTCTAGATAATAGAGCGCGCCGCTTACCTCAAATTCACACGGCCACTCGGGCAGCCACAGGGCCACTCAGTAGCCACAGGGCCACTCGGCAGCCACAGGGCCACATGGCAGCCACAGGGCCACTCGGCAGCCAAAGGGCCACTCCGCAGCCACAGGGCCTGTCGGCAGCCACTGGGCCACTCGGCAATCACAGGGCCACACAGCAGCCACATGGCCACACGGCAGACACAGGGCCACTCGGCAGACACAGGGCCACACGGCAGACACAGGGCCACTCGGGCAGGCACTTGGCCACACGGCAGGCACAAAGCCACTCTATAACGCCCATCATCTGGGCCAGAAGAACGGGAATGAAGAGTATGGCGTCTTTGTTGTGTTTATTTAAAGTTATTGTTGGGCTACTCTTGCCATCATGAATGGAAAGTAGTAGTCTACCATTGCAAAGCATAGCTGTCACGTAACTACATGGTAGTTGACATGTCAAAATATGAAGTAAACATATTCATGACGCGATTGATTAGCCGAGGTTTGCCGCTTGCGTCGAGCATTCAGGCCTTTGAAGGTGAGGGAATAAGTACCAGGTTGCTGCAGCCGATAGTGATGGCGCGTACAAGCTCCTTTCATCTTCACCTGGCACAAAGCACCAGCATCTCGTACCTGCCAAATTGTATCGACACCTGAGTACTGGAACATTGTATCTACACCGGACATTGAGTACAAGTTCCTTGTATCTACACCGGACATTGAGTACAATATCCTTGTGTCTACACCGGGCATTGAGTACAAGTTCCTTGTATCTACACCGGACATTGAGTACAAGATCCTTGTATCTACACCGGACATTGAGTACAATGTCCTTGTATCTACACAGGACATTGAGTTCAAGTTCCTTGTTATGACACCGGACATTGAGTACAAGTTCCTTATACCTACACCGGACATCGAGTAAGTTCCTTGTATCTACACATGGCACAGATTACTAGAACCTTGTATCTACCCCTGGCTTTAAGCACCAGCATTTTGAATTATTAACTGACATCGAGTACTAGGACCTAGGACTAAACATTTGTTACTAGCACCTTGTATGTACATCGAGCGATGGATGCAAGCACCTTGTATCTACATCGAACGATGGGTGCATAACCTTGCATCAACATCGAACGATGGGTGCTAGCACCTTTTATCTACATCGAGCGATGGGTGCAAACACCTTGAATCTATATCGAGCGATGGGTGCTAGAACCTTGTTTCTACATCGAGCGATGGGTGCTAGCACCTTGTATCTACATCGAGCGATGGGTGCTAGAACCTTGTTTTCTACATCGAGCGATGGGTGCAAGCACTTTGTATCTACATCGAGCGATGGGTGCTAGAACCTTGTTTCTACATCGAGCGATGCATGCAAGCACTTTGTATCTACATCGAGCGATGGGAGCTAGCACCTGACATTGAGCACTAGCACCTGGTATATACATGTATTACATTGAATACTAGCACCTTATATCTACACCTGACACTGAGTAAAAGCACATTGTGTCTTCACCTGATATGTCTGCCTCGTAGTTGTTGCACCATTATTGAAGAAAATAAGCCTTTGCACAATAGTGGCTGTGACAAAATGGCTTCAACACAGATAAAGAATTATTCATTGGTGTGATGCAGAAATACGGCGTTAGACGGCACGAGATTTTGGCTGGGCAAACAGTTTCAAGACATAAAAGTAATTATATATGACGGCTGACGTCATCGATCACTCAGCAGGCTCTTTGAAAGTTCCGAGTGGTGGCGAGCTCCGCCGAGTGCGTCACGGGTTCCCTTTGTCAAAGTTATGGTGTGTTTCATTGACCTCGGGCGAAAGACATAAGTTTGCTTTTCCGTGTAACATGGTGCGATATCATGGTCCGTGAATTAACAGGCGAGTTATAAATAAGTATTTCACATTCTGCATTACAATCATCTGCATCAGCGAGCCACCATGACGCCAGAAAAGTGACACTCCTTCCCCCCATATCCATCGGGCCTAGGGTACCACACAGTTAAGGAGAACCACAAAGGACTCGGTCGGACATTGCTGAGGCACTTAAAGTGATACTCCAGCCAACTGAATGAAATAATAAGATCATGGACTTCACTCATTTATTGAATATCGCTGGGCTTTAAACGCGACGAGAACTATAGTTAGGATACATAAAGGTAACTTGATACATTTGAAGACGACGAGAACTATAGTTAGGATACATAAAGGTAACTTGATACATTTGAAGACGACGAGAACTATAGTTAGGATACATAAAGGTAACTTGATACATTTAAAGACGACGAGAACTATATTTAGGATACATAAAGGTAATTTTATACCTTTAAAGACGACGAGAACTATATTTAGGATACATAAAGGTAACTTTATATGTTTAAAGACACGAAACATTTAGGATACATAAAGGTAACTTTATATGTTTCACAAAATCAAATAATCAGAATGATTGAATCGGGAGGTTCTATGGGAAAAAATAAATGTTGATCCGTCGTTCATTGTCACTGTTCAACGAGCCTGGCTACTGACCAGTTTCCTGTCAGCGTTTTCATCAGTCTTGTCTCTTACTCTCGGAAAACCAGACGACTTTGCGTCTTTCGGCAACCTGAATATCCTAATTCTCTACTTCAAATGTTTATTTTTGTGGTTACATCCGAAGGCAATACAGAGCGCCATGTTCCTCAGCAACAATCAGTGAAACTTCGACGACAAATTCTTTGGCTCGCAGCCAGCGCGGTGTCAACAACAAATCACCTGGAGCAAGGCTTGAGCCTCTGACGTCACAAAAATATACGCACCTAAGTAGAGTAATGAATTAAGCAGCCAATGTATCAAATATTATAATTTACCTGTATAAACAAAACAAAACTAACGCTTTCTTAACTTTGTTAGAATTGGGTCTTGGCGGGGATTAGGGTAGAGTCACAATGGCGGTCACATCGAAGGTTTTGCTGAGGTCACTAAGGGCAGTAACCATGCCGAACATACCTTCATTAAGCGTAATTCTGGGCTTCTTTTCAGCTTTGATAACGCAGGGCAATCTGCTGGTTTTCTGTCAATATACTACCTACCTACCAACTTGCTTACATACCTACCATCTGTACCGACTTACCCTGGTTCAGACATGTAGGCGTCATTCAGTGTGATCTACGTGTATAGCTTTAGGTAAGTAATCAACCGCACGGTAACTGACCATACATGTGTAACAGGCACCATATACAGGTAAATCATACTGTTATTCATTAAATTTTTCAACGTGTGTTAGGACGCCCAGCATGTCAACCATCAACCTCCCACCATTTGCTTCAGACCGACACTATTACTTCTGGGAAATAAGGGGCTGACGTCATAGTTAAAAGTAGTCTGGGCGAAAATGATAAGATATAAGGCCCCATTGTAATCCACTGCAGCCATAGCATGATGTGAATTCCTCCAGAGGTCTGTGATAGAAAATATATTAGAAGAAGAGTCGTGCAAGTTTATTGTAGCCTAGTACAATACACAATGTAATTGTCCAGTGTTAATAACCCTGGTAGATTGCTGGCGGTTCGCAGCGCCCAGTATTTTCCTCTGACCGAAACAATTTTATCTAACAAGCGGCCAACTGGAAATAGTCCCAGTGAGTAAACAAACCGTGACATTTAATGATAACTACTTTTATTCAC
This sequence comes from Urechis unicinctus, assembly GCA_034190875.2. Classification (NCBI taxonomy): domain Eukaryota; kingdom Metazoa; phylum Annelida; class Polychaeta; order Xenopneusta; family Urechidae; genus Urechis; species Urechis unicinctus. The sequence goes on from CM067347.1 coordinate 5,495,036, forward strand.
CGCTAATAATACATGAATTAACGACACACGAGTCGAAGTTAAAGTAAACAACGCCCTGTAGATTTGGCGCCAACATTCACCCCACCGGGCGTAATAAAGGAAGTAGGGGTGTTGTGGGGTGCAAATGATCCACATCCGGTGATAATACATATCATTAAAGCAATGGAATGAAGGATAATGATTTCCCGTTGGAGTTTAACAGTCCTCGTCGCCTCATCACTTTCATGAATACCCCCTCTCTTCGATAGCGTCCATGTTGACAGGACGTTGTGACGAGCAGTATTTTGTAGCAGAGCGAACCCTGCGCTACTCTTGTAACCTGTCTCACGATTCGATCCATTCGTGGTGGACCCTACGGCTGACACATTGATTCAGTGTAAGCTGCAGTTTTGTATTTCTCGGTTAAGGTTCCATCGTGAATGACGATATGGTTTTGCATAAGGTGGATGTTTGGGTATGTATTGGCATTGTTTATCAGTATAGTGGACCCACCACGCTTGTTCGCTCTTAATTGATGATCCAGTGATGTCAATCAGGACCGGGCACTGTCAATTGATGATCCAGTGATGTCAATTGGGACAGGGCTTTGCCGATTGATGATCCAGTAATGTCAATCGGGACCTGGTATTGCCAATTGATGATCCAGTGATGTCAGTCGGGACAGGGCATTGCCAATTGATGATCCAGTGATGTCCATCGGGACAGAGCACTGTCAATTGCTGATCTAGTGATGTCAATCGGGACAGGGCATTGTCAACTGATGATCCAGTGATATCAATCGAGACAGAGCATTGCCAATTGATGATCCAGTGATGTCAATCGGGACAGGGCATTGTCAAGAGAGAGGTGATTCAACGCGAAACTAATTTTGTGTTGTCGTGCCGACCTTGTGACACCGCGCAGGTATCTGACACTCCACGCTATACCAGGCACGACGGCAGTGACATCGGTGGTGGAGGCAAAAGGGCATCATATATAATGCCTGTTACGTAAATGATATTCTAAGAGTTATTCCTTACTAAGCTTTAACGTATAGTTGTCCCGAATATTCACAGAAAGAACTGAGCATTGACCGTCATATACGCATTCAATTCGCAAATCATTCGTGCCGTGTGCATCATATATCAAAATGGGTGCATTTGTATTTGTTTTAGTATTATTACATGATATTTATAGCTGTGAAACAAGGTAACTCGTGGCGATGAAGAGTATGAATTGTGTCTGAAATAATCTAGATGTCAGGCAAGTCACGCCTGTAGCTCAAATGATCGTTAGAATGGATGTTCAATATTCATCAGTTTACACAGCATGTGGTAAGAGAATACACCGAGCATGGTTCAATTTATGCCCCCCCCCCACCACCACCACACACACACATCATCACCACCCACCTTGATTGAAGCAATGGTGACCTTATTGTCTTGACATCAAATGGTGACATACAATGTCTATGATAAAGATCGACGCGTATTCTTACTTACATGTGGATATTTATAGGATATATGTAATAAGAATGAGCAAACAAGCAACATGCACACAGGCAGTTTTATCGGGAGTGAGCCCTCCTAGTACAGCCATAAGCTCTCATGTGTCATAACAAAGTCACTTTTCTCTCCAATCGTGATCGTCTGGCAACACCAGAAGTGTTTTCTGAACTGTTCGGTACAGACGCTCTGTGAACATAACACAACCGTAGTAAGACCAGGATGCATAAATTCCTTAATGGTCATTATGAAGACATATCTGAAAGTGCCTATGACACCAATTAGTCCTGCTGCTTACAATTATTACGAATGAAACCAATTGGCGTCGTTGATTCGACATTTCCCCGTTGGCCACCCACCCGAATGCTGGGTAAATTGCTATCAGATGTGTGTTTCCGCTCCCGCTGCCAATAATTGGTTACAGTTATTATCTGGGGTCAATAGATAAATGTAGCGAAATCGGTTCATCTTCAAGCGGAAAATCGAAATTGGTAAAGATAATAATTACCTATACCTCACACTTCATATTTGACAGTAATTTTGGGTCAAAACAGTTTTTCAATAGGCAATAAACCCAATCCCTTCGGCTTTGGTTTGTTAGTCAATGATGTCACTCACGCATGGCTCTGTGGTAAGTCGTTGGCTTCTTCCACACTACGCCTATATAGTATGCTGGTACCCCGCTCAGCAAAAAGATGACGCCTATCCCATTTTGAAATGGCTTTTCATAGAGCGCCAGGAAACAGGCCCCGCTTAGAATACAAACTGCGATGACAGCGACAAACGAGGGCACCTGCCACGTACAACAAACTCTCCACAATAAACAAAACGCATACAGCCAAAGTGATATAGTCAAAACCACCGGACACCCAGCTTTAATGCTATTCAAATGATTGATGGAATTTTTGGATGATCATTTCAATTGCAGTAATGTGGGCCACACCACCGACACACCAATCACATCAAAGTTGGAACTCGGAGAATCTTGGTCACCTCACCTTGAATGGCCTATGGAGATGCGGCCTTGAATACTTCAAGTATAACACACACAGGCATGGAACGACGTAGATAAAAACGTCTACAAAGCCTAGGTACTCTATCAGCGTAACAGCGTCTCCAACCACGATGAACACGATGCCGATTGTCACCTGCAACTCAAGAAACACTTCATCTAATAAAGGTATATACTCGCTATATATCATGAGATGGACTGCCTGATTTGTTACGTTGATGAGCGCATTCTCATTTACCGTCGAGATAAGTGAGAGCCAAGGCGTGGCGTATTCGACATGTAGAGTCGCCAAGAGTTTTGGAAACAGGCCGTCTCTGGCAGCGGCGAAGTATTTCCTGCAAGTCATTGTAGAAGTACATGAATAAAAGCCCAGCGGCAGATGACATGGATCAGATGAGTGTGCGTTTTGAAAGAGTATACCTGGTTCCTCCCAGGAGAGACCCATTGAGAGCCCCGATTGCAGAGCAGACTACTAGGATAGGCATTAGGATGGCTCCAGCCGCCCCGTACACACGCACGGCCAGCGTCTGACACAGGACATATAACACAGAAGACATCGGTATTCTTGCGGTGCACCTAATATAATTCGGAGCATCAGGCTTACGTGCTACATGCACCTTGTTTGTGGTGCGTTTAGTGCTGCCTCACTTAACGTTGTCAGGTATCTCGTTAATCCACTTTCTCATTAACCATATTCAAATTCAACCACTTTCATTTACCCACACTCTCATTCCACTACACTCTCTTTCATCAATTCTCTCATTCACCCGTTCTCGTATTAACACATTCTCATTCCACCATTCTCTCGTTAAACTACTCACTCATTCACCCACTCTCATTCACCCACACACCCATTCACCCACTTCTCAGTTCATCCATTATCTCTTTCACCCACTCTCTTATTCATCCAGTCTCATTCACCCATTCTTTCATTCATTAACACTCACATACATCGACACTCACATTCATGCAGCCTCGATCTCAAAACCCCTTACTCACCACGGCCACAGCATCCGATGACATCATATCCGCTGGTGACATCACCGCAAAGTAAGCAACATTCGTGAGCAGATAAAGCCCTGTTACTGACGTCATGGATACGAACACCGCCTGGGGGACGACCCTACCCAAAATAAATTCTATTCATGACGGCGGTACTAAACTAAACGTATAATACCAAATTTGCCAGCTTAACTATCAGTGATTTTTGAGAGATATATCAGCGGCGTATATGATCTGGTTGTGCACAGAGCGCGAGATACAATCTGGTTGACTTACTTCTCGGGCTGCTTGATTTCTTCCATCAAGTTAAACACATAATTCCTGTCACACACACGAATCATGCGGGTTATCACTTATACCTTAATAACCTCCCAAATATTTCCTTGCTATGATGCATTATTAAGTATGACCGCCCTCAACAATCAATTGACTTACCATCCACCATAGGTAAATATACCTGTGAAGAGAGCGATGCCAATGGACCCCGGGTTGGAGGTGGTATTTGTAAAACTGAAGACGGTCAAATCAACACGACCTGAACGACGGGGATGATAGACATGGCGAATGTAAGCAGGATTTTTAAAATACAAATAAAGACAAGAAATTGGTTCATGTGCCAATAGAGTTGAATGAGGTTAATGTGAGCCAAGGAATATTGGTTTGCCAGCGAGCAGGTGAACCAATAGAAAGATTGGCATAATAGCTTCGCATGGATATTTGAATGCTTATGAATACAATGGCGGTGAAGCCAGCGTGAAGAATAGATTAGGGGTGTGTATATTACGTACCTCTAATGGCATGTACAAGTCCACCGGCGATGATGAGAAGTAAGGCGATAAACTTGATCACCATCAAGCTGGTCTGGAGACGAACCACGTGACGTACATACACGCTGTTTATTACTGCCAAGGTGACTAGAGTAAAGTTGGTACACAAAGGTTTGTAAACAATAGTTGATGATGACGATAATGATGATTATAAAGATGTAAACAACGATAATGATGATGATGATGATGATGATGATGATGATGATGATGATGATGATGATGATGAATGATGATGATTAACATAAATGTGACGAAGATAATGATGATGATGAAAGTGGTCAAAATATTAGCGATGATAATCTTGTAATGATGGAAATAGTGACAATCATGTTTACGAAGATGATGATGATGATGATGATGATGATGATGATGATGATGATGATGATGATGATGATGATGATGAAGTTAATGATTATGTAGATGAAGATCGTGATGATAATATAGATGTTGATGAAGATAACACTGATGATAATGAAGGTGGTGATGGTTGACATCATGCTGACGATGATGACGATGATAATGATGTACACTCACGGAGAACTAGGATAGTTAGTAATTTCTTCCCTAGTGGTACTGCATTGCATCCTGGGAAAGCCGGATAAATTATATAATCAACAGCTGTCAATGACATAATGGCCATGAAACATGGTTTAATGGTCAGGAATTGCAGCCAAGTCGATAGAAATGCTGGTAAAGGCCCCAGTGCTTTCAAAAGGAAAACATATTCGCCACCAGCTTCAGGAAATAGGCAAGCTAGCTCGGTGTAACACATCACCACACAAAGTGTCATAGCGCCAGACAAAGCCCACAGGATAAGGGCTAGACCCACCGAGCCACTTTGTGTTATGATGGAGATAGGCGAGACGAAGATTCCCGAGCCAATCATAACTCCTGTTATAATGGCCGTGGCATGAAGCAATGTGATTTCTCTGCGGAGCTTGACAGTCTTAGTGACTGTCTCGCTGCCCTCTCCCGCAGAGGTCACACGATAACCTTTCATGTTAAAGGATGGCTGAGGAACCGCGTAACGGGCAACTGTGTACTTCACGACGACTCGTATTCCTTGGATTCACCGAGTACAAGCCGCTGTGATGCCACGAAATCACACAAAACATATTGCTTTCAGACTTAACTCGTGTATAACGTGGATATAATCTCAACCATAATGTTCTGATGTCGTATTTCAGCAAATACTAAGCTTCAATTAACGAGTGACTCATTTCTTTTTGAACTCGGTAGTGGTTGTACGAACTCCCCCATCCCCGCCCCTGAATAGACGGTAATGCAGGACTTCTTAAGCTAGTGAAATGTTCACTCAAGGCTGAATAACATTACTTGTGAGGTGAATGATACTAGAGGAAGAGCAACACAAAAAACTTTGTAAATTTTAGTCGCAGGTAAATTATATTTTGCTATGAGTGAGACTGAGATAGTTGATACAATTGCTGCGATTATCTTACCTGTCATTGGTGTGACCTATTTTCCAATATGTAAGTATCATATGTTTACCTATGGATTATTAGTTTTGAACGTCATGTTAGTCTTATACGAGACCTACCTGATTGATGCGCATTACTCAGCGTTTTCCTTCATAGATGGTGCCGGATTTAACTAGTCACGCTATAACAAATAGGCCTCTTAGCCTGCGGTGTATGTAATGCGTTAAAACTGATGCTACGCTCTTGAAGTAGGGTTTTTGTTGGGACTGGGTGGTGCCAGGCGTAAACATGTGCTGGAGTTGTGACTTTCCCACAAGGTAGCCGCTGGGCCAAAGGATCCTTAGTAGAGTAATAATGCCCATTACAGGTGGGTCAAAGAAACTTTTGAAACCCTTGATTTTTTTCCCATCTTGTTTGGCCACAGTTGTAATTGACATCTGTGTATGCTTTGTCGTAGCGCTCAACAGCACGTTATTGGTGCCTTAAAGGGCATCGCCCGCCCCGAGACACCACCCCGAGCTACCCTCGTAATGTAACTAAACCTTCTTAAACTTGTTTTAATCAAATGCACATATAGCACATGTTAGGCAAACCGTAGTCGCTTTCAGTTCACGCAAACATGCCTTTGATCACATGATGCCGCCAGATGCTACGCCGGAAATTTCTACTCACCCTATGTTGCGTGGATAACCAATCGGACAAGCTCCTACCAAGGCAAAGCGAATACGCATGTATGCATACTTTCCGGAGCAATCCAGTTTGGAGGGGGCTCTTGTGAACTGAACCAAGCATGACTCAATAAGACCAATAAGGATAACCCCAACTGACACACGGGGCTCATATTGCGTGAACTATCAAAAAAAGCCACATACTTGATCCACTAACCTTTGCTTCCCAGCAGCTAACCCCGTTGGATCAATGTAAATTCGATGCATCATGATTTTGTAATTCCCTACGCCGCTTACATAGGATGTCTCTCTGTTCTGTCAATCAAATATCCAACTGGTAACGAAAAGTCAACCAGACCTATACTATATATTTCATGTCGCTGTGTTGGTTTGTTAACGTGGCGTTTATTTCGGGTGCCTAAAAGTCTAGTGCCGCTTGCGAAATAAAACCAACATTACGCGCTTTAACGTGTCATGTCAGTCAAAGCTGCCGCCATATTACAAACGTGAGCCCATGGTACGATGCGCCCCCTACAAACGCACTTGGTGACAGCACTACACACGCCATCTGGTGGCCGTTCTTTACATCACGCTTTACACCCGATGGCACAGAGCGGAACCGGATAAGATAATAGCCTTGTCACTATTGCCCTGAATGGCGTACCACTTAAGGCCAATCAATGTCAGATATAACGACAATCATAGAGGGGATTTTTTGGAGACATATCTAATCATACTTTCACTACCGTAGCCGCGCATATCTGGCTGCAATCCTTGGCTCGCTTAGCATGTTACAGAGAGGTTCCAGACTCATTTACGGCAACCAGGGATTCTTTTTGTATTCTACGTTTAACACCGCAACTGAATTATGTCGTCTTTTCTATTTCATGCGGCACTTTTGATTTAGCCGAAAAATATGCTGATCCATTTCAATATAATTATCAGGCTGGAATACACATAGCCGCGAACGACGTTACGACGGTAATATAAATTTATACCGTCGTGAGTGAGGATATGTGGGTCGTGTGGCAATTTTTTTTATTTCGCGTCTCCGCGGCTTACCACCAAGTTGTGTACTTACGTAAATATATATGTCGACAAATGAGGTGAATATTCGCTTCTCCGCACTATTTTGGTAATCCACTGGCTCGACGATTATTTAGCAATTGCCAAATGAACATTTAGAATCACAAACTTTCATTACACGACAGCCCCAGTTTTGGAGATATGATGTCACATTACGCAGTTTTTCATTTTCACTCGCCATGTGGCTGCAGGTCAAAGGGAGGAGGGGGCACTTAAGTATATAGAGGTAGTTATACATGTGTCGGGGTAGGTTTTTTTATGGCCTCCCGACGGGTTTTGTTGACCTCATAATTGTAGGATGGGGTATGCACTTGCCATTTCTACCTTGTATGACGGGTACAGGTTTTTGAGATCCGGGGGCACAACCCTACGTAGGACAAGGCCAAGTGCCCCCTCCAGACTACGGGAATCAATAAGTGTTATCTTTTTTTAAATGTCAATGTGATATCGTTGAATACATATCGCCCTTCAAAGTAGATATTTCCAAAGTAGATATTTCCAAAAGATAATCATTGACAAAATGACACATATACTCAAATAATAAAATTCAGAAAGAAAAAGTTCGCTTGCGAGGAACCTTGTCTGCGCATGCGCGCACAAACCGTTCTTGAACATGAACTTTTCAGAATTTGTGTGGCCGGATTAAATCGCCTTTGACGAAATCTCACACGTAAACTAACTCAACTAGTTAATAAACATTCAATTATGTGAAAAATTGTTCTTCATATGTACATGTCTTTAATAATCGTGTAAAATTGGAACTCATGTATTGTTGCGCCGCATCTGGTTACGATCATCGCACGACGTCAATAAGACGTCGTGCACGGCTACTATTTAGCTTGTAGGTATAGCCCACCACTTTGATCAATAAAGATGTGATGAAATCTATATTTTTAACCATAGGGAAAGTATACACCGCAGTAGTGAGTTAGTTATAGGTCCCGCGAAATGATTTACAGTCCCCATACACACGGTTTTTTTTTGTCGGGAGTTGCCGTTTATCGATGCGCCGATATGACTGAATGAAAGAGGTTGTTTACTAAACACTGTGTATTCTAGCCGTGCACGACGTTTATTAACGTCGTGCAAAGATCGTAACCGAATGCGCGTGAACGAAACATGAGTTCCAATTATACACGATAATTACACAAATGTACATATGAAGAATAATTAGTTTACGTGTGAGATTTCGTCAAAGGCAATTTAATCCGGCCACACAAATTCTTGGCCTTGTCCTGCGTAGGGGTGTGCCCCGGGATCTCAAAAACCTGTACCCGTCACACAAGGTAAAAATGGCAAGAGCATACCCCATCCTACAATTATGAGGTCAACAAAATCAGTCGGGAGGCCGAAAAAAACCTACCCCGACATATGTATACTACCTCTATATACTTAAGTGCCCCCTCCCCCGGGACCTGCAGCCACATGGCGAGTGAAAATGAAACTGCGTAATGTGACGTCATATCTCCAAAACTGGGGCTGCCGTGAACGAAAGTTGTGATTCTAAAAGTTCATTTGACAATTGCTAAATAATCACGAGACAGTGGATAACTAAAATAGTCCTGTTAAGCGGATATTCAACTCATTTGTCGACATATATATTTACGTAAGTACACAACTTGGTGGGAAGCCCCAGGCACGCGAAATAAAAAAAATTGCCACACGACCCACATACTTTCAGGCACGACGGTATATATTTATATTACCGTCGTGCGCGGCTAGCTAAATACTAACTTTCGCACCACCATATAATGCCCCATGTTTTTAATGTAAGTTGGAGCACTGTAATTGTCACTACTTGACAGTGAATGTATTGCGCCGACACTCCCTAGAGAAACCTCACGCCGCAACTACTCAACTGCGATGTTCGTGACATTTTCATTAAAAGTTGGCCTGGTAAAAAATATTCAGGTGAATCAGGAAGGGTTAAAGATAGCATCATTATCGAGTTCGAGTAGATGTCAGAAATGACATAGATAGACAACACTTTGTGAGGAGAACCAATCCACAAGTAAGACCAGGAGATGTTCTCGTTACATTTACCAAACATCAAGCACAAGATTTTAGTCGAAAACTGCTGCTAAAAGGAACGATTGACACTGCAGTGGCTAAATGAAGACCTGACAAAATAGAAACAACAATGTGGAAAGCCACAGGCACGCGAAATGATAAAAAAAATTGCCACACGACCCACAGTTGTCACGTCTTCCGGCATGACGGTCATAATTTATATTACCGTCGTGCGCGGCTTCCTAAAGTAAACCAGCGAATGTTCTCGTTACATTTACCAATATCAAGAAGCTTTGTCAACCAAAACTGCTACAAGCTAATTCCTAACGGGACACTACATAAATGAAGACCTGACCAAATAAAGAACCAAAGTAGCATAGCCTGCAGATCGCTCAAACAAGACAAAAAGATCAAGGACTCTTGGACCAAAGACGGCTCAATTTGTATCAAATTAGACAACCGGCATCACCAAACGGCTTACATCACTAGGAGAGCTAATGTCGCGCACACAGCGTTTTTTTATAGAATGTTAAGGACATCAAAGACGTCGCCGAAGGTGTCAAGCGTATTCTGAACTTCTCTTAAGTTCATCTGAACGCTGTCACGTCACATGAGCACATTTGAAACAGTTCTCAAACACAGAGAGATTATTATAAAATAGTGATCCAAAATGTTGCTCACAACTTTCATCTCCAGTCGTGTTAGTATACTGCAAGAACATCAGTGTTCACCCGATATTATTTCATGCCGGGCGTGCATTAGTAACCCCCATCACTGTCCCCTTCTTAGTGGAAAGTACCCAAGCTAAAAAAAAATCCTGAAACAGGGGAATCCCTTGCTCGAACGAAAAACAGCGTGACTGATTTTCGCACAGATAAAACTCAATAATTGATTGGACTTAAAAGAAGACTGACACCTATCACCATAACATTATGAACCTTAATAACACCTATTCAATTAGTAACTGAACCAACTGAAAACGGTCCACTAAACTTTCCCTCTTTAGTCAAAAGTGACGAATTTTGTTATGTACGGCCAGCAAATGTTTGGTCATTATTCCTCATTTTTTTTCTCCAGCCTGGGTTTTTCGGGCTTTTCTCCGGAACGGTTGGACATATCAACGTGAAATTATGGGGAATGATGGATCATGTTGGGACACAACTACCGATCTAGTTTGACGCGCATGCGCAGTGCTGGAGGCTTATGGGATCGATTTTTCGTCGATTTTTTCCCCTCATTTTCTGTAACTATCTTCTCCATAACTACTGCAGTTACGAAATTATGAATAACATGGTTGTACAGGCAATTATCGTAGCATGGAATAGGGGTAAAAATACTAGTTTTCACTTTTGTACTTTGTATAATGACAGGTTTTGTAGGGTACCTATCGCGATTTTTGCTCCAGCCTAAGTTTTTCGGGCTTTTCTCCGGAACATTGGACATATCAACATGAAATGTTGGGAATGATAGATCATGCAAAAAACACAACTACCGATCCAGTTTGACGCGCATGCGCACTGTTTATAAAGGCATATGGGATCGGGCCCTGTTTTCGTCGATTTTTTCCCCAATTCTCTGTAACTTGATCTCCTCCATAACTACTGCAGTTACAAAAACTTATGAATCATAGGGTTGTAACAAGTCACATTTTTCTCGAAGATGCGTCACATTTTTTGTACGCTCGTTTTAGACTTCCGTTATCGTAGCATGGAATAGGCGAAAGAATTACGTTTTCACTTTTGTACATTAATATATATACCGCTCCGTATATATATATATATATATATATATATAGTATATATATATATATATATATATATATCGTATATGTTTTGGGAATGTGCCAGCTATAATATATATAGCATTTTATATATATATATCTCGATATTATCAATTATTGGAGGCGTCCAAAGTTCGACACTAAGTGTGTCCGCTTGCCGTGACGATTTTATAACAAAATACATCATTGAACTTTCGACTTAAAACGATATTTATGAGCTGGACACGCTCTCTGCATTCAACAAATTTGAACAGGAGGATTGGTTGCCTTCGTATTATCGCGTTTGATCCTGACCAGTGGTGATCAAAAGAACAAGAGGAACTTCCATCGCGTTTATCACCTGTGCAAAAGAAAAGCATGCACCTGGAAAGCATGGAACGTAATCAACATGTCATCAATTTACATATATTATAAAACACTGGTCTAAAATCACATCCACGCAGGTAAGAAGAATATTTGCAACTTACCTTTAAACGCGATCAATGTCAAGCAATGTAAACTCGCAATGAATTGCATTGGGGCATATTCAAGGATTAGATATAACACATAAAAACATATTACACGGCTCGGTTTTGCTCAGTATAAATGCATCAACATCACCAAATGCATCAACATCACCAAATACATCAAAATCGACGTCTGTTCTGTATTTGGGAGATCAGATATATATATCTTCACATGACAACTCTCGTAATGGTTATTATTACCCACCGATGGTTAATACAGATGACCTACCTGTTGTCGACTACACCGCAGGTTGTGAAGGAAAGGCATACACATTATCTCAAAGGGCTGATGACTGATATGTCACAAGCTGCTGGTGACAGTAATACTCGCCAGCTGGTCATGACCAGTTTCACACGCAAACCCCATCACGTGACAAACGCCTCATCAGCTTCTCATGACAAACGCATCACCAGCTTTTTATAATAATCTTATCACTGACTTCTTATAACAACTGCATAACCAGATTCACATAACAACCGTATCACTGGCTTTTCATAACAACCGTATAACCAGATTCTTGTAACACAAGCTAATCTTTAAAATCGCTACACCAGCTAATCACGACAAATGGGTGACCTGCTTCTCATAACAATCACATCATAAACTTCACGTATTAACTGTCTTACTTTCTACTCATAAACCTACGTATTACTAGATCATCGTGATAATCGAATAACCTGTTACCAATGACACACACTAACAAATCGTATCACACTCTACGCATGACAAAGCTATTGCTAACAACTCATGACAAATTAGCTACTCGCTTCTATTCTTACGGTACACCAGTAGTTGATTACACGTTTTCTCATCACTAACGTATCACCAGTCTCTCATATAAACCCTATCACCAGCTTCCCATTACCGACAACAATTGAGTCATTCGTTACTAATGATAAACATGTTACCGATAACAAATGGGACACATGTTTCAGAAATCTATTATGGTGCTGAAAATATTTGCCAGAATCCACACGTACACACTGCCGGATGTTATTTCCTCATAGGTCATTTCTCTGCATATCTGTCTAAGTCTGTAAATGGAGGTAAGTTGCATTGCGTTGATTTTGCCAGGGTTAGGCTTGAACAAATGCATCAGCTCATCACCACACCTTCGTATGAAAACCTTAACCACCATCACACCTTAGTGAGTAGACCCCCTCTGTCTCCAGACCTTGATTTGAACCCTTCAGCCACCACCAAACCTTAATGAGAAGAACCCACCTCCACATCACCTTAAAGAAAAGACCTGCACTACCACCAGACCTTGATGAGAAGACCCCCACTACTATCACACCTTCATGAAGACCTCCACTACCCCCGCACCTTGATGAGAAGACCTCCACTACCCCTCACCTTGACGAGAAGATCTCCACCACCACCACACCTTAATGCGAAGGCCTCCACCACCATTTCAACTTGATGAGAAGACCTCCACTACCCCTCGCCTTAATGAAAAGACCTCCACTACCTCCACACCTTAATGAGAAGACCTTCCCTACCCCCAAACCTTCATGAGACGATCTTCACTACCCCCACACCTGCATGAGACGACCTCAACCACCCCACATCGTAATGAGAATACTTCAACTATCCCATACCTTAATGAGAAGACCACCACCACCACCACCACACCTTCATTTTTACAGCCCCTTGTAGTACATTTAACTACCCCAAGATAGGCTGTGAACTTAAGATTTCACGTGTTAACAATCCCTCTCGCTGTTCATACCAACTACAATAAAGGCAGTAAACTCTCGCGTTTGCATACTTACAGCTCCTCTCACAGTACATATCTCCTACCACAAACCCAAAGAGAGCACGTGAACATTAGCATCCCCTCTTACAATGCATACAGACTCCAACGGACATCACGCTTTCCCATGCTCATAGCCCCTCTTACGGTGCATACCGACTCCCACAGACCCCAAGCGATGCTGTTAACTCTCGTTTTCGTACACGAGCATCCCCTGTTAGAGTATATACCGGCTTCCAAAGACCCTAAGAGAGGCTGTTAACTCTCGCCTCTCCATGCAAAGAATTTCTCTGACAGTACATACTGACTCCCTTTGCAGAGCACATCAACTCTCAGAGACTCTTTAGCTTTTGCATGCAAACAGCTACTCTCAAACTTTAAACCGACTCCCATAGAGAGAGGTTGTTGCTTTTGCATGCGAACAACCCCATCTTAAAGTGAATATCTACTTCCATAGAACCTGAGAGAGACTGCAAACATAACAGCCCATCTATCAGTGCATACCGACACTCTCCCAAAGAGAGGTTGTGAACCCTCGTTTTTGTATGCCAACAGCACCTCTTATCATTCTTACCGACACTCATAGAACATAAGAGAGGCTGTTTACTCTCGTTTTTGTATGCCAACAGCCCCTCTTATCGTGCATACCGACACTCATAGAACCTAAGAGAGGCTGTTTACTCTCGTTTTTGTATGCTAACAGCCCCTCTTACAGTTCATACCGACTCCCATGGAACCTAAGAGAGCCTGTTAATCCTCGCTTTTGATTGCTGACTGCTCCTCTTATAGTACTAACCACTTCCATAAACCCTGGAAGAGGCTGCTCGAACATCTCTTCATCATTAGTAAGGATTATCATACACATATCCCATAAAACCTGAGTGTTTCAAAAGACAATGTGATTGCATCCTATCACAGTACGAACAGAAGTCGCTGTTGTGTTGATCACGTCAATCAAATAGCCAAGGCATTAATTTGATATTGATTATCCACTTGCAACTCTCTAAACATTAGGGGACCTCTTCATTCATTATCCACTGTTTCATTG
>CM067347.1:5515666-5558166 GCA_034190875.2 Urechis unicinctus
AGGTAATTGATTTAATTAACTAAGCAGTGAGTTATCACAATGAAACTTTTTGAACAAATACGTGCCTCAAACGTCAGGCAACTCGATTAGGAGCCTGACAGTTCCACCTGCTGCAAATCGCCAGTGTTGGAAACCATATGCCCCATGTAGGATACACATATTACACTCCGCTAAACTCCTTTACAAATTGATAAGCGGTATCGCCCGAGGCCGTACTGCGCCGACCATTTGAACTCGTTCCGTCTTCACCACAGTGAGTGGCCAGGGTTCAAATGCATGGAACCGCTTTGAACCGGAGTACTTTAAGATAAGGGTTTTCCCGTTGCGGATTTTTATGGATGCGTGAAAATACGCATTGGTCCAAATTATAATGCGTCCCAACAACGCGTGAGGTATTGGGGGACGCTGTCAAGTGCTTTGTCATCAGCAGTAATATATCATACAATATTGGATCAGGAACGAACAAATTTTATATAAGCTATAGACCAACAATAAATTCTGATAACATACATTCATATATCAAGTGATTGACGCTATCAAGAGACAAAATATATTACATTCGTCAGGACCCAATTAATTTTTATAAAAGCCTAGATCAATCCGCAATGTTATGTACTGTAGAGTCGTCTAGGGAAGTGATATAGTAAATATGCTATTCGAACTAGACTGCTTTTGATAATGAGTTAGTAACTCGGGGTCGGGGAGTGTTTGGTAGATTGTGGCTTTCATTGAAATTTACTCCAATATGCAAAACAAGAAAGGTGAGCAAGAACCAGTACGTCGACCAGGCCAACTCTGCTGACTGGGTAATATACAATTGTTTGGTAACCTCAGCGTCCCTGTTGACCTTACTCATACTAATACAATTCATGTCAGAAGGGACAAGATAAGATCCGATTGGATCAACACAGGACCCACCTAATACACCAAACCCAACCACAGTGCAACTACATCATCTTTGACACCTTTAAAGGTCGCACTTCAAATTATGGCATCTATCAATCGAAGAGGAAAGACATTTTACAATGTAAATCGAATTGTTGAAGGACTCTCACTTGCCCGAAATTATCAGCTGTCTAATGAGCCGTATGTTAAAACATTCATGCATCCAAGCACTAAGTCACAGGTCCACTGTGAACTCCCAAGGTTCACAAGCTGATCAACAGCAAAATGATGGTAAAAGGTATATGCATCTTACATACCGCTATAAGCACTGTTTTTGTGTGTGTGAAACACAACTACATATACGCCTCAGGCTAGAGGCTGCTTGACCAAATGATCATTGTACGCAGCTCTGG
This sequence comes from Urechis unicinctus, assembly GCA_034190875.2. Lineage (NCBI taxonomy): Eukaryota > Metazoa > Annelida > Polychaeta > Xenopneusta > Urechidae > Urechis > Urechis unicinctus. Next base: position 5,516,965 of record CM067347.1, read on the forward strand.
CAGCGATGGATTAAACGATAGCACTGTACAATATTTCAGTATGAACTGGCCCGTATTCACCAACCATGTCGAGTCTAGACTAATCTTTTTGAGTCCTAACTTAAGTCTCTTTACTTTCCCCCCCCCCCACCAATCAACATTGACAGTGAGCCGCACCATGACTTCGCATTAACACACATAGCGGCAGTAATAAAATCATTGTTTTTAACCGCTCGCAATAAGCTACATTTTCACGGACTGATAAAACATACCAATTTAGTTTTATATCTTGGTATCTGGCGCCCCGAGCTTGACCTAGATCATGCTCCAAACAAGTTCGACATCCGGTACAAAAAAAATCATCGGAAGACCTGCGCTTACGTCTCATAGCTCTGTCAACGGTTTGGAGAGCGCTGCTCAGGGGAAGGAAATCAACTACTCGCGCGATATCAGACTTTTTAACTTGGCGAATTTGCATTCGCCAAGTTATGGCGATCACCCCGGTTTGTATGTTTGTATGTATGTATGTATGTTTATATGTTTGTTAACACTTTTTTTGTTTCGCGATACAGGTCGCAGTTTTTGAAATTTTCCAATTTTTTTTTTCACCAATCGTTAGGCGTGAATGATGCGCAGAACCGAGAGGTTTTGTTTTGACCTTGACCCAAAACTAAGGTCAGGGTCATTGAATAAGTGAAAAACTAGTATCTCGAATAACTCCGTCAATAATGGTCGGATCGTTACAAACTTTACACCATCGTGTAGCTCATTCAAATTGCAAACTTTTTCTAAATACTTATACGGCGATCCAACCAATGATTTTCCCGAGCGCCTAAGGTCGAAAAAAAGTGGTATCGGTCCAAATGGCAACAAAAGTTTCATGAATATGTTGAGCGCCTATCAGATATCATTTGTTGTGATCCGCGATACAGGTCGCAATTTTGGAAATTTTTCCAATTTTTTCTTCGCCCATCGCTAGGCGCTAATAAGGCGCAGAAACCGAGAAGTTTTGTTTTGACCTTGACCGAAAAGTAAGGTCAAGGTCATTGAATAAGTGAAAAATTAGTACCTCGAATAACTCCGTAAATAATAGTCGGATCGTTACAAAATTTACACCATCGTGTAGCTCATTCAAATTGCAAACTTTTTCTAAATACTTATACGGCGATCCAACCAATGATTTTCCCGAGCGCCTAAGGTCGAAAAAAAGTGGTATCGGTCCAAATGGCATTATAAGTTTCATGAATATTTTGAGGGCCTATAAAATCGTCAATACATGTCCGATGGTAATAAAAATTGGGTCACATGTGCTCCATGACCGCTTAAGTCGGTTCCATAGATTTCATGAATGTCGATGACGTCACTTCCGGTCACGAAAGCATCAAAGTTTATAAAAAATGACGCTAGTTCAATGCTCAATACGTCCATGCTTTAGAATTCCATTTAAAACAGTTCAGATATTCTGAAAGTGTAATGTAATTGTAAACTTTTTCTAAATATATTTAGTTGTAAATAATGCATTGTTAAAAAAATTGTAGCAGGTCGAAAATTTCTGGTAACCAAAATCTCTCAACTTATTTATTTCGCAATAAATTCACTAATTATCGTCCGATCGTAACAAAATTAACATTTTCTGAAAGCTGAAACAATTGCCAAACTTTGGATTTGACAAATGCTATCAAAATATTCGTCGTTTTCAAAGCGCGTTGAGTTGAAAAAAACAAATTTCACTCAGTCAATTTTCGTCAAATTTTCGATTGCTAATAAAATCGTAAATATCAATTCTATAGTCATAAAAAACTGCTCAGCTGTTGTCATCGACAGCACGAATCGTGTTCTATTGAAATTAGATGAAATAATTGTTGTGGCACGAAAATTGGGAAAAAAAATTATGACCGTGTACTGGATTTGAACACCGGCCTCTGGCATGGAAGTCTAAAACTGTTCCGCTACGCCACGCGGCCTAGCACACTGATCTGTATTGTCATATATATATCATAAGTATAACAGGTGCCAACAACAGCTAAACGCACAACATGATTGATAAATCCATAGTAATTTTGTTAATTATAGGTTGATACGGATTTTTTATTGCTTAATGTTGTTTGGCTTCTGAATGAATGTTTAAGGTTGATAGTTTCACAAAGGTCGCCGCTGCTGTCAGCTCGCTTTGCGTAAAGCCGGCAAGCAGCAATACGGACCAGTCCCGGGGGGGGGGGGGGCACTTAATAGTATAGAGGTAGTACATATGTGCCGCGCGACGGGGTATGTTTTTTCGGCCTCATGACCTGTACGACGGGTTTTTTGGCCTCATACTTGTACGACGGGGTATGTTTTTGAGCTTCAATCTGTACGAGGGGTTATACATTCGCATAATACCTTGTACGACGGGGTATGCTTTTGGCCATTTTGACCTTGTACGACGGGTGCGGGTTTTCGAGGTCCCGCGGCACACCTCTATCCAGAATAAGGCCAAGTGCCCCCACCCCCCCCCCCCCGGGGGGACCAGTCCAATTCACTGTAAAAATGAATGTCCTCTAAAAAAAATTTGCATATCGATGCAACACACAGCAAACGAAACCATGCCAGTCAATACTTCTTTATCACCATTGGTTATCGATGGTTCCCATTAGACATCATAACGATGATAACGTACCTTATGATTTTTCATTTCCCTCTCGTGCTACACAAACAAGAGGCCCATAGATACATGGGGGAACTTTGAGGCCCATGGGTAAATGGGGGAACTTGGCGAACTGCATAAGGAAAATTTTAAAATCGGCCATCTAATTCATCTTATTGTATATATTATAACGTAATGATGATTTGTACGTTATGATTTTTCATTTCCCATGAATCACTTTGCAATCATAATGATTTTCAACATAAGAGGCATGATAACTTAGGTAATTTTTGGCCGATTTTGGCCAATTTTGGCCCGATTTAGAAATTGTTGCAATTGTTTGGATGAAGTTCGCCAAGTTCCCCCATGTACCCATGGGCCTCTTGTTACTCTGCTGAGCACGCTGCCCCGCTGCCGCCTTAGCATCGCGTGATTTGCCAAATCGTACCACGGGAGGGGTCCGTGCAATGATGAAAACCACCTAGCATCACTATAGGACGCGCGTACACTGCTCGTCTGCGGGTCACATGGACTCAAATGAATAAATCACTGGGTTTTCATCGGCACTTACGCTGGTCCCTCACCTGGGTTCCCGAGTGCCCTGCACTGGATTGCATCCCACCAAAAATACAAATTTAAAGTGATTATTTGTGATACAGATGGTCAAAATCTCAAATATCGTTCGCCCAGCCACCGACACTAGCTCTTTTGAACCAAGTGGAGCTTGCCCTCCCTCTTGGTTCTCGAAGATGGCATTTCCAATGTAGAATATTCGATAATAAGACCTTACCTTCACGATGTCAACTTGATTTAACAAGTCCAATTTAATAAACAATCAGTATTATGTATCGCGTTAGAATCTCAGGAATCGCCACAACTTGTAAATATGCATAATCGCCTAAAATATGCGAGGCGATTAACTTTTCCGACAATATGGCGGCGAGATTGCGCAATGTAAGTTGGTTGGAAAAGAACTTGTTATGATGCTGAATAAAGGAGAGGGAAAGGCAATACTCTCACTGCTGGTGGCTTTAAATTCTTCTCAGTACGTATTTTTAACGTGATAGATTAAGCATGTTTGTCAATCCACCGATAAAAGGAGGATTTTCCTGTTAGACCAACAATGGAGTACCTGATCGCCTGTTGGTCTGTTGGGCTAACCGCCACTCACTCGCTTCCCGATATCATGGCTCCGAGCACTGGGTGACACGAGCGCCTTCGCGCCAATCCGCCGCGCTAAGACTTCATAGTGTTTCAGATGCCACACAAAATCTCTCCGCATCCTACTACTTCAGCGCTCACGCGACACTGCTTTTACTTGTCTTCACACATCGGGCGACAATCGTCTTATACAGGGGTAATAATTCCGCGACAAATTTACTGTACTATTTCCCCTTTCCCTTCATATAATCGATGGCGGCACATTACTATTGAATCAAAGCGTGAACATATCCGTGGAATGCGTGACAAAAACAAACGTCATTTAATCCGATACAACTGCCTTTACTGGGTACTATGATACCACCGGTCGATTCGCGCTGGTGTATACCTACAAGTCAACAAGTACGAACCATCTTCGATGTATAGAGGGTTTATATGTTAGAAGGAGAGCAAAATGAAGTTTTCTTGGAGGGTCGTTTTTTAACTGACTGCCACGTGTGGGAAGATAAAGGTTTTATTCCCCAGATAGATTCCTATCGTCTATGTTGTAAGAGTATCTCCTCGAATAACGCCAGCAATGTCGCATTGTGAGTTTTATGACAGAGTTCTATCTTCAAAGATACGGGATAGAGAGATGAGATGACTTTCCTGACCAATGCAGGTCAAACAGTTCATTTGGATGTTTCAATGAGCAGGAGTGATAGGTTAAACCGGATGACATAAATTCAAGAATAAAATATTTTAAGCATGTTAACAGCTTCATCCACACACGCCAAATGGCCTTGAATCGTGAACATGACTGCAACAGTCCAATTGACTTTGTAAATCAGTTTTACTCCATATCACCGAAGTTTCAAATACGTGTACTACTCACACTAGCATTCCTTTGACAAAGTCATAATATGAAATCTCCCAAGGACGCGGATCGTTGCCATGGCGCCGAAGCAATGGCGTGTGGAGATTTCTCAGGGTAAATAAGCATATGTTGTTTTTAAATTGACCGTATCTTTTAATTTTTGGTCATATGGAAGAGATAATCAAATCGATGTGTTGGGGGAGTCTTCATTTATAATATATTAATCGAACAAAATTCATCATTTACATTATACTACCAAACAGCCCAACAACTGCCTTGTCTAAATAAGATCGGCGCGGCGTTTGACCGCCCTACCGTGCGTGCAGCCTGGCCAGAAAATATATGGCCCCCGAACATGAGTTTTCAATGTTGCTTACATTATATCCATAATCCAAATAAAATCTCAAGAAAAGTACTTACCCTTCCCGCGGATAGCTAAATATGAGTTTGTAGTAAAGTTTGGCACTGGGTTTAGCCGCTGATACCTTCCCATAAAGATCTGCTACAATTAAATAGCCCTCTTCGGTGAGTTGTTCAGCGAGATGTCTAACTCAGAATCCAAGTTCGGGGCCTGACATTTCTTGCAACCTTCAATTGAATGAGTGGGCTTTATTGTGTAAAATGGGAGAATAGTGCTCTATCGTATTTGAAGATATACTATACCCAGCCATAGCACTGTACATCTATTTACTGAGGAAGGAATCCGGTGCAATAATAAGAAAGCTAAACTTGGCCCGGCAGGTCAAAATCTTAGCGTTAGGAACTCAGGGCATGGTTTGCATAAGCGTGTGACAATCATGTGATGATTATAGTGAAATAATGACTAAGATATCGTCCCGAACTTGTCCACATTTGCTCCTAGATTAATCCTCGGTGTAAATTTCATCTGTAAACCATGACTTAACAAATCACAGCTACAGTCTGGGTGAAATGGATTAGATTGTCTGACTAACCTGATGCGGCTTGATCGAAAAGATGGCGAACATGAACGCGTGTGGACATGAAAATCGTAGGCGCGATACTATTGGTCGAGTGCCTACGCGCGTGCGACCAACCAATCACAGCGCACTTCTATATACATTTGTATATAGCAGTTCTGGATAATGATAACAGGTGGCGCAAGCGGCCGGTGTACTGATGGGCTAGACCCAACATTTCAGGTTTAAGGCGTAGCCATATTTCATCATAAGCATTGCAGAACGAACGAACGAGACTATAATTATTATTGGGTCAGAAAATTATTGGGTCCAAGACCCAATATTAAGGAGTGTTGGGGTCTTGACCCAGTATTTCGAGTAAAAAAAACCGACGAAGACCCAATATGAATAAGTTTATAAAAACTATCTATACACACATATATATATATTTATATATATATATATATATATAGTGGGGGTATGTACAAATATATATATATATATATATATATATATATATATATATATATATATATATATATAGATAGATATGTATAAATATATATATATATATATATATATATATATATATATATATCTCTATATATATATATATATATATATATATATATATATATATATATTTGTACATACCCCCACTACATTTACCATTACCTCTTCTACATCACCCATAAACCCGGCTATAATAACAATGAAACAAGCAACATCACTCATGAACCCCGCTTCATCAGCCATAAACCCCGTTACATAATGAAGCCGACTAGGCAACCGCATGATAATAATGGGTACATTCCTCATATGAAACCTATCATCTTTATGTGTTGGAAAAGCCAACGACGTCTGATCTATCAAAGCAGGGGTCATTTGCTGTCCGCTTAAGGACATTGCACAGCCTCATGCGGCCGACATACTAAGTCAACCAGGCACTGTAACTTTCGCAAAGTTCGCGAAGGTACGATCGGTACCTGGCAAGTATATATGATATTTGCAGGCACAAATCATATTTTGTAAGAAATAAATCCTCTAAGATTGTATTCACGTCTACATCGCTCTTATAAGTAGTACCGGAAAATGATGAATATGCTACCACACGATTTTCATATATAGAAAAAGGGCTTAACGTCAAAAGGCAACTTTTGTGATTTCTTGTGTTTGAAGTTTAAAAGTTTATCCATTAAAATCAATAAAAATAATGTTATAGAAAAATCTTTTTCTTATATCAAGAGAATGTGACATGACGTCTTATAAGTAGCTCTCATCCCATTCGATGCACTTATCGAAAGGTGTGATTATAAGAAAGAAGTTTCAGGGTATATGTGTGTACTTTTCTGAGAGTGACCCCATCCCAATTCTTGCTCCATGCCAGCTTGGTAGATTTTGTTGATTGCAAGCTGCGTAGAATTAACACAGAATCTCAATATCACAGGTTCATGGACTGGTCGGTAGACCGTTATAATCCGTCGACACCATTATAAGATACTGCGTTTGTATATGTTGTATTTTATAATGTTGAGGTCCAATCTTTAACTACCGACCTATCCCACTACCTGTTGTTGATATAATCTCATATGATGTTACCGCAATGCCTTTGTTAAACTAGTTATTGGGCGGGATTATTCTCTGCTGATCGTAGTAGATTAATCAGATCAGTAGTCGACTTTCAAGACTGAGCATGAGTTGCCCGTATAGATTAACAGGAGATGGGGTGTTATGAAGGACGTAAACGACATCTTACTATTGTACCGACATGCCGTTGGATTTTTTTTATCCTGGCTTGTTATTTTCCAAGCAAACAAGTCGTCCGTCTGTGGTACCACCCACGAGGGACCCATTGTCCTGACGCTCGCGGAATTGGTATTCTGGGTTCCGACTTTGGGGTTTTTTGGGGGACATTTTTGCAAAGCGCATGTTTAAATCTTTGATAACTGTCAAGAATTGCTCATTGATGCTTACCGAGCCTTCAGGGCTTACTCTGTCCTGCTTAGTTGCCCACAAGCGTAATTTGCTCTCGCATAATTGGACAAACGTAAATTGAAGACGGGGCCACTTTCGAGAAGTCGTTCGACAATCCTATTGTCCCCGGGCAGGGCGGGGGGCGTCGGCAGCTTCCCCGCATTGAAACTACCAACCGTTTCACAGGCAATTTTCTTCAATGGTTACACCTCTTTATCCTCGTCGATGCAGAGGATTGATACTCTTAGGTGATCACATACGTTCGGCCCTGGGCTGCCTTCGCCATAGATTTAGTCAAGTTTCACTGTGATGTTAAGCACTTTTCTTAACCTAGATAATGGGAACAGAGATAGGCATGTTCAATCCGCGTGCATTCTGCAACCGAATTCAGTCAAGGTTGTCGCCGAGGATTGTTTTACTTTTCAAGTATAACTTCAGCCCGTAAAAGTCATTTCATGTTCTCCCTGGTGATAAGAATAGCTTTGGAGATCAACGTTTAGAAAAGATGGCCTTTGATAACAGAATGCAAGGACAGTTATTTGTACACCCCGTAATGTGAAATAGAAAGGCGTGTGGTTATTCTAATCACACTGCAGAATAAGAATAGGTTATGCTATTGAATTAAGTAGCTACCAATGGTGCACTCTACAACACTCTGATACCTCACCCCACCACTGCAAAAGGCCACTTCACCATTCCTAGAACCTGCAACTCCACTACATTAAGGTAACTAAAAACCCAAACTTCTCATCTCCTATCCCTCACAATAGTACTCCTAAAGCCCACTACACTCATATACGCCCCTACGCGAATCGTATTCCACATTTATCCAAATACACCACACCTATATCTCGCCACATCACACTTGTATCCACCGTAACCACTCCCATTTCCTGCTATAAACCACTATATTAGCTACACAACTCCTAAATACAAATACACCACTCTTGTATCCAGGTTCACCACTCACATCCAACCACTCCTGTATAAATCCACTACACAACAAGTTGATCGCATCGTACTATGCCCACATCTAACAAGCCTCTCCTTAATTCAACTACGCCACCATTGCATACAACAATCTCTGTAAATTGATTACAAGACTTGATTGACGTGTTTGCTGACTTCCAGGTGGCGCAACGCATTTCTGGGAACGCAGCAAAAAGCCGCTATACGGCTTTGAGTTATCAGCCCTCATCCATTGGCCGTTTTTATTAAACACAACCGATGTCATCTCAACCTCAGTCAGTAAACCCGATTCGTACCCAATCATGAATTCAACCGTGCAAATAGGCAAACCCGAATACATGCCAATCATTTCCAATGGAATATAACCAACCGGCTTGCATGATTGAATAAGCTTTTTGATAAGACAACTCGTTTTTAATTTTCATCGCACCCCGCAATCTAAACGAAATAGAGTAAGTATTGGGCCAAAATCACACTAAGATTTGAATTGGATGATGGGGTATTATATCAAAGTAGTAATAGATTGTTCACCTCACTTTAAAACTCACGGTAGAATTGTTACCTCATCGTTAAATACTAACACCACTCTAAGATTATAACCGAACAATTATTTACTGAGCTCCCTTTTAACATTCCGACCTCGCCATGCGACTCTCAATACACACTGGCATCCTGAGTTAATGTTAGGATGCTGACTTCAAATTAAAATCCTGCCGTCTGAAAATCGATCTTGAACACCTTTATGTATCTTATCCGCCTGAATCTATGCCTTGCACAAGAACAATGCATCTGCGATCACAAACATTTTAAAGACACGGACCAATCTGCCACATATAATGGAGGTCAATTGCAGGTGTAGCGACTGAGCTGCGTCGACAACTGACGACTAGAGTTTCATCAGTAATAAACGAACCTGATACGAAATACTTCTTATTGTATTTCTAAGACTTTCGCGGGGAATTACGTTCCAACCATAGCAGCTAAGCCCTAATAACATAATAACGACTGTGTGACAACACCTGGATGTTTAAAAAAGACGAACGGCCGCCCCAGCGACTGATGTTGCCGGGACAGATTTGCACATTCTCGAACATTGGCATTGCTGTGACGTTTTTGTACAGATATCAAGCATGAAACTTGGCGTCTTCTTATGCTGGAGTCCTACGCAAACTAAACGACAGCTAAGTTAGATCACCATCACCCACTTAACTTATTGAAATACATTCATATCAAATAACAATGTTCATGATGCGAATGAAGTCTACATTGTATGTAAACTTAACGATTTCTTTCAATTGACTGAGGGTACCCAAAAATTCCGTCGTAATCGTTCAAAATACACAAATTGAGTAATACATAATCTGCTTATGTTATGGTAACTTAAGGGTTGGCACAAATGACGTTTTTGTTTGTAAAATATGTCTTACAGAATATTCGTTGATGTTTCGTAATATCGTTTATTAAAGGATTTATTGAATGAGTATCGGTCTTCTTAATCTAAGCGGTGTTCGCATTGATATATCTGAAATTATATGCCACTCTTTTTGACGCACACATTGAAAATAAGCTCCCGCAGAAATTAACAAAATTGTTCATTCCCAACAACTAATGCAGCCAATATATGTACCGTTTTGCACGTCGTAAGATGGTAATTATGGGGACTCGTCATGCGGAAATGAATGTGACCGTTTCAAACTGTGTCTGACGTTTGTGTAATTGCGTGGGACATGAACGTGTTGCGTGGGACATGAACGTGTTGCGTGGAACATGAACGTGTGTGAGGCAGTAGCATTAGAATAGGTTAACAAGCAAAAATCAAATAGAACGCTCTCAGAGAAAAATGTTCGTTTAATCTTTTTCCTGGTGAAGTTTCTGAAATGTATCCCTTTTGATATCCGCACGTGTTGCTCATTGTATACCTTTTAATATCCTCACACGTGGCTCATTCACACACTGAAGAGTATTTCCTAAAACGCGGCAAGTTACACATATCTCCGGTGGCCAGGAAAACGCATTATACTCTCTCCTTGGTCAGTATAGAGTTCCAATTAATATTTTCTATGGCTACTCAATCGATACCATATCAACCTATCCCTTATGGTAGCTTAGGTTGTCTAAAAGTTGTCATTATGCGCCATATATGATTTGTCACTCCCATACAACTGTAAATCTGTATTTAGGACTATAACTACATGTTAGGGTAGCGTTTTTTCTCAACATCGCTGTATATAAGTCAAATGCATTTTTTCTGCCGTTTCTATATGAAATACATGTAATGAGCGCGGTATTATACCAACCACCCCGAAGTACCACATAACAAATTGTAAGCCATCTAACCGCGTGCAATTTTCTAATTACAAGGATCATGTCCAATTAAACGGTGTTGATCGTAATTCCCATCCACTAAGCTTATAAAATTAAACGTTTTGGATTCAAAACGCTGCATTCCTGCATTTGATGATGGTTGTTTATTGGATTGGTTAACGGACGTCATGCATGGCCGAGCTTAATTCTGAATTGTATATTTCTACATCAATTGACAATTCTACTGGCCTCTCTAAACAACGAAACACACCATGACCTTTTTAATTGCTAAATCCTGTGATCAATGAGTCGGTACGTTATGTTCATTGTAGTTCGTTCGAAGCAAGCATCTTTATCACATAACCTGTCAGATTACTGAGTTAGCTCCATTCCAAAGCAGTACAACATAGTATAATATTCTTTCAAACAGTTATATTGCTCAAAGGAGCATGCATTTACATGCACTAGTAACATGTATTGTGCCTGCCACCGAGGAATCGACACTCGTGTCTTGTAACAGAGACATATGTGCGCACATTAGCTCATATATCAACTCGTCTCTCTGAATAGGTCTCCGCAGAAAAGCATATATATATATATATATATATATATATATATATATATATATATATATATATATATATATATATATATATATATATATATATATATATATATATGTTAAATCGCCGTTTTTTGTTGTATGCTTTTCACTGCGGTATCAAACAAAATATTAGTTTATCAGATAGCAATATCTACGAGTCTCAGTTATCTTGAAGTATGCATAATACATGATAGCATGGGCCCCAACATATGCATTACAGCGGCGTATTATGAGCATAAATGCATCAATGCCATAAATAAAGTAATGAGCAATTTCTATTGAGTGGTTAATTAGTGATAAACTGTATGTGTATCAATCTAATAAACCGTATTTGTACTGTAATTGGATTTATGGCAACGCCTCTGATGTGTCTCCCACACGCTGTCATGGCAATTCGTTATTTATCGAATGCGTTAAGCGTCTTCAATCGTTTTATTATTTACTTGAATGTTACGGAACAACTTACAAGTCAGCTTTTTAGCTAAAACTGACCTCGCACTTGTATAAACATGCAGAAATACGACTCGCGTTATTCACATTACAATTGATTTTGCTGAACTAAACAAATTACGAAATCTAATTGATATTGGTTTTGTATAAAATATTAAAAATGCAGCTTACCTTCAAAACCATAATTGAAAATGTCATATGAACACTAGAATTCGCAAAAATCTAGGCAGATGTATAAGCAACCATTCTACGTACCTGCTACCCCGTATGATTGTCATATACATACCCATTAGCGGAATATGTCAGAGTAAACCCTCAGTGCACGCAGATTTATGAGCGAAGCGGTTAGAGGATATGTAAGTGGATATTAGGAATCGATGGCATTTTTCCCTTCACGTTATTTAATGCTCGGTTGTGCTCGCATTACTCGGCCATCTAATCAAAAACGTACAAATACAACATTTTTCTTTCGGTCTATTTGCTTTCGTTGAGAAGATGAAAGATAAATTTTGTTCATCCACGCATTATATCTTCAAGGGTGTACTAGGAGGTTAATATGTGCGTGTTCAAAGACTCCATAGAATATGATTATATTCAAGGCGATCAGGCTGTGAATTGACGAATTTGGTGAAGCAGCTGGCGGCGGATGCAGCTATATATATATATATATATATATATATATATATAGATATATATATATATATATATATATATATATATATATATATATATATATATATAGAGATATATATAGATATATATCTAGATATAGATATATATATTAGAGAGGGAGAAAGATATATCTATCTCTCCCTATATATATATATATATATCTCTATATATGTATATATATATATATATACCCCCTATATACATACACATATATCTATATATATACATATATATAAATAAATATTTATATATATGTACCTATATGCGCACATATATATATATACATATGAATATATATACATATATATATATATATATATATATACATATATAATATATATATATATGTATATATATATGTATATATATATATATCACAAATATACGTATACACATATATATATACATATATATAAATAAATATTTATATATATATGTAACTATATGCGCACATATATATATGCATATGAATAAATATACATATATATATATATTTTATTTATATTTATATATATATATATAAATATATATATATATATATATATATATATATATATATATATATATTCTAAATGTTTTATATATATACGTACTTTTGCAATCTCGCGGTTAACCTATCCCTTTAAACATAGTTAGTTTTCAAATATATTACCCAGGACAAAGCGTGCTTTCATCCGGTCAAGGAGGCGATGTGTTAGGTTAATGTGTCACCTAGTTTCACAAGATAAAGGTACTTCCTCATTCTTGTCTTGGCCCCAGTTATCACCCATGCTGTGTATGCAGGTTTTGAGCGAACATACTAGATCACCTCGTTTTGTGAAAGCACAAAGCACATGTTCCATCGCTTAACTAAAGGAGCCAAACAACCGAAGTGTGAGTTACTTTAAGACCTCGAAGTTTACGATCAATCACACTCACAAAAATTTTCCACTGCTGTTGCCCTGGATGGTAAAGTGCAAAGGGGCAAATATACGATATAAAAGAAAGCTGTGCCAATATGAGCGATGCGCGCAGCCAAACGAAAAAACTAAGAAGTATTAAGGACAATAATACACACCCGGCCTTCATGAGGCGTTTTTTGACAAGACTGCATGCCATTTGTTGCCCCTGTTTACACGGCGACTCTGGCCGTGGTTGTCATCATATGACGTTTTATGTATTTTGTATGAGGAATATTTTCCGGTAATCGTATCTATGAAGCTTATAATTTAAGTATCAAGAATACGCTGTGCTGATTGAAATGAATATCAATATATTTATCGCAACTAAGTTTTACCGTTCTTGAGGTGAATTAGCAATATCGATGTCGCCTTAACAACGTGATATGTCGACCTTGTGAAACATATGCCTCCTGGCTAGGATCTGTTTGATAGGGATCAGAGGATGTGTGTGAGAAGGGATTCCATGAAGTATGTTATGGAGCCCCCGTTGAATACCCATTGAAGACATATGATATAAACTACAACTTGATTATCCAGGCACGTTCTCTGTGATGTTCTCCGTGATATTAGCCTAATTGTACTTTATTATAAGGTTACATCTTGAATAGCCCTATATGTTGGTATCTATCAACATTTCACACAGTGCTGATTGAAATGAATATCAATATATGTATCGCAACTAAGTTTTACCGTTCTTGGGGTAAATTAACAATATCGATGTCGCCTTAACAACGTGATGTGTCGACCTTGTGAAACAGATGCCTCCTGGCTAGGATCTGTTTGTTAGGGATCAGAGTATACATGTAGTAGGAATGAAAAAAAGTCACGAAGTGATACTTTTAGGAAGGAGGATGTGTGTGAGAAGGGATTCCATGAAGAATGTTATGGAGCCCACGTTGAATACCCATTGAAGACATATGATATAAACTACAACTTGAAGACATATGATATAAACTACAACTTGATTGTCCAGGCACGTTCTCTGGGATGTTCTCCGTGATATTAGCCTAATTGTACTTTATTATAAGGTTACATCTTGAATACAGGCATGAGAGCCATATAGCTCCATATGTTGATATATATCAACATTTCACACAGCGGCGGTGTTGATAAGCGATTAGAATAAAAACAATAGTCTCAAACTGTGAATTATCCGAATTATTCATAAAACAAATAGCATTCTCACGGGTTATGATAAAGTTACCCTTATATTTACCTTAAATGGCGTTTGCACATGTCATGGTTAAATAGACAAAGGCACTTACTTATTCCAAAAACATACGATTTACTTAAATACCTCTTAAACGATATTGTGAAGCAAGTGACAACAGTTTATGTAGCAAATGCAAAGATACAGTTGCCATAATTAGATTTGTTGTGCTACTGATGCTATATTTCTTCTCTGTATATAATAAGGTTGGCCCATTCTCTGAGGAACAAGTTCAATCGGCATTACAGTATATGCAATTGACACCATTCATCGTTCAGGAAAACATGCATAGCATACTAAGGCAGGGGCATCTGTCAGTCATACTCACGTGCTTTGGGAGTATTATCAGATCATTGGCGCCTCTAGAAACGGCAAATGATATATCCCATGAATCAGAGCTGGGTAACTGCTGCTGCAATATACTTTAGACTATCACATCGAAAAAAATTCTATATGCTCTGTCGTTTCGCCGACGCCGCCAATAATTCGTTCACCAAGATTTGGCTTTCCATATGTGAAGCAAATCGTACGAAGTTTTTCTCATAGAGCTCATACACAAAGCATCGGCCTGTAGGGACCGTTTGAAAGCCAATTCGACTAAACGGACCTGTAACTATGTTGGGCGACGACACAGTAACTATCTGTTGAAATACCGCATTGACGTGTCATTAACACACATTATTGCTAAGTACTGAGGCATTTGCTCATGGGCTGGTTGGTTACCAATGTATGTGATCCCCATACCTTTGACAGATATCTAATGTGCGCTGTTGTCCCTATACGATTGCTTAAATGCAAACAAATGGCTGTCGATAGTTAAGCATTAATAACACTGCATATGCTAACATGTTACAGAAATTCGTTTGATATACTTTGATGATCCAATGGCGGCCAATATATAGGTGAAAGCTCTTCATGTTATGACTAGCTTTGAGAAGTATGTATTGATTTGATGCCATCACAATACTTTAGCGGTAAAACAATAAATATATTGCATTGTACATTATTCTGTTTATGTGCATTAGTGAAGTATTACAAAATTTTTCACTTCGATCTGGAAAAACATGAATAAGACGTTTACCTAAATTGTGCGGTGATAGGATGCGATAAAGGTGGGCGATAAACCCAGGCAATATTTCACTGCCATGCGAACATTTTATACATGTTATGTTCTGACGACGATTGGATAATGGTCATAAACTATAACGAGGAACCAGTTTAAGATATCGAAAAAATTAATCGTAAGTTTGAGCTCCGATAGAATGCTGGTATATTTCAGATTAATGATGAGCAAGGGGCATCGCTTCCTATAGGCCGTGTAGGCCGCAGCCTACACATTTCCCCAGAAAGTCGAAAAAATACAAATGCCAAAAATGCAATAAATATCTGAAGGGTAGGGGTAATGGAACACCAGAAACAAGATTTGCCAAGAACAGACATTGATTAATTAGTCGGAATCGACACGTATGGAATGGTTTATAGTCTTTATTCCCCAAGGAAGAGTGCGAGCGACTGGAGCCCGCATATTGTAAAGTTCGGGCGTCTTTAAACATTTCAAAGGATGCTTGCTGGGCGCTTTTTCTTTGAAATGTAAACAGACGAAGAGCTTGACAGAGGTCAACATGACAAAAAACATTCCCAAGCATCATGATATAGGATGTCTTACTTTATCTCCTGTAGACGAAGACACCAAACAAAAGTTGTTTAATGGAACCTGGCCATCATGTCTTCAGTTCTCATTTCTATCACGGTCAGTCTTTTACTTATAAAATAAGTTGTATTAAATAATGTGCTTCGTACAATAACTCACATGTTTATTTTAAAAGTGAATTTGTCCTCTCTTAAGATGGATTTATCTTGCGTACCAGATGGGGATATTTGCAGTTTTTACCAGAGCTGGAAAATCTCATCTTACCCCCTCCCTCTCCCATGCAAGACGACTCGCGTGAATTACTTGTGACGTAACGTTACAAACAATGTGTACAAACAATGTGAAGTCAATTTCCTAAACACAGCATCTGAATAACTCGTGTTTTTGTATCAAAATGCATCAATGTTATTTAAATACCATTATTTATTATTGTAGTTTTCTTTTCCAGGGCAATGGAAACACAATGGTTGAGGTACTCCATGACAAAGGATGCCGTCTTTTGTGTGAACTGCTGTTTGTTTGGAGGCATAGACGGACGAGAGAAAACCTTTACAGCCGGCACATGGAATTTGAAGAATATTTCCATGCTAATAAAACGCCATGAAGCATGACAAATTCCATCTTGATGCGTCTGTTCGTGCAGATATCTTGTCCGGAAAATGTGAATCGATAAACAAAGCCGTATCCACCAGTGCAAAAGAATCGGTAAACAAAAATCGATACATATTGTCCTGAATTTTTGAAGTAATTGTACTTTGTGCAAAGCAGAATATGCCATTACGAGTACACACCAAAAATAACAGCAATTTTATGGCTTTACTGAGGACCCTCGCAAAACATTTCAAAATCCTAGACAACGCACACTATAACAGTATATACACTTCACCAGAAATCCAAAATGAATTGATTGGCATTTGCGCAAGTCAGGTGAAGAAACGAATTTTGGAAGACTGTCGGTCGTGCCCGTATTACGCCATCATGGTTGATGAAGCAACAGACAAATCTACAAAAGAACAACTGTCTTTCTGCGTGCGTTTAGTCGATTGGTCCGAGAAGAATTTCTTGGATTCATCGAGTGTGAATCGATCAAGGGAGTCGCACTTTGCGCAAACATTGCGGAGTTCTTGCAAAGAGCAAATCTCGGTAAACTTAAGATCAGAGCTCAGTGCTATGATGGTGCGTCAAACATGTCTGGGAAATTTCGGGGGCTTCAAGCCCTCATCCGTGAACGCTCACCACATGCAAATTACGTGCATTGCAAATCGCATTGTTTGAATCTGTCTTTGGTCCATAGTTCGAACATTCCTTGTATCAGAACCATGATGTCGACTGTTCAGGACATAAGTTTCCTGTTTGATTATTCAGCTAAACGGTTGTTCGCATTCCAGGACGAGCTGTCACGCGATGTTACTACGCAAGAGGAAATGAACCAGCGCACTTAGGTCTGTACTCTGTGTCTGTGTGAAACACGTTGGTCCAGTCGGGCAGACGCTCTTGAAACTTTCAAACATACGTTCCCTGTAGTGGTTCACGCATTGGAGACGTTCAGACAGATGGCAACGAAAAGGCGGGGCAATATCTGGCCGCCATATTGCGATTCGAATTAATAATCGCGCTGATTGTGGCGGAACACCGTTCCCCTGACAAATCTCCTACAAAAGCAGGACAATGACTTGTTGCACGCTGTGAGTAAAACACGCGTAGTTATTAAGCTGTGCAAGGATGAAAGAGCTGACCAGTATGTTTGAGATGCTCTTTACGACAAGACCGTAGATGTTAACGCCGATTTTGACATTCAACCATCAATGCCGAGAAGAGCTGGTCGACAGCAGAACAGAGCTAACCCTGATGTCCAAACGGTGTCCGATTACTACAGGGTGACTGTGTATTATGTTTTCCTTGACCATTTAGTTCAGGAAATGGAAATTCGCATCCTGGGTAATGAAGATTGGTACGGTGCGCAACACTTATTGCCTTCCAAACTGGATGACCTGCGAGATAATATGCTACCGACAATATATGCCACCTTTTCAAGTGTTTTTAAAGAATACCATTTTTGCTAAAATGTCTGAAAATGATATTCGTCACAGCAGCAATTCTATCTTATAAAAACACGATTTAATTCATCATAAAGTAATCGAGTGTTTTATTGTGCAATAAGTAATACCACAGCACAAAGGTAGGTAATGAGATACCATCTTCACAAATGGTGACTGTCTGATATGTGTATGATGCCGTAACATAAGCTAAGATAGGACATTTAACTTTCCATTGCTACCCCTCTCTTCCCTGACAACCAAACAAACTGACCAGATACAAAATATGGTCCTCTCGATAGCAACAAGCCTAGTGTCATAGAAGGGGTCTCCTGGCCCTATAAATTAATTTGTTTATAATTCTCTTCAACCAATAATAGGAATATTTTATGTGTTCACATTTGATATATGTTTTTGTACATAACCCCGCTATACCACCCGTTTACTCCACAACATCATTCATATGACCCACAACATCATTCATATCACCCACTACATCACCCATAAACCCCGCTACATCACCCTTGAAACCATCTTCATCACCCATGAACCCAACTTCATCACCCATAAACCCAACAACATCACCCATAAACTCCGTTACATCGGCCATAAACCCCGCAACATAATGAAGCCAACAAGGAAAAGCCCATGACGAATGATCTATTCCAAAAAATTGTCTGTTTTAGAACATTACACAGCCTGGTGCGGTTGACAACCTCAGTCAACAAGGCTCTGTTACTTTCGATTTCAAGTCAATGTCAAAATCTATATTCGCGATGGTACGATCGGAACCTTGCAGTTATAAATGATATTTGCAGGCACAAATTATCTTTTGTAAATCTAAATAAATCCTCTTAGATTGTATTCACGTCTACATTCTCAGATAAGTAAAACCGGAAAATAATGAATTTACTACCACACATTTTTCATATATACGATTAGGGCTTAACGTCAAAAGGTAATTGCTGTCTATTTTTGTATAGACTTTGAGATTTCACGTGTTTGATATTCAAAAGTTTATCGATTAAAATCAATAAAAATAATCTAATCGCAATCGCATCGTCTTATATCAAGAAAATGTGACATGACTTGCTATAAGTAATTGTTCTCTCATTCCATTTGATTCACTAATCGAAAGGTGCGACTATAACAAAGAATTTACAGGATATGTGTGCGTACTTTTGTGAGAGTGACCCCATCCCAAATCTTGCTCTTTGCCAGCTTGGTAGATTTTGCAGATTGCTCGCTGTGTAGAATTGACTCAGAATCGCAGTATCACTGACACCCTCATCAAACAAACCTCTCGTTTATCCAATTACGCCACCATTGCATACAATTTTCTATGTAAGTTGCTTTCAAGATTTGATTGACGTATTTGTTGGCTTTCAGGTGGTGCAACGCATTGCCGTTTTTATGAAACACAACCGATGTTATCTCAACCTCAGTCAGTAAACCCGATTTGTACCCAATCATGAATTCCTTTGCGACATAAGTTTACAAATTCTAACCTTGCAAATAGGCAAAATCGAATACATGCCAATCATTTCCAATTGAATATAACTAACCGGCTTGCATGATTGAATAAACTTTTTGACAAGACTACTCGTTTTTTAATTTTCATCGCACCCCACAATCTAAACGAAATAGAGAAAGTATTGGGCCAAAATCACACGAAGATTTACATTGAATGATGGGGTATTATATCAAACTAGTAATATATTGTTCACCTCAACTCAGGGTAGAATTGTTACATCGCTAAATATTGACATCACACTGAGATTGTAACCGAACCATTATTTACGGAGCTTCCTTTTAACATTCTGACCTCGCCATGCGACTCTCAATACACACTGGCATCCCGAGTAAATATTATTAAATTCAACATCTAATTCATACTAAACTATGGATGCACTCATAACAAACGCCCTGTATTGTGTGCGACGCTAGGGCTTCTTGGCTACGATAGAACATTGAATATAAATTCTTGGCCCCCAAAAAAGATTTGTTCCTCATGTGTAACCTCATTTGCTTGATCAACAAATGTCATTGACAATCATTGTACATCGCCCAAGCGCTCTTTTGCATACATCAACGTCACACAAGTACTTCTAACAGTTTTATGAAGTTGACTTTAAGTGGGGTTTAAGTGACTTTATGCAGGACGTTTCATGGCTACTGTCTATACTACTTATTTCTTCCATTTGTTGGCCATTTGAACAGCTGTTCACAATCTTTGAAATTACACGTCATTTATGTATTCTGACTATTGCCTTCTGCACCATGTTTTTCCTGTTATATTGCTCTCTCTTGCTATTAGCATCACTAGTAGTCATCGATTTGAATCCATTTCCATTTTACCTATTTGTATCATAACATTAGACGTCCAAGCTGGAAAATGTTAGTTATAATTGGCAATGACACTGTTTGGGGCCAAACGGCTTATCATTCATTACCTCAACATCACACAAGTTTCATCCCCCCCCCCCCCTGGTCGGAGATAAACATTAGACGCATGTGTATGAAATTCATCTATTGTATTACGAAAACAACTATAGAACTATTGTTTTTTGTTTAGGAAGAGTTTTACGCTTCTTGTTCTTTTGAACTAAGATCTTCTGTCCGGTGTTGAGCATTTGCTTAATTACTACTATACGAATCTTTATATAGTAGAAGTGTAATATGTTAATAATGATGTTCAACGTTGGAGCAATCATCAAATCTAGATGTGGAATTACAATTGCTTTGTCAATTGTATGGGCAATTGGACTAATTAATGCAGTTTGCTTTTCTAAACCGAATTGATCTGTGTGCTGCGGGTAGGTCGGATTACAGCCTTAACATAACCGATGGGGTTTTTTTCTCTCTTGGTGAAACTCTCGATATTGAGGCGGATGAATATTCATAGACGTAGGATTGCTCTTCAAATTAAAGGACCCAAAATGCATAGTCAATAATTGGCACACTTAACGTAGCTTTAGTTTGAGCTACGGCAATGAAGTTTGCTGTTTAAGGAAGATTTGCTGTACACTTAGCCCCACAAAGCATTACTTTGCCTCGCGTGTCATCATTCATTTATTTGTATTTCACCAAGGTTTACAAGCTTATACTGTTATTGATGAGCATTCGGAAAAAGATCAGCTGTAACCCAATTCATGCAAGTGGTAAATCAATTGTTTTCATTCCGATTCTCAATACACACTGGCATCCCGAGTTTATGTTAAGATGCTGACTTTACATTAAAATTCTGGCGTTAGAAAATCGATCTACAGCTCCCTTAAGTAACTTATCCGCCTGAATCTATGCCTTGCAAAAGAACAATGCATCTGCAATCACAAACATTTTGAAGCCACTGACCAAGCTGCCACATATAATGGAGGTCAATAGCAGGTGTAGCGACTGATCCGCGTTGTCAACTGGCAACTAGACTTTCATCAGTAATAAACAAACCTGACGCAAAAGACTTCTTAATGTATTTCTAAGACTTGCGCGGGAAATTATGTTCCAACCATAGCAGCTCGGCCCTCATTGCATCATAACGACTGCGTGACAACACCTGGATGTTTTGAATAGACGAACGGCCGCCCCAGAGATTGATGTTGCCGGGGCAGATTTGCTCATTCTCGGACATCTGCATTGACGTGACGTTTTATAAAAATATCAAGTATGAAATTCGACGTCTTCCTATCCTGGAGCCCTACGCAAACTAAACGCAAGCTAAATGTAATCACCTTCATCCACTTACCTTATTGAAATACCTACATATCGAATAACAATGTTCATGATGGAATGAAATAGACCAATCAACATCGTATGTAAACTTACCGATTTCAAACTTTTCAATGGACTGAGGGGACTTGCAGAGTGACATCAGATCAATCTTTCCCGAAAATGTTATTCATAATAGTTCGAGATATACAAATTGAGTAATACATAATCTACCTATGACATGGCAACTAAAGGGTTGGCTTAATACAACGACGTTTTTTTGTAAAATATGACTTACATAATATTCGTTGATGTTTTCGTTTGTTAAAGGATATATTAAATGAGTTTCGGTCTTCTCAATCTGAGAGGTGTTCGCTTCGATATATCTGAAATTATTTGCCACTCTTTTTTGACCTACATGTTGAAAATAAGCTCCCGCAGAAATCAACACAATTGTTCATGCCCTCCAAATAATGCAGTCAATATAAGTAACGTTTTGTACGTCGCAAGATAATTATTATTGAGACTCGTCATGCGGAAATGAATGCGACCGATTATAACTGTGACTGACGTTTGTGTAATTGCGTGGGTTATGAACGTGTTGCGAGGCAGTAGCATTAGGATAGGTTAGCAAGAAAAAAGCAATAAGAACGCTCTCAGAGTCTAGAAAAAAATGTGATTAATCTTGGTTTCTATGGAAAGATTCCTGAAATGTATCCCTTTTGATATCCGCACATGTGACTCAATGTTTCCGTTTTGATATCCGCACATGAAGCGCATTGTACCCTTTTTGATATCCGCACGTGTGGCTCATTGTATCCCTTCTGATGTCAGCCCATGCGGCTTATTGTATCTCTTTTGATATTCGCACATGAGGCTCATTGTGTCCCTTTTGATATCCGTTCATGAGGCTCATTGTATCCCTTTTGATATCCACACATGTTGCTCATTGTATCCCTTCTGATGTCAGCCCATGCGGCTTCTTGTATCCCTTTTGATATTCGCACATGAGGCGCATTGTGTCCCTATTGATATCCGTACATTTGGCTCATTGTATCCCTTTTGATATCCGCACATGTTGCTCATTGTCTCCCTTTTGATATCCGCACGTGTGGCTCATTGTATCCCTATTGATATCCACACATTCATGGCTCAATCACGAAGCAAGTTACACATATACGCCACGAAAACGCATTATACTCTCTCCTTGGTCAGTATAGAGTTCCAATTAATATTTTCTATGGCTATTCAATCGATACGATATCAACCTTCCCTTATGGTAGCTTAGGTTGTCTTAAAGTTGTCATCATGCGCCGTATATGATTTGTCACTCCCATACATCCACGAATAAGTATTACTGCATTATTTCTGCCGTTTCTATATGAAATACACGTTATAATGAGCGCGGTATTATACCAACCGCCTACGACGTAGCACATAACAAATTGTAAGCCATCCAACCGCGTGCAATTTTCTAATTACTAGGATCATGTCCAATTTAACTGTGTTGATCGTAATTCCCCATCCAATCAGCTAACAAAATTATACGGGTTTTGGACTTGAAACGCTGCATTCTCGCTTTTGTTGATTATTGTTTTCTGGATTATTTGGCTTAATTCTAAATTGTATATTTCTACATTAATTGACAATTATACTGGTCTCTCTAAACAACGAAATAAACTATATCCTTTTTAATTGCTAAATCCTGTGAATTTCTGATCCATGAGTCCGAAGCAAGCAACTTTATCACATAACCTATCAGATTACCGAGTTAGCTCCATTCCAAAGCAGTACAACATATTATAATATTCATTCAAACAGTTATATTCCTCAAAGGAGCATGAATTATATGCATTTGTAACATGCATTGTGCTTGCCACCGAAGGAATCGACACTCGTGTCTTTCAACAGGGACATTGGCGCGCATCATAGCTCATATATCAACTCGTCTATCTGAAGAGGTCTCCGCAGAAAAGCATCGCATGACCTAGACACAAGACTTGCTAACTATTCTTGATAGGCTAACAATGAGAGATCTAAATCTCCATTCAATGCTAAATTGGTCACATTCAGTGTGCCCTTGTACACTTTGATTGTTGGCATTATATATATATATATATATATATTTATATATATATATATATATATATATATATATATATATATATATATATATATATATATATATATATATATATATATATATATATATACATAATGTTTCCAAACAAGACATCAATTTGGCATTGCCAATCTATTCATGTTTATGTGGAAGACGTCCCCGTATCTCTAATGTATAAGGTGGGAAGTTGAACAAATGCCAGAGATATGTGAAAAAATATACAAATAGGAAAAACATCTGGTTGGTCTCCGAAAATATCTCTGGATATTGAGAAAACCCAAAAGAGTCAGTTACAATGAATATAAATACAATGAGGCTGACTAAAAAACAAATGTTCATAGTTGAATGTCCTTGATGTCATAATACACATCGATTAAACATGGACGGATTATAATACATAGATAAAATATATATATATATATATATATATATATATATATATATATATATATATATATATATATATATATATATATATATATATATATATATATATATATATATATATATATATATATATATATATATATATATATATATATATATATATATATATATATCTATCTTCTCTCTATATATCTATCTCTCTCTATCTCTCTATATATCTCTCTCTCTTTCTCTTTATTTCTTCTTTATATATGTACATGTGCACTCTCCTAATTAAGCCATCACTTCAAACACAATATATTGCCCAGGGAAAAGCATGTTTGCATCCCGTCAAGGAGGCGATGTGTTAGGTTAATATGTTACCTAGTTTTACAGGCTAAAGCAAACGTCCTTCATCTTGTCTGAGACACTGTTATCATCCCGTCTGTATATGCAGGCATTGAGTGCACATACTAGATCCCCCAGTGTTGTTGGCCAAGTAGCACAAAGCACAAATTCCATCGTTTCGATAAAGGAGCCAAATAACCGAGTTACTTTAAGACTTCTCGGTTCACAATCAATCACATGCCAAAAAATGTCCCTGGCAAGATTGATAGAAATTACATGAATGGCTTGCATGTTTTGAGTGTGTGGACAAGAAAACTTAAACGTAAATCATACCCTTGATTGCCATGGAATAGGAATTTCCGACTGCTCTTACCCTGGATGGTAAAGTGCAAAGGGGCTCAAGCTTGATCATCCGTTTGCAACGGGTTCGTTAATGTCGAGTATGAAACGACACATACTTTTATCAGCATTTAAATCGTGACGTGCGCTACCAGTTTTTATTTAACGCCCCAAAAGTATTTTCAATGCGCTTAGTTGTATTAATGGCTTACATAAACACCCAACCAAATTACATCAGGTGTTTCCGATTTGCCACATTCTCAAATGTTGGTTTGCCAATATGAGCGATGCCTGCAGTCAAACGATATAAATAGGAAGTATTAAGGACACATACACTCCAGGCCCTAGTATGCACTTGGCGTTTGTAGACAAGACTGCAAGCCATTTATTACCCCTGTTTACACGGTTGCTCATGCCATGGTTGTAACCATTGAGGGTTAATGTATTCTGTTTAACGAATATTTTCCGGTAATCGTAGCTATGAAGCTTAGCATTTAAGAATCAAGGATACGCTGAGCTGATTGAAAAGGATGTCAATAGATTTATCGTTACGAAGTTTTTACCATTCTTGAGGTGAATTAGCAATATCGATGTCGCCTAAACAACGGTGTGGTGCTGACTCTGTGAAGCATATGCCTCCTGGCTAGTATCAGAGTATATATTGCAGTAGGAATGAAAATAAGACATGAAGTGATACTCTTGGGAAGGATGATATGTGGGGGAAAGGATTCCATGAAGTATGTCTTTTAGCTTACGTTTAATACCCATTGAAGACATATGATATAAACTACCACTTGATTATCCAGTAACGTTCTTTTTGATGTTCTTCGTGATATTACATCTTGAATACAGATATGAGGCCATATAGCCGCATATGTTGATTTCTACTAACACAGTGGCTGCGTTGGTAAGCGATTAAAATAAAAAATAGTATGTGAGTTATTCGAATTATTCATGAAGTAACTAGCACTCACACGAGTTACGATCAAGTTACCCTTATATTTACCTCAAAAGGCGTTTTTACTTGCGTATGGTTGAATAGCCAAATGGAACTTTCTTGTTCCAAATACATACAATTTAGTTAAATACCTCTTAGACGATATTATGAAGCGAGTGACAACAGTGTGGCTAATGCTGGGATGCAGTTGCCATTATTAGATTTGCTGTGCAGCTGCTGCTCAAATTCGATTATATTTCTTCTCTGTCTATGAAAATAATGTGCCTTTTCTCTGAGGAGAACGCTCACTGGGCATTACAGTATATGCAAATGACACCATTCATCGTTCAGGAAAACATGGATAGCATACGAAGGCATTGGCATCTGTCATTGACCCTCAGTGTTGGGGGGTTTTATCAGATCATTGGCGCCTCTAGTCAATGCAAATGATATATACTATGAATCAGGGCTGGGTAACTGCTGCTGCAATATACTTGAGATTATCATATCGAAAACATTTCTATGTGCTCCGTCGTTTTGCCGACGCCACCTATAATTCTTTCACCAAGATTTGCATTCCATATGTGAAAAAAATCGAATGAAGTTTTTCTCATAGAGCTCATATACACAGCATCGGCATGAAGGGTCCGTTATAAAGCAATTAGACTAAGCTGACCTGTTTCTATCTGTAAAAATACCGTATTGACATTTTATCACCACACATTATTGCTATGTACTAACTAACATTTTATCATGGGCTCGTGGGAAACAAATGCATGTGATCCCCATATCTTTGACAGATATCTAATGTGCGCTATTGTCCCTATGCGATTGCTTAAATGCAGTAGAATGGCAGTCGATAGTTAAGCATTAATAACACTGTACAAGCTTACAGGGTATAGGAATTCGTTTGATACACGTTAATTGTGACTTATATGACTTGGCCAATATATTCTACGTATAGGGTCAGTGGTACGGCGTTGCTGGTCAAACATTACAAGAGATCCTATTAAGCCACCTTCGTGTGATTTGATTGTTTAACATTGTGGTTACATGTCAATAACGTGTTATACACCGCAAGAATCAAAAGCCACAAATAATCTATTCAAGGACAGTTGTGCAGCATGCAAAGCAGATAACATCGACAAGCAGGCGTTTTATTTACCACCTAGATATACTTCAAACATACTGCAGACGTTTGCTCATTTAATGCAGGCGCGGTATCTTACATCGTGGCACAGACATCACCACATTGCGTTTCCATAAAATAAGATTTGGTGTTCCCATATCTTTAGAATATTAGAAAAACTGAAAGACGGAACATACTGATATAACGCTATGCCCTTACCGTACAGTTGTGAGCTGGCATTATATCTTGAAATAAACGGTCACATCCTAAGCTCGTATGATTTTAGATATTGGCGGCGGCAAGCTCAAAAGAGGTAGGGAAGAATGCTAAAGCGATCGTGGTTAGGGTCATGACTCGGTGCCAGATTTTTGTCTTGATTCTCTTGTTACCATAGCATACGAATGCCTCAGATTCTGGAGTTGGGTATTTGACATTTCACAGAGCATTTTCAGATCCCATAGATCCGTCAAATTGTAAGAGATATCAAGCTTAAATCAGTCATACCGGTTACGAGCATTTAGACCCTTTATGAATTGCCGTATCAGTGTTGCAGGTCTAGGGTACATGTCTACACTGCATATTCTGTTTTGGTCTCAGCAAGTGTCTTGCATAGCTTGATCAAACAATCTCTTCGAAGCGACAATTTAACATTCAACAGTAGGCTCAAGACGAATGGCAGTCGCAATGGGAGCCTTAGAAAACGGGAGGACAAAGATATTACGATCAGCACATTACTGTTGCATATAATCACGTATATCAGCGTGCTATATTTCGCCAATGGTTGAACTCACAATGGTTACACCATATGCATTGACGTTCAAATGCCACTTCAAATGGCAATTTAAATGTAAAATGGTCCCTTATAACTGCTGTTTACATTCTAAACGACTTGGGTGCATATTGCATGATACAACATGTATTAAGAAATTATGACTCGCCGTATGCTTTGTAGTTGTCATCGCAGGCCTGCACAGCAGTGTGCCTTAAGGCAAATAGATATATCTCGCTCAAGGTAAGGAAAACAGAAGTTGTGATAGTGTCTTAGGCCAATGTATGCATCACATTCAGCATGGCGTCTTCTTTGTTTAGGGTGCAACCTCGTATGCAGGTTTTCGTAGTTTCTCGCTGCAAGATGTGTCAGAACATGTTTTCAATGCTTACAACAGCCGTCAATCGACCATGAAGCTTCATAGACTTGATATCTATCGGCTGTTACACTGGCAGCTATAGAGCGACATCGTTCTTCGTCGATTTAGCCTGCAGATACTACTGATATGTGTGTAACGTGATTATGAAGGGCGATCATGAATCGAGTGTTTGAATGACGTCCAGCATGCGTGCGGTTTGCCACTTACTGCAGCGATGAATTGCCGTTCAATTGTAAACATCCATGTATTGTCAATAGATAATCCATGACTATCATCTGCTAATGTCTGCACTACAAGATAGATGCTTCCTGTACTAAGTAACAGCGGCCATACCAAGACAGCTTTGTGGCGGAGAACCAGGAAATTAGATAATGTGATGCTTCGTTTGCATCGCAGTCTGTTTGCAGTACCAGTAGAGGCCTGGTTATAGCCGCTCAAATTAAATAACTGCGTCTGATAATTAGATAGTGTGGATCAGAATGAATGGCTTTTTGTCATTCCTTCCACTCAGATTACCTAGATGGTCGCATTATCACTTACCCCGCCAGCATCTTAGGCCATCATTTCCACATGATTTAAGGCAACTTAGCACCTTAACTGCTCGATAGATAGACGGCATTTCATTATATTGTTCCAAATGTTTGTCGCCTAAAGTTATATAAGTCTATTTGGGCGTGCATTACGAATGGCATTTATCTATAACCACTTTGGTCATGTTTACTAAATGCCAAAGCCGATGTTATAAACTTGCTCTACACTGACACACAAAAAACTTGCTCAGCGCAGTCACTCTGACATTATAGCACAGCGTTCAAAGCCAACGCTAATGCAGAAGATACTCATATGTGCGCATAAAGACATTTGCGTATGATATAACATCCTCACTTTATGGACGCAGATATTTATGATTGCTTCCAGGTTAATTGAACACCCATGTGCGTAACCAAACATTGCAGGTTGCATATTTTCCGTGCACCGATAAGATCCCTAGGGCTAATACGAACCATAGATGTATTATAAAAATATACCTGCATACAGGGAGGTGTAAAGGTAGTAAGATTGTGGCAGAATATCTTGAGAGGTTACCAAATCAGAACCTTACCCAGACACGGAACCGCATTACGTAGTACCGAGTCATACATGCGCACACAAAAGCCTTTTGAAATACTGCTCAATGAACTCAGTAAGTAAAATCATTGGTGTGGTAGCCTTTAACAAGGCTGAAAGAGCTGGATACTATGGCGGAAATAGAATATGTACACTCTGGCATCTGGTATTCGAGAACGTGGGCTATTTGTCATAATACTTAGTTGCAGCTATAATTAAAACATGGGTTTGTAACTATATATTGGTGACTTTGAACGCAGGTAAAATATCTACAAAAAATAAATATGTTCATATGTATATATATTGAGGGTTTATATATATATATATATATATATATATATATATATATATATATATATATATATATATATATATATATATATATCTATATATATGTACATATATATATATATATATATATATATATATATATATATATATGCGCCTAAATACATACACACGCCCATATACTCATTTGTGTATGTATTCTTGTGAGTGTGTTCGTGTGTTATCGTGTATGTGCGTGCATGCATGTGTGCGTGCGTGTGAATGAGAGAGTATATATGGGTATGGGTGTATGTGTGTGTGTGTCAACCTCTATTACATTTGGGAACAAGACATATTTAACCATAAGGTCAGCTACAAGTATGTACCATAAGGAAGGGTGCCCTTAGATGTCGTAAGTTTTAAACATATTGGCTTCTAAGATTAGCAATATAACATCATCAAACATATACAGAACATTTGCACGCACATAAGTCATTTTGTGACAGCACACAATGCTGCACAAACAGTGTGTTATTCCAATTCAATATTCAATACAATACCTAAGAAACCAAATAATCAATTTTTAACCCCCATGTTAGCATGCACAGCTTTGGCAGATGCGGATAGGTTGTGGTTACTGCTATTACTGGTGAAGTTGACTCTGTCACAATCATTTTCACTTATTGCCCCCAACAGCATTCTCATCTGCTCAAGATTAGAAAATAAGATGCAAGCTTTCACAAGCCAACGCAGGATGTGATTACGTCATGTAGGATTCCAGAATGGACAACCGATAGGATTGAGCTAGTGGGTTCGTCATAAATATCACGGTACGATTAACTGCCACCTGAAACGAGGGGATATATCATTCGTTGAGAATGATTTTGAAAAACGTAAAGGGCTATCACCATACAATTCGTGAGAGGCTAGCTATATATAGAGGCTAATATATATATATTTGTATACATATATATTTGAATACATATATATATATAAATATATATACACACACACACATATATATATATATATATATATATATATATATATATATATATATATATATATATATGTGTGTGTGTGTGTATATATATATTTGTACATCTCTACATTAACCATAACCTCTTCTACATCACCCATAAACCCAGCTATATCACCAATGAACCCAGCAACATCACTCATGAACCCCGCTTCATCACCCGTAAACCCCACGTCATCAGCTATAAACCCCATTTATATAATGAAGCCGACTAGACAACCGGATGATAATAATGGGTACATTCCCACGGACATTACACAGCCTCGTGCGGCTGACAACCTTAGTCAACCAGGCACTGTTACTTTCGCACAACCTATGTTCGCGATGGTACGATCGGAACCTTGCAAGTATATATAATATTTGCAGGCACAACTCATCTTTTGTAAGAAATAAAACCTCTACCATTGCATTCATGTGTACTTTGCTTCGCAGCTCGGCCCTAATTACATCATAACGACTGTGTGACAACACCTGGATGTTTAAAAAAGACAAACGGCCGCCCCAGCGACTGATGTTGCCGGGACAGATTTGCTCATTCTCGAACATCGGCATTGACGTGACGTTTTTGTACAGATATAAAGTATGAAAATCGGCGTCTTCTAATGCTGGAGTCCTACGCAAACTAAACGACAGCTAAGTTTGATCACCATCACCCACTTAACTTATTGAAATACATTCATATCAAATAACAATGTTTATGATGCGAATGAAATAGACCACTCTACATTGTATGTAAACTTAACGATTTCTTTCAATGGACTGAGGGTACATGCGGAGTGACATCAGATTAATCGCTCCCGAAAACTCCTTCATAATCGTTCGAAATACACAAATTGAGTCACACATAATCTGCTTATATCATGGTAACTTAAGGGTTGGCACAAACGACGTTTTTGTTTCTAAAATATGTCTTACAGAATATTCGTTGATGTTTCGTAATATCGTTTATTAAAGGATGTATTAAATGAGTTTCGGTCTACTTAATCTAAGAGGAGTTCGCATTGATATATCTGAAATTATATGCCACTCTTTTTGACGCACACATTGAGAAGAAGCTCCCGCAGAAATCAATAAAATTGTTCATTCCCCCAAGTAATGCAGTCAATATATGTAACGTTTTGCACGTCGTAAGATTGTTATCATGGTGATTCGTCATGCGGAAATGAATGTGACTGTTTAAAACTGTTACTGACGTTTGTGTAATTGAGTTGGACATGAACGTGTTGTGTGGGACATGAACGTGTTTCAGTAGTATTAGAATAGGTTAGCAAGCAAAAAGCAAATAGAACGCTCTCAGAGTCTATAAAAAAAAGTTCGTTTAATCTTTTTCCTGGTGAATATTCCTGAATTGTATCCCTTTTGATATCCGCACGTGTGGCTCATTGTATCCCTTTTAATATCCACACATGAGGCTCACTGTATCCCTTTTTATATCCGCACGTGAGGCTCACTGTATCACTTTTGATATCCGCACGTAAGGCTCATTGTATCCCTTTTTATATCCGCATATGTGACTCATTGTATCCCTTTTGATATCCGCACACGTGGCTCATTGAATCTCTTTTGATATCCGCAAATGTGGCTCATTGTATCCCTTTTGATATTCGCAAATGTGGCTCGTTGTATCCCTTTTAATATCCGCACGTGTGGCTCGTTGTATCCCTTTTAATATCCGCACGTGTGGCTAATTGTATCCCTTTTGATATCCGCACATGAGGCGCATTGTATCCCTTTTGATATCCGCACTTGTGGTTCAATGTATACCTTTTGATATCCGCACACGTGGCTCATTCACACACTAAAGAGTATTTCCTAAAACGCGGCAAGTTACATATATCTCCAGGGGCCACAACAACGCATTTTACTCTCTCCTTGGTCAGCATAGTGTTCTAATTAATATTTTCTACGGCTATTCATTTGATACTATATCAACCTGTCCATTATGGTAGCTTACGTTCTCTAAAAGTTGTCATCATGCGCCATATATGATTTGTCACTCCCATACAACTGTAAATTAGTATTAAGAACTATAACTACCAGTTAGAGTAGCGTTTTGTCTCCACTTCGCTGTATATAAGTCAAATGTTCGCCGTTGCATTATTTCTGTCGTTTCTATGTGAAATACACGTAATGAGCGCGGTATTATACCAACCACCCTGAAAGCACCACATAAACTTTAAGCCATCTAACTGCGTGCAATTTTTTAATTACATGGATAATGTCCAATTAAGCGGTGCTGATCGCAATTCCCATCCACTAAGCTTATAAAATTAAACGTTTTGGATTCAAAACGCTGCATTCCCGCATTTGATGATGGTTGTTTGTTAGATTATTAAACGGACATCATGCATGACCTAGCTTAATTCTGAATTGTATATTTCTTCACCAATTGACAATTCTACTGTTCTCTATAAACAACGAAACAAACCATGACCCTTTAAATTGCTTAATTACAACATATTATAATATTCATTCAAACAGTTCTATTCCTCAAAGGAGCATGAATTTTAGCATTAGTAACATGTATTGTGCTTTCCACGGAAGGAATCGACACCCGTGTCTTGCAACAGAGACATATGTGTGCACTTTAGCTCTTATAACAACTCGTCTCTCTGAATAGGTCTCCGCAGAAAAGCATCGCATGACCTAGACACAAGACTTGCCAACTATTTCTGATAGGCTAACAATAAGAGATATAAATATTCCTTCTATTCTAAATTTGTCACATTCAGTGTGCCCTTGCACCCTACTGATTGTTGCCATTATGGTGTACTACATATAAAAGACATTTGAAGAAAATTTGCGCATACATGGCCGTGTAATACTTTGGTATGGATTTCGCCGACGACGAAGCAATGGTTTTAAGTATGATATTGTGTAAATGAAGTTTATGTCTAAGTATAAATTAGTACCATACCTTATACAATACTCTCCAACGGATACGAGCCCACAATTGAACTGAGCAATGTGCAATGATGTATATGGCGTCTTGGTGTAATAAAAATGTATGTATATATATATATATATATATATATATATATATATATATATATGTATATATATATATGTTTGTATATATGTTAAATCGCCACTTCTTAACTGTATGCTTTTTACTGTGGAATCAATAAAAATATTAGTTCATCACCTAGCAATTATTACGAGTCGCAGTTGTGCTTAATTCATAATAGCATGGGCCTCAACATATGCATTACAGCGGCGTATTATGAGCATAAAAGCATAAATGCCATAAATAAAGTAATGAGCAATGTTTAGTGAGTGGCTAATTAGTGATAAACTGCATCTGTATCGTTGTAATAAACCGTTTCTGTAATGTAATTGGAATTATTGTAATGCCTCTGATGTGTCGCCCACACGCTGTCATGGCAATAGTTTATTTATCGAACTTGTTAAGCGTCTTTCGCTCGCTATAACATTTACTTGAATGGTACAGAACAACTTACTTACAAGACATCACACTTGTATAGACATGCAGAAACACGACTCGCTTTAAACACGTTTCAATTGAATTTGCTGAACTAAACAAATTACGAAATCTAATTGATATTGGTTTTGTATAAAATATTTAAAATGCAGCCTACCTTCAAAACCATAATTGAAAATGTCATATGTACACTGGAATTCGCAAAGATCTAGGCAGATGTATAAGCAACCATTCTACCGTACCTGCTACCCCGTATGATTGTCATATACATATACACTATCTAGAAATCTACATGCGATTTTGAAACATTTAAATATATTTCCTACACACCAAAGGGCGTCTCCTGCCTTGCCTTATGACCTTGAGGAGAGTCTGGTTCTGCTTATTTGCTTACTACATTTAATAAGACTAGAGTTGAGGAAACTTGAATCGCTACGCACCAACATGGTTGTCTTTTGTCTAGGAGAGATGGTAGATTTCTGAGCGAAGCGTTTCAAGGATATTGAAGTGCATATTGGGAATCGATGCCATTTCTCTATTCACGTTATTTAGTGCTCTGTTGTGCTCGCATTCCTCGGCCATCTAATTCAAATCGTACAAATACATTTTTTTCGGTCACTTTACTTTCGTTGAGTAGATGCAAGCTAGATTTTTTTCATCCAGGCATTATATCTTCAACGGTGTTATGGGAGGTTAATATGTGCATGTTCAAAGACCCCATAAGATATAATTATATTCTAGGTGACCTGGCTGTGAATTGAGGAATTAGATGAAGCAGCTGGCAGCGGATGCAGTCATATATATATATATATATATATATATAGAGATATAGATAGAGAGAGAGAGAGAGATAGAGAGAGAGAGAGAGATAGAGAGAGATATAGATATAGATATATATATATATAGATATATAGATATATAGAGATATATATAATCAGGAGCAGATAGATATATATAGAGATATATATGGGATATAGATATATGATAGAGGGAGAGGAGAGAGATCTATAGATGTAAATAGAGATATAGAGGTATAGAGAGAGAGATTTCTCTAGATAGAGTCTATATTTATATAAGAGAGAGAGAGGGATAGGTATAAAGGAATAATTACATCCTTAGAGAAATAGGCATAGAGATATATATCTCTAGAGATCTCTAGAGAGAGAGACCTAGATAGAGAGACATATAGACATACTACAGAGAGAGAGGAAGATTCCTCTCTCTGAGGGAGAGAGAGATACAGAGACAGAGAGATAGATCAGATAGGGGAGAAAGGGAGATCCCTTTCTATATTCTCTCTAGATTTTCTATATAGAGAGAGAGAGAGAGGTATATATATATTAAAATCTCTATATGGTATATAAATCTATTTATATATATATATATATATAATATATATATATATATATCTATATATATATATATATATATGGATATAATGTTTCTATATATTTACGTACATTTGCATTCTCATAGTTAACCTATCACTTTAAACAGTGTAAGTTTTCAAATGTATTGCCCAAGAAAAGGGTCCTTTCATTCCGTCAAGGAGGCGATGTGCTAGGTTAATGTTTCACCTAGTTTTACAAGCTAAAGGTATTTCATCTTTCTTGTCTTCGCCCCTGTTATTACCCATTTTGTGTGCGCAGGTTTTGAGCGAACATACTAGATCACTTCGTTTTGTTAAAGCACAAAGCACCAGTTCCAACGCTTAGCTTAAGGAGCCAACCCACCGAAATATGATTTACTTAAAGACCTCGAGGTTTACGATCAGTCACACGCACAAACATTTCCAACTGTTGTTACCCTGGATGGTAAAGTACAAAGGGGCTATAGCTTCATCATCCGTTTGCGATGGGTTGGTTAATGTTGAGTGTGAAACGACTGACAGTTTTATCACCACGTAAATCGTTACGCACGCTGCAAGTTATGTGTATACGCCCCAATAGAAATTTCATGGTGTTTAGTTGTATTAATGGTTCACATATACACCAAACCGAATTACATTTAATCGTGTTTTTCCGATATTGTAGGTAATGAATCGCAAATATACGATCTTAAATCTAGTTACTGGAAGTGATATATCCCATGAATCAGGGCTTAGTGACTGGCGCTGCAATATACTCTGGATTATCATATCGAAAGGATTTCTATATGCTCTGTCATTTCGCCGACGCTGCCTATAATTCTTTTACCTAGATTTGGCATTCCATATTTGAAATAAATCCAACGAAGTTTCCCTCATAGAGCTCATATACACAGCATCGGCATGTAGGGTCCGCTTTAAAGCTAATTCGACTGGACCGACCTGTTGCTATGTTGATCGACGACCCAGTACCTATCTGTTCAAATGCATAGCTTGATCAAACAAACTCGTCGAAGCTACCATTTAACATTCGTAGGATCATCACGAAAAAACTGTTAGCCTTTGTAGCTGCTACGTGATTTTAAAAGACAGTTTATCGATGACACCCCATCGCTTCCTGTGACGTATATCTTATGTGAACCTGACTGTTTTGCATTCAATTGTGTGAAATTTTCAATTAATATATTTGCTGTATGGCGTTCTCATTAGGTAAGAGCAATTTATGTTATGACTAGATTGTAGAAATATGCATTGATTTGAGGCTATCACAGTGATTTAGAGGTAAAAGAATAAATATATTGCATCGTACATTATGCTTTTTCTGTGCATCAGTGAAGTATTACAAAATTTGTCACTTCGACCCAACATCTTTGGCGGAGATCTCATTTTGTCAAATAGTTTTTTAATCTCCTAGTACTATCATTACATACGTTGGAGGTTAATGTCGTCAGCTCCTTAAATTTAAGTAAATGTCCATTTTTGAGCCCTTTGTGAAACACCACACAGGCACTGGTTGGGGTCATGGTGAGGGTATAGGCGTGAATATAATCAGTATTGCCAAATATCGCCATTCAACAGTAGCGGCGAAGACGCATGGTAATGGCAGTCGAAATGGAAGCCATGGAATGCGAGAGGACAATGTCATTACAATCAGCACATTACTGTTGCATATAATCACGTATATCAGCGTGCTATATTTCGCCAATGGTTGGACTCACACCATTTACGCCATATGCGTTGATGTCCAAAGCCATTTAAAATGGTTATTTAAATATAACTGCAATTTATATTTTATAGCTGCAATTTATATTTTATACGTGCATATTGTATAATGCAACATATATTAAGAACGTACGATTTTCCGTATTCTTCGTAGTTGATACATATGTTTGACATCGTCGGCTTGCGCAGCAGCGTACATTGATACAAATAAAATTATCTCTCCCAAGGTTAGGAAAACAGGGTTTATGCCAATGTATGCAGTACATTCAGCATGGTTTCTTCTTAGTTAAGGATGCAAACTTGTACGCAGGTGTTCGTAGCTATAGGACGATGTCGTTCCTAGTCGATTTAGCCTATATATAATACTGATGTGTGCGCAACGTGATTATGAAGGGCTATCATGAATAAGGTGTTTGAATGACGTCCAACACTTACTACAGTTGTGAATAGCCGTTCCATTTATACAAGCCATGTATTGTCGATAGATAATCCATAACTATTATCTGCTAAAGGCTGCACTACAAGATAGATGCTTCCTGTACTGAGTAACAGTGGTCAAACCAAGACAGCTTCGTCGCCGCGAAGAACCAGGAAATTAGGTAATGTGATGCTTCTGTGGCATCGCAGTCTGTTTGCAGTACCAGGAGAAGCCTGGTTATAGCCGCTCAAATTAGATAACTGCGTCAGATAATTAGATAGTGTGGATCAGAATGAAGAGCTTTTGTCATTCCTTCCATTCAGGTTACCTGGATGGTCGTATTATCACTTATCCAGCAAACGTCTTCGGCACACATATCCACGGGAAATTAAAGCAACAAAGCACCTTAACTGCTCGATAGATTTCTTTACATTGTTCCAAATGTTATATTACTCTATTTGGGCGTGTAGAACGAATGGCATTTATCGGAAAGGGTGTAAATATTGTTGTTTCAGTTGTTAGTTGCCATAGTCAATACAATAGGTCTAATTCGTTGAGTTGCGTGCATGATAAAAAGAAATGCTACTACAGGCTGATGCATTCACTAAGAGGGATTGCTTCTGATGAAGGTTGCTATATAGAATAGAATAGAATTTATTCACTTGCAGCAACGGCAACTCATCGATACTGATTAAAAAAACAAATAAACAACAAATCCAGTGCTGCAAGTAGGGACAACGTAGCCAGGGGGCTGTCTTCCCATTGTCCCTTAGTAGTGCCTGCACAAAACAGTCTTACGACAACGATGCTAGTGACCACAACTACTGAACGGGGGCGGGAGCAGGGGGCCGCAACAAATATCCACAAGCTACCAGACCGGGGTGACTGACATTTCATTAAGGCGTACATATGCACAAATATAAGCTACATTAACAGGTATATAAGCATATTATAGAATATGAAAATAAACAATTTGCATACATTTTGCATACATTTCATTAAGGCGCACATAAGCACAAATATAAGCTACATTAACAGGTATATAAACATATTGTAGAATATGAAAATAAACAATATGCATACATTTTGCATACATTTCAGTTATACATGTATATGTGTGAATATATATATGATAGTATACGGTCACGTGCATGACACAAAACATAATACAATATTAAGTAAGTTCAATATATATGCGAGTAATTCGTGTAACAAATCAGAGGGTTGAACATTACAGACTACAATCCGCACACTTAACATTGTTGCACTGTACAATATTCAGGTAGGTAGACAACATGCTGTTTCGGACGCTTCTTTTAAACTGTGAGATAGAGGACGTAGTGGCATTATTGGAACACCATTTGTTCCGTAATCGGGGAAAACTACGCAAGGGTAGTCTGCCTGCAAAATGTGTTTTAGAGGGTGGTACATATAACAGTTTGGAATTTCGCATTTCATATTTGCATTTTATTTCATAGTATCGATGAAAACAGTCGTTAAACGATACAGGCAATTGGTGGTTATTGAGTTCGTACATAAATCCAATATAAAAGAAACGTGGGCCGTACTAAAACAGGCAATGGGACATTTACGCAACAAACAAACCCCAGTTTCCAAGATCAATAGTCATCGATAAACATAACATTACAGATAAATCAACGATCGCCAATGAGTTTAACAACTTCTTTGTAAACATAAGTTGCAATTTGCATGATAACTTACCGGATACTAATAAACACTTTTCAGATTATTTCATTAATAGCCCCGCGCAAAGTGTATTCATTGAACCCATTAAACCACATGAACTGATTGCAGTGGCCAACAACTTAAAGCCAAAACAAAGTTCAGGGCATGACGACATAACTACAAAGATTGTAAAAGAATCTATAAAACAAATAGTGCTTCCCTTGACCTATATCTTCAACCAATCCCTAACGACGGGTATAGTTCCTGATAAATTAAAAACTGCAAAAGTAATCCCAATCCACAAGTCATCCGACCCATGTCAAAAGGATAACTACCGCCCTATAAGCCTATTGCCTGCATTTTCTAAACTTCTTGAAAAAATGATGTACCATAGAATTATTAATTTCTTAAATACTCATAGCATACTATACGAACATCAATATGGCTGTAGAAAATAAGTACAGTTCATCCCATTTTACAGTTACTTAAAAAAACGATATTTCATCCAATTGTTCATTAATCAATTAAACATAGTAGTCTTTGCTGCCATTTTATTCGGTTATACGTGTTATTGTATTGTTTATATTTGTAAGTGTTATGAACATCCGGTT
Organism: Urechis unicinctus; assembly: GCA_034190875.2. Lineage (NCBI taxonomy): Eukaryota > Metazoa > Annelida > Polychaeta > Xenopneusta > Urechidae > Urechis > Urechis unicinctus. The sequence goes on from CM067347.1 coordinate 5,557,064, forward strand.
TGGTTTTCATCAATTTATAAAGCTTATTTTTACGTCGGATGATTTGATTAAGCCAAAAGTCATCCAGGGTTCACGAATGACCTTTCTATTTGTCTTTGTTTCAGGTATTACTGGAAAGGCTTGATCGTAAGCTGATTTATATTCCTGCAAGAAATGATCATATGCTTGTGAAGGACATTTGTGATGATAACCTCTGGAAAAATCAATATTTACCAGGGAATTCTTGAACGTGCTTATTCCTCCCGGCGTAAGGGTTCTGCACATTTTTCTGGGGGGAACGGCCCTTTCAACTTTGTGAATTGCAATGTGAAATGTTCCAAAGTAGTCAGCTAAGTCGGTGGTGATTATTCCTGACTTACTTTGGGTTGATAGGTCGTTTGAATATATATGGTCAATAAGAGTGGCTGAGGTGTTGGTTACCCTTGTTGGTTTAGTAATCGTTGGTACAAAGTAAATCTATGTTCAAGTCCCCCATTATTATACATTTTTTGTGTTCAGCATTGATTAGTTCCATAAGTTCAAGGATGGTTTTGGCGGATACATCAAAGTCGGCTTTGGGGGTCGAGTTTGGTCTGTATATCAAACCGAGTATTGCTTTTGCTATTGTATCATTCTAAAACACAACCACCATTATGCTTCTTTTATGGGTAGGAAATATATGTTGTGAATAATGCCATCTTCCAAACTGTACGTGCCAAGCCAAACTGCATAAAGATGGAGACGTTATGAATGTTTACCTGAAGTGTGCGATGAAAAGATCGATGAAGATGGGCAATACACCCAGTCAACATTTCACTGCTTTGAGAATATTTCTACATGTTATGTATTGAAAAGGCTAAGTGAATTTCAGTCACATAAAAACATGCTTTATGACAGCGGATCTAGTCATACATAAGAGCTTATAGCTACGCAAAGAGGGTCCATTCCGACTAGCTGTGCGGTGAGTCGGAAAGTCGGTGAAACTCACGCCCGTCAAACGGCCCACACAAATTGAACAAACCAAAAAAGCCCGCTAATCGGAATATTAGCTAAAAGTAATTGGCACTCAAATGACAAATTATAGGGATAACAAAAAAGTAGCTTTTAAATAGACGACTGACTAG
>CM067347.1:5563166-5608166 GCA_034190875.2 Urechis unicinctus
GATTATTGACCACCTGTGGGACATGCATATCTAGCCGTGCAAGTACAGGACTGTGGTCAGATAGGTTATCTCCTTCATGAAGACATTCGTATATTGACAATGATGAAATCAGACTTTCAGACAACATGGAATGATATAGTGTTGATCTTACGTGTGACATATCACTCTCATAGGTTAAATCAATCGAGTTATTATCCAACAAGTCGCAAGGGATTAAACGTTGCTTCTCACATTCGGCACAAGTGTAGTCAGTGTTAAAGTCACCTCCAATGATTACATCAGCAAGTTCAATACAAATCATTATAACTGAGTTGACTAGGGCAAGCAGGTCGACATACTCATTGGTAGGGCCTGACTATTGATTAACATCACATGGCATATACAACTTGATAACTAGAATCTTATGGTTGGAGTGCAGGGTTATGTACACGATTAACCGGGGATATAGTTAATTTGGACGAGTTTGTGTATATTAGCGCACAGCCACCATAAGGTCTTCCCGTGATCCGATCCGAATCATCCATACCAGAAATGCCCGTAGCTGATACGCTACCTATACAATGCTCGAGCTGAGCAAGATCTGTCTCAACCAACCATTAACCATATAACATCATCAAACATATGCAGAACGTGTACGCAGACATTCTTCCTAGATGTCGTAAGTTTTGAACATATTGGCTTCTAAGATTAGCCATATAACATCATCAAACATATACAGAACCTATGCACGCACATTAGTCATAAAGTTACAGCACGCAAGGCTGCACAAACAGTGTCTTATTCCAATCTGACATTCTATACATTACCTAAGAAACCAAATAATCAATTTGTAACCCCCATGTTAGCATGCAGAGCTTGGACAGATGCGGACAGGTTGTGGTTACTGTTATTATTGGTGAAGTTGACTCTGTGACGATCATTTTCTCTTATTAAACCCAACTACATACACGGCTGCTCAAGATCAGAAAATAAGATGCAAGCTTTAACAGGCCAAAGCAGGATGTGATAACGTCATGTGGGATTCCAGAATGGACAACCGATAGATCGACCCAGTGTGGAACCGTCTAATAAGCGTTGTGCAACTGTGTGGAATCAACGGAAGCAAATACTCGAGGTACTAGCATTGAAGCTAAACGCTGCAGCATCCTAAACGAGATAGTGATCCGTCAAAGAAGATCTACACTGAGTAACACGCGTGAAAGAATAGGTTTGGGGTTGGGATTGTCTCTTAGCCTGAGTATTAATGACAGGGTGCATAATTAGAGAGAAATATTAAGAATCTATCTACCTATCGTAAATTGTTCCCTCATATTCTATAGTGAAGCAAAAAAACAACGGCTGCAAAACCATGAGTGCGTTCATCACAACGAATTTGCTGTTAAAAAATGACTTCTAATAGTGCACAGATTGAGCGTCATTCCGAACAATACTAATGAATTCAGGTTTAAGGATCTCTTCAAAAATATCAGAATCGCAGTCTGTCTAAAATGTGTGTACCTTCTTCTGCAATTCAGGTATTTCAAAAATCTTATCTTAACGATGAACATTTACAAATCAGTAAGTGGCAAGAGAAAGAGGAGGCAGGTGGCGATTTGCAAAGGGTGACGACATATCCCGTTTCCGGAGGTAGATATTAATCAAGGATGCCACCCTGTATGATACTATCTACGTACATTCTCAATAAATAATTCAAGACGACTTGTGCAGCTTATGATGAAGTAGCACATTTCAAATTAGAATCTCGCTTCCTCAAAATAAGGCAGCAATGTTAGCGTCGTGAATTTCTTTATTTCTGTTGTCTTACTGGCACGTTCGCGAAGGGTTACTTGTTGTTTGGGAGATTGATTGTATCCAGCAGGTTCGCACGTTCCGGTATTAATCACTGATTGGATTATGTAACAAGAGGTGTTTCTGTTGACGAACGGTATTGGATGGAGCGGGACATATTTGAAAAAATGATGTGTTAATTTGCAATACTTTTCTAGTCTCAACGTGCCGAAAATGGGTGTCGCGAGGCTTGGGTTGGAGCGCTTGCGTACGCGCAAATGAGTCTACACGAGTGCTTATTTGCACATGCAGGGGCAATGCGGATGGTGATAGAATTATCAAATATGCATGTTATTGTGCGTTCATCGATTGAATGACTTCAGTCCTATCATTGTGCTTTTCCAATTTTTGATTTATGTTACCATCCTTGATATTAGAACAGCGAGTCACAACTTACTACATTGTCATTTTGCAGCCTTTAGCTTTTAAGACACAAATCATTATATGTAACTGTGGCTCTCATCGTAGAGACAATAAGGCACATTTTGTGAGTTCATTAAGTTTTCAATTACAGTAATTAAGACTGTGTTTTTGTAATTTAGTTGTTGTCTTAATCGAATGACAAATAGTGACATGCACAATGGTTACATTTTGCTGCTTGTGACATAAGTTAACACGGCTTGATTAACTATAATACTTGTTTATTACTAATCATTCTTTGGAAAGGAACCAATGATAATAAATAGGTTTAACCAATATCCCGCACCAGCATTGCATTCAAGAAATGCTAGCTAGAGAAGTTGAATATGAATGCCAATTTAGGTGTCTATCATTTGTGCTGGTTTCTGTTCAAATGAGGTTGCATGTTCAGCGATGTTTCGAACTAGCGGACAAATTCAACGTCCAATGCATACTAAACTATCAATGCATACTAAATTATCAAAAATTTTACAAATCGTACTATAGTAGAAAATAAAATGTGGTAATCATGATGTTTATCATGGGGCAATCATCGAATCTAGATGTGGAATTACAATTGCTCGGTCAATTATATGGGCGGAATAAGTTGCATTTGTAATCCCAACACACAAGGATTAATGTATTTATCCGCAAAGCAGACTGCAGTTTGCTGTTCTAAACCGAATTGAGCTGTTACCATGTTTGTTTAACCTTCACAGAAATCTTAAAAGGAATAAATGATTTAGGTTAATTGTGCGTTATTTATCTCATCATAGTTACAGCGCTTTATTCGTTAGTGAGTATGATAGTGTATAGGCTGGATATTGTATTAAAAGAGGCATATATGCCAATAGCTTTTCAATCATAACATATAAGCATAAGCAGCGGATAGTATAGAAAGAATGCAATTACATCTGTATGTTATTCTGCCTAACAGAGCTAAAGCCTGATTACATTGCAAGTTCTCATTTCGTCATAAATATCACGGTAAGATTAGCTGCCATCTGAAACGAGGTGATATATCATTCGTTGAGAATGATTTTGAAAACGTAAAGGGCTATCACCATACTATTCGTGAGAGGCTAGCTAAAATGGGTAGGTCGGATTACAGCCTTAACATTACCGATGGGATTCTTTTGAGAAGCCCTCGATATTGAGGCGGATCAATATTCCTGGATGGATTGCTCTTCATATTTAAGTACCCCAAATGCATAGTCACTGATGGGCGCACCTAACGTAGCTTAGTTTGAGCTACGACAATGAAGTTTGCTGTTAAACGAAGATTATTTGCACACGTAGCCCCACAAAGCAATTGTTTTGCCTCACGTGTCATCATTCATTTAATCGTATTTGACCTAGGTTTTCAAGCTTATTCTGTTATTAATGAGCATTCAGACAAAGATCAGCCGTAACCCAATTTATGCAATTGGTAAATCAAGTGTTTTTAAAGAACACCATTTTGTACCAGCACGTGATCAAATCCGTGAATGATAACTCGGATCGTCACAACAATGCTAAAATCGTCACAGCAGGAATGCTATCTTATGAAGCTTGATTTAATTCACCATTAAATATCCGAGTGTTTTATTGTGCAATAAGTAATACCACAGTACATAGGTAGGTAATGAGGTAACATCTTCACAACTGGTGACTGTCTGATTGCTGTATGATGCCGTACATCAGCCAAGATAGAACACTTAATTTCCATTGCCACCCCTCTCCCCCTGACAAACAAACAAACAAACTGACCAGATACAAAAGATGGCCCTCTCGATAGAAATGAACCTAGTGTCATAGAAGGGGTCTTCTGACCCTATAAATTCATTTGTTTATAATTCTTTATAATAGACATATTTAATGTGTTTACATTGTATATATATATATACACACACATATATATATATATATATATATATATATATATATATATATATATATATATATATATATATATATATATATATATACATATATATATATATATATATATATATATATATATATATATATATATATATATATATATATATATATATATATATATATATATATATATATATATATATATATATATATATATATATATTTTATACATCTCTACATTTACCATAACCTCTTCTACATCACCCATAAACCCGGCTATATTATCAATGAACCCAGCAACATCACTCATGAACCCCGCTTCATCACCCGTAAACCCCACGTCATCAGCTATATAACCCATTTACATAATGAAGCCGACTAGGCAACAGATGATAATAATGGGTACATTCCTCATAAGAAACCTATCATCGTTACGTGTTGGAAAAGCCAATGACGACTGATCTATCAAAGAAGGGGTTATTTGCTGTCTGCCCAAGGACATTACACAGCCTCGTGCGGTTGACAACCTCAGTCAACCAGGCACTGTTACTTTTGCACAACCTATGTTCGCGAAGGTACGATCGGAACCTTGCTAGTTTATATAATATTTGCAGGCACAAATCATCTTTTGTAAGAAATAAATCCTCTACGATTGTATTCATGTGTATATCGCTCCGTAGTAGCATCGGAAAATGATGAATATACTACCACACGATTTTCATATATAGGAAAAGGGGTTAACGTCAAAAGGCAACTGGTGGCTATTTTTGTTTAGCCTTCGAGATTTCTTGTGTTTGAAGTTAACAAGTTTATCCATTAAAATCAATAAAACTTATCTAATCGAAATCACTTTTTCTTATATCAAGGGAATGTGACATGACGTGTTATAAGTAATTGATCTCTCATCCCATTTGATGCACTTATCGAAAGGTGTGACTATAAGGAAAGGAGTTTCAGGATATGTGTGCGTACTTTTCAGAGAGTGACCCCATCCCAATTCTTGCTCCATGACAGCTTGGTAGATTTTGCAGATTGCTCACTGCGTAGAATTAATACAGAATCTCAATATCACAGGCTCATGGACTGGTCGGTAGGCCGTTATAATCCGTCGACACCATTATCAGATACTGACGTTTGTATATGTTGTATTTATAATGTTGTGGTCCAATCATTAACTACCGACCTATCCCACTACCTGTTGTTGATATAATCTCATATGATGTTATAGTAATTCCTTTGTTAAACTTGTTATTGGGCCGGGATTATTTTCTGCTGATCGTAGTAGTTTAATTTGGTCAGTAGTCGACTTTCAAGACTGAGCATGAGTGGCCGTAATAGATTGACAGGAGATGGGGTGTTATGAACGACATAAACGACATCTTATTATTGTACCGATATGGCGTTGGATTTTTCATCCTGGCTTGTTATTTTTCAAGCAAAAATGACGACCGTCTGTGGTACCACCTACGAGGGACTTCGACGCCCAATTGTCTTAGTGCTCGCGGAATTAGTATTCTGGGTTCCGACTTAAGGGATTTTTTTGACATTTTTTCAAAGCGCCTGTTTAAATCTTCGATAACTGTCAAGAATTGCTCATTGATGCTTACCGAGCCTTCAGGGCTTACTCTGTCCTGCCTAGTTGCTCACAAGCGTAATTTGCTCTCGCATAATTGGACAATCGTAAATTGAAGACGGGGCCACTTTCGAGAAGTCGTTCGACAATCCTATTGTCCCCGTCAAGGCGGGGGGCGTCGGAAGCTTCCCCGGATTGAAACTCACAACCGTTTCACAGGCAATTCTCTTCAATGGTTACACCTGTTTATTCTCGTCGATGCCGAGGATTGATACTCTTAGGTGATCACATAGGGTCAGCCCTGGGCTGCCTTCGCCAAAGATTTAGTCAAATTTCGCTGCGATGTTAAGCACGTTTCTTAACCTAGATAATGAGAACAGAGATAGGCATGTTCAATCCGCGTGCATTCTGCAACCGAATTCAGTCAAGGTTGTCGCCGAGGATTGTTTTACTTTTCAAGTATAACTTCAGCCCGTAAAAGTCATTTCATGTTCTCCCTGGTGATAAGAATAGCTTTGGAGATCAACGTTTAGAAAAGATGGCCTTTGATAACAGAAAGGACAGTTATTTTTACACCCCGTAATGTGAAATGGAAAGGCGCGTGGTTATTCTAATCACACTGCAGAATAAGAATATGTTATGCTATTGAATTAAGTAGCTACCAATGGTGCACTCTACAACACTCTTATACCTCAGCCCACCACTGCAAAAGGCCACTTCACCATTCCTAGAACCTGCAACTCCACTACATTAAGGTAACTAAAAACCCAAACTTCACATCTCCTATCCCTCACAATAGTACTCCTAAAGCCCACTACACTCAGCCAAAAGTCAACAGCGCCACTCATATACGCCACTACGCCAATCTTATTCCACATTTATCCAAATACACCACACCTATATCCCGCCACATCACACTTATATCCACCGTAACCACTCCCATTTCTTGCTTTAAACCACTATATTAGGCCACATTTTTAGGAACGCAGCAAAAAGCCGCTATACGGTTTTGAGTTATCACCCCTCATCCATTGGCCGTTTTTATGAAACACACCCGATGTAATCTCAACCTCAGTCAGTAAACCCGATTCGCACCCAATGAATTCATTTGCGACATCAGTTTACAAATTCTATCCTTGCAAATGGGCAAAACCGAATACATACCAATCATTTCCACTTGAATATAACCAACCGGCTTGCATGATTGAATAAGCTTTTTGATAAGACTACTCGTTTTTAATTTTCATCGCACCCCGCAATCTAAACGAAATAGAGTAAGTATTGTGCCAAAATCACACTAAGATTTGAATTGGATGATGGGGTATTATATCAAAGTAGTAATACATTGTTCACCTCACTTTAAAACTCACGGTAGAATTGTTACCTCATCGCTAAATATTAACACCACTCTAAGATTATAACCGAACAATTATTTACTGAGCTGCCTTTTAACATTCCGACCTCGCCATGCGACTCTCAATACACACTGGCATCCCGAGTTAATATTAGGATGCTGACTTCAAATTAAAATCCTGCCGTCAGAAAATCGATCTTGAACACCTTTATGTATCTTATCCGCCTGAATCTATGCCTTGCACAAGAACAATGCATCTGCGATCACAAACATTTTGAAGACACGGACCAATCTGCCACATATAATGGAGGTCAATTGCAGGTGTAGCGACTGAGCTGCGTCGACAACTGACGACTAGAGTTTCATCAGTAATAAACGAACCTGATACGAAATACTTCTTATTGTATTTCTAAGACTTTCGCGGGGAATTATGTTCCAACCATAGCAGCTAAGCCCTAATAACATAATAATGACTGTGTGACAACACCTGGATGTTTAAAAAAGACGAACGGCCGCCCCAGCGACTGATGTTGCCGGGACAGATTTGCACATTCTCGAACATTGGCATTGCCGTGACGTTTTTGTACAGATATCAAGCATGAAACTTGGCGTCTTCTTATGCTGGAGTCCTACGCAAACTAAACGACAGCTAAGTTAGATCACCATCACCCACTTAACTTATTGAAATACATTCATATCAAATAACAATGTTCATGATGCGAATGAAGTCTACATTGTATGTAAACTTAACGATTTCTTTCAATTGACTGAGGGTACCCGAAAATTCCTTCGTAATCGTTCAAAATACACAAATTGAGTAATACATAATCTGCTTATGTTATGGTAACTTAAGGGTTGGCACAAATGACGTTTTTGTTTGTAAAATATGTCTTACAGAATATTCGTTGATGTTTCGTAATATCGTTTATTAAAGGATTTATTGAATGAGTTTCGGTCTTCTTAATCTAAGCGGTGTTCGCATTGATATATCTGAAATTATATGCCACTCTTTTTGACGCACACATTGAAAATAAGCTCCCGCAGAAATTAACAAAATTGTTCATTCCCAACAACTAATGCAGCCAATATATGTACCGTTTTGCACGTCGTAAGATGGTAATTATGGGGACTCGTCATGCGGAAATGAATGTGACCGTTTCAAACTGTGTCTGACGTTTGTGTAATTGCGTGGGACATGAACGTGTTGCGTGGGACATGAACGTGTTGCGTGGAACATGAACGTGTGCGAGGCAGTAGCATTAGAATAGGTTAACAAGCAAAAATCAAATAGAACGCTCTCAGAGAAAAATGTTCGTTTAATCTTTTTCCTGGTGAAGTTTCTGAAATGTATCCCTTTTGATATCCGCACGTGTTGCTCATTGTATACCTTTTGATATCCTCACACGTGGCTCATTCACACACTGAAGAGTATTTCCTAAAACGCGGCAAGTTACACATATCTCCGGTGGCCAGGAAAACGCATTATACTCTCTCCTTGGTCAGTATAGAGTTCCAATTAATATTTTCTATGGCTACTCAATCGATACCATATCAACCTATCCCTTATGGTAGCTTAGGTTGTCTAAAAGTTGTCATTATGCGCCGTATATGATTTGTCACTCCCATACAACTGTAAATCAGTATTTAGGACTATAACTACATGTTAGGGTAGCGTTTTTTCTCAACATCGCTGTATATAAGTCAAATGCATTTTTTCTGCCGTTTCTATATGAAATACATGTAATGAGCGCGGTATTATACCAACCGCCCCGAAGTACCACATAACAAATTGTAAGCCATCTAACCGCGTGCAATTTTCTAATTACAAGGATCATGTCCAATTAAACGGTGTTGATCGTAATTCCCATCCACTAAGCTTATAAAATTAAACGTTTTGGATTCAAAACGCTGCATTCCTGCATTTGATGATGGTTGTTTATTGGATTGGTTAACGGACGTCATGCATGGCCGAGCTTAATTCTGAATTGTATATTTCTACATCAATTGACAATTCTACTGGCCTCTCTAAACAACGAAACACACCATGACCTTTTTAATTGCTAAATCCTGTGATCAATGAGTCGGTACGTTATGTTCATTGTAGTTCGTTCGAAGCAAGCATCTTTATCACATAACCTATCAGATTACTGAGTTAGCTCCATTCCAAAGCAGTACAACATAGTATAATATTCTTTCAAACAGTTATATTGCTCAAAGGAGCATGCATTTACATGCACTAGTAACATGTATTGTGCCTGCCACCGAGGAATCGACACTCGTGTCTTGTAACAGAGACATATGTGCGCACATTAGCTCATATATCAACAACTCGTCTCTCTGAATAGGTCTCCGCAGAAAAGCATCGCATGACCTAGACACAAGACGCACATTAGCTCATATATCAACATAATACTTCTGTATGATTTAGCCAACGGCGAAGCAATCTCTCTATATATTCTATCTATATATAAAAGCATATATATATATATATATATATATATATATATATATATATATATATATATATATATATGTTAAATCGCCGTTTTTTGTTGTATGCTTTTCACTGCGGTATCAAACAAAATATTAGTTTATCAGATAGCAATATCTACGAGTCTCAGTTATCTTGAAGTATGCATAATACATGATAGCATGGGCCCCAACATATGCATTACAGCGGAGTATTATGAGCATAAATGCATAAATGCCATAAATAAAGTAATGAGCAATTTCTATTGAGTGGTTAATTAGTGATAAACTGTATGTGTATCAATCTAATAAACCGTATTTGTACTGTAATTGGATTTATGGCAACGCCTCTGATGTGTCTCCCACATGCTGTCATGGCAATTCGTTATTTATCGAATGCGTTAAGCGTCTTCAATCGTTTTATTATTTACTTGAATGTTACGGAACAACTTACTTACAAGTCAGCTTTTTAGCTAAAACTGACCTCGCACTTGTATAAACATGCAGAAATACGACTCGCGTTATTCACATTACAATTGATTTTGCTGAACTAAACAAATTACGAAATCTAATTGATATTGGTTTTGTATAAAATATTAAAAATGCAGCTTACCTTCAAAACCATAATTGAAAATGTCATATGAACACTGGAATTCGCAAAAATCTAGGCAGATGTATAAGCAACCATTCTACGTACCTGCTACCCCGTATGATTGTCATATACATACCCATTATCTAGAAATATATATGCGATTTTGAAACATTTTAATATATTGCCTATATACGAAAGGGCGTCTCCTGCCTTGCCTTATGACCTTGAGAGGAGTCTGGTTCTGCTTATTTACTTACTACATTTAATTGGACTTGAGTTAAGGAAACTTGAATCGCTACGCACCAAGAGAATTGTCTTTTGTCTAGGAGAGATGGCTGATGCATAGTCTAATACGATCATTAGCAGATCATCGAACTTTATTTAGACTGTCCACAGAAAATAAAACCAACCTAACACACAATGCATTCATTTTAAAGAAGCTAACATGTTTACTAGCTTCGACTCTAGCGCATGGTCTTACATAAGCGGAATATGTCAGAGTAAACCCTCAGTGCACGCAGATTTATGAGCGAAGCGGTTAGAGGATATGTAAGTGGATATTAGGAATCGATGGCATTTTTCCCTTCACGTTATTTAATGCTCGGTTGTGCTCGCATTACTCGGCCATCTAATCAAAAACGTACAAATACAACATTTTTCTTTCGGTCTATTTGCTTTCGTTGAGAAGATGAAAGATAAATTTTGTTCATCCAGGCATTATATCTTCAAGGGTGTACTAGGAGGTTAATATATGCGTGTTCAAAGACTCCATAGAATATGATTATATTCAAGGCGATCAGGCTGTGAATTGACGAATTTGGTGAAGCAGCTGGCGGCGGATGCGGATGCATATATATATATATATATATATATATATATATATATAGAGATATATATATATATAGATATATATATATATATAGATAGATATATAGATAGATATATATATATATATATATATCTCTATATATATATATATATATATAGAGAGATATATATGTATATATATCTCTATCCCTCTATCTCTATATATCTCTCTAGATATATATCTATCTATATATCTCTATATATATATATAATATATATATACATATATATATATATATATATATAAACTATATGCGCACATATATATATATACATATATATATATATATATATATATATATATATATCTATATAGATATCTCTCTCTCTATATATATATATATATATCTATATATATATATATATATATATATACACATATATAATATACATATATATATATATATACATAAATAAATATTTATATATATATGTAACTATATGCGCACATATATATATGCATATGAATATCCCTATATATATATATATAGTATATATATATATATATTACCCAGGATATATATACTTTATAAATATATATATAGGCGATATATATATATATATATATATATATATATATATATATATATATATATATAGGTATATTCCTCATGTTTATATATATACGTACTTTTGCAATCTCGCGGTTAACCTATCCCTTTAAACATAGTTAGTTTTCAAATATGAAAGCACCCAGGACAAAGCGTGCTTTCATCCGGTCAAGGAGGCGATGTGTTAGGTTAATGTGTCACCTAGTTTCACAAGATAAAGGTACTTCCCAGTCATTCTTGTCTTGGCCCCAGTTATCACCCATGCTGTGTATGCAGGTTTTGAGCGAACATACTAGATCACCTCGTTTTGTGAAAGCACAAAGCACATGTTCCATCGCTTAACTAAAGGAGCCAAACAACCGAAGTGTGAGTTACTTTAAGACCTCGAAGTTTACGATCAATCACACTCACAAAAATTTTCCACTGCTGTTGCCCTGGATGGTAAAGTGCAAAATAAAGGCAAATATACGATATAAAAGAAAGCTGTGCCAATATGAGCGATGCGCGCAGCCAAACGAAAAAACTAAGAAGTATTAAGGACAATAATACATACACACCCGGCCTTCATGAGGCGTTTTTTGACAAGACTGCATGCCATTTGTTGCCCCTGTTTACACGGCGACTCTGGCCGTGGTTGTCATCATATGACGTTTTATGTATTTTGTATGAGGAATATTTTCCGGTAATCGTATCTATGAAGCTTATAATTTAAGTATCAAGAATACGCTGTGCTGATTGAAATGAATATCAATATATTTATCGCAACTAAGTTTTACCGTTCTTGAGGTAAATTAGCAATATCGATGTCGCCTTAACAACGTGATATGTCGACCTTGTGAAACATATGCCTCCTGGCTAGGATCTGTTTGATAGGGATCAGAGGATGTGTGTGAGAAGGGATTCCATGAAGTATGTTATGGAGCCCCCGTTGAATACCCATTGAAGACATATGATATAAACTACAACTTGATTATCCAGGCACGTTCTCTGTGATGTTCTCCGTGATATTAGCCTAATTGTACTTTATTATAAGGTTACATCTTGAATACAGGCATGAGAGCCATATAGCCCTATATGTTGGTATCTATCAACATTTCACACAGCGGCGGTGTTGATAAGCGATTAGAATAAAAACAATAGTCTGAAACTGTGAATTATCCGAATTATTCATAAAACAAATAGCATTCTCACGGGTTATGATAAAGTTACCCTTATATTTACCTTAAATGGCGTTTGCACATGTCATGGTTAAATAGACAAAGGCACTTACTTATTCCAAAAACATACGATTTACTTAAATACCTCTTAAACGATATTGTGAAGCAAGTGACAACAGTTTATGTAGCAAATGCAAAGATACAGTTGCCATAATTAGATTTGTTGTGCTACTGCTGCTATATTTCTTCTCTGTATATAATAAGGTTGGCCCATTCTCTGAGGAACAAGTTCAATCGGCATTACAGTATATGCAATTGACACCATTCATCGTTCAGGAAAACATGCATAGCATACTAAGGCAGGGGCATCTGTCAGTCATACTCACGTGCTTTGGGAGTATTATCAGATCATTGGCGCCTCTAGTAACGGCAAATGATATATCCCATGAATCAGAGCTGGGTAACTGCTGCTGCAATATACTTTAGACTATCACATCGAAAAAAATTCTATATGCTCTGTCGTTTCGCCGACGCCGCCAATAATTCGTTCACCAAGATTTGGCTTTCCATATGTGAAGCAAAACGTACGAAGTTTTTCTCATAGAGCTCATATACAAAGCATCGGCCTGTAGGGACCGTTTGAAAGCCAATTCGACTAAACGGACCTGTAACTATGTTGGGCGACGACACAGTAACTATCTGTTGAAATACCGCATTGACGTGTCATTAACACACATTATTGCTAAGTACTGAGGCATTTGCTCATGGGCTGGTTGGTTACCAATGTATGTGATCCCCATACCTTTGACAGATATCTAATGTGCGCTGTTGTCCCTATACGATTGCTTAAATGCAAACAAAAATGCTGTCGATAGTTAAGCATTAATAACACTGCATATGCTAACATGTTACAGAAATTCGTTTGATATACTTTGATGATCCAATGGCGGCCAATATATAGGTGAAAGCTCTTCATGTTATGACTAGCTTTGAGAAGTATGTATTGATTTGATGCCATCACAATACTTTTAGCGGTAAAACAATAAATATATTGCATTGTACATTATTCTGTTTATGTGCATTAGTGAAGTATTACAAAAATTTTCACTTCGATCTGGAAAAACATGAATAAGACGTTTACCTAAATTGTGCGGTGATAGGATGCGATAAAGGTGGGCGATAAACCCAGGCAATATTTCACTGCCATGCGAACATTTTATACATGTTATGTTCTGACGACGATTGGATAATGGTCATAAACTATAACGAGGAACCAGTTTAAGATATCGAAAAAATTAATCGTAAGTTTGAGCTCCGATAGAATGCTGGTATATTTCAGATTAATGATGAGCAAGGGGCATCGCTTCCTATAGGCCGTGTAGGCCGCAGCCTACACATTTCCCCAGAAAGTCGAAAAAATACAAATGCCAAAAATGCAATAAATATCTGAAGGGTAGGGGTAATGGAACACCAGAAACAAGATTTGCCAAGAACAGACATTGATTAATTAGTCGGAATCGACACGTATGGAATGGTTTATAGTCTTTATTCCCAAGGAAGAGTGCGAGCGACTGGAGCCCGCATATTGTAAAGTTCGGGCGTCTTTAAACATTTCAAAGGATGCTTGCTGGGCGCTTTTTCTTTGAAATGTAAACAGACGAAGAGCTTGACAGAGGTCAACATGACAAAAAACATTCCCAAGCATCATGATATAGGATGTCTTACTTTATCTCCTGTTGACGAAGACACCAAACAAAAGTTGTTTAATGGAACCTGGCCATCATGTCTTCAGTTCTCATTTCTATCACGGTCAGTCTTTTACTTATAAAATAAGTTGTATTAAATAATGTGCTTCGTACAATAACTCACATGTTTATTTTAAAAGTGAATTTGTCCTCTCTTAAGATGGATTTATCTTGCGTACCAGATGGGGATATTTGCAGTTTTAACCAGAGCTGGAAAATCTCATCTTACCCCCTCCCTCTCCCATGCAAGACGACTCGCGTGAATTACTTGTGACGTAACGTTACAAACAATGTGAAGTCAATTTCCTAAACACAGCATCTGAATAACTCGTGTTTTTGTATCAAAATGCATCAATGTTATTTAAATACCATTATTTATTATTGTAGTTTTCTTTTCCAGGGCAATGGAAACACAATGGTTGAGGTACTCCATGACAAAGGATGCCGTCTTTTGTGTGAACTGCTGTTTGTTTGGAGGCATAGACGGACGAGAGAAAACCTTTACAGCCGGCACATGGAATTTGAAGAATATTTCCATGCTAATAAAACGCCATGAAGCATGACAAATTCCATCTTGATGCGTCTGTTCGTGCAGATATCTTGTCCGGAAAATGTGAATCGATAAACAAAGCCGTATCCACCAGTGCAAAAGAATCGGTAAACAAAAATCGATACATATTGTCCTGAATTTTTGAAGTAATTGTACTTTGTGCAAAGCAGAATATGCCATTACGAGTACACACCAAAAATAACAGCAATTTTATGGCTTTACTGAGGACCCTCGCAAAACATTTCAAAATCCTAGACAACGCACACTATAACAGTATATACACTTCACCAGAAATCCAAAATGAATTGATTGGCATTTGCGCAAGTCAGGTGAAGAAACGAATTTTGGAAGACTCTCGGTCGTGCCCGTATTACGCCATCATGGTTGATGAAGCAACAGACAAATCTACAAAAGAACAACTGTCTTTCTGCGTGCGTTTCGATTGGTCCGAGAAGAATTTCTTGGATTCATCGAGTGTGAATCGATCAAGGGAGTCGCACTTTGCGCAAACATTGCGGAGTTCTTGCAAAGAGCAAATCTCGGTAAACTTAAGATCAGAGCTCAGTGCTATGATGGTACGTCAAACATGTCTGGGAAATTTCGGGGACTTCAAGCCCTCATCCGTGAACGCTCACCACATGCAAATTACGTGCATTGCAAATCGCATTGTTTGAATCTGTCTTTGGTCCATAGTTCGAACATTCCTTGTATCAGAACCATGATGTCGACTGTTCAGGACATAAGTTTCCTGTTTGATTATTCAGCTAAACGGTTGTTCGCATTCCAGGACGAGCTGTCACGCGATGTTACTACGCAAGAGGAAATGAACCAGCGCACTTAGGTCTGTACTCTGTGTGAAACACGTTGGTCCAGTCGGGCAGACGCTCTTGAAACTTTCAAACATACGTTCCCTGTAGTGGTTCACGCATTGGAGACGTTCAGACAGATGGCAACGAAAAGGCGGGGCAATATCTGGCCGCCATATTGCGATTCGAATTAATAATCGCGGAACATTGTGGCGGAACACCGTTCCCCTGACAAATCTCCTACAAAAGCAGGACAATGACTTGTTGCACGCTGTGAGTAAAACATGCGTAGTTATTAAGCTGTGCAAAGATGAAAGGGCTGACCAGTATATGTGGGATGCTCTTTACGACAAGGCCGTAGATGTCAACGCCGATTTTGACATTCAACCATCAATGCCGAGAAGAGCTGGTCGACAGCAGAACAGAGCTAACCCTGATGTCCAAACGGTGTCCGATTACTACAGGGTGACTGTGTATTATGTTTTCCTTGACCATTTAGTTCAGGAAATGGAAATTCGCATCCTGGGTAATGAAGATTGGTACGGTGCGCAACACTTATTGCCTTCCAAACTGGATGACCTGCGAGATAATATGCTACCGACAATATATGCCACCTTTTCAAGTGTTTTTAAAGAATACCATTTTTGCTAAAATGTCTGAAAATGATATTCGTCACAGCAGCAATTCTATCTTATAAAACACGATTTAATTCATCATAAAGTAATCGAGTGTTTTATTGTGCAATAAGTAATACCACAGCACAAAGGTAGGTAATGAGATACCATCTTCACAAATGGTGACTGTCTGATATGTGTATGATGCCGTAACATAAGCTAAGATAGGACATTTAACTTTCCATTGCTACCCCTCTCTTCCCTGACAACCAAACAAACTGACCAGATACAAAATATGGTCCTC
Source organism: Urechis unicinctus (assembly GCA_034190875.2). Lineage (NCBI taxonomy): Eukaryota > Metazoa > Annelida > Polychaeta > Xenopneusta > Urechidae > Urechis > Urechis unicinctus. Next base: position 5,579,838 of record CM067347.1, read on the forward strand.
TCGATAGCAACAAGCCTAGTGTCATAGAAGGGGTCTCCTGGCCCTATAAATTAATTTGTTTATAATTCTCTTCAACCAATAATAGGAATATTTTATGTGTTTTTGATATATGTTTTTGTACATAACCCCGCTATACCACCCGTTTACTCCACAACATCATTCATATGACCCACAACATCATTCATATCACCCACTACATCACCCATAAACCCCGCTACATCACCCTTGAAACCATCTTCATCACCCATGAACCCAACTTCATCACCCATAAACCCAACAACATCACCCATAAACTCCGTTACATCAGCCATAAACCCCGCAACATAATGAAGCCAACAAGGAAAAGCCCATGACGAATGATCTATTCCAAAAAATTGTCTGTTTTAGAACATTACACAGCCTGGTGCGGTTGACAACCTCAGTCATCAAGGCACTGTTACTTTCGATTTCAAGTCAATGTCAAAATCTATGTTCGCGATGGTACGATCGGAACCTTGCAGTTATAAATGATATTTGCAGGCACAAATTATCTTTTGTAAGAAATAAATCCTCTTAGATTGTATTCACGTCTACATCGCTCAGATAAGTAGAACCGGAAAAAAATGAATTTACTACCACGCGATTTTCATATATACGATAAGGGCTTAACGTCAAAAGGTAATTTTCGTCTATTTTTGCGTAGACTGAGATTTCACGTGTTTGATGTTCAAAAGTTTATCGATTAAAATCAATAAAAATAATCTAATCGAAATCGCATCGTCTTATATCAAGAGAATATGACATGACTTGCTATAAGTAATTGCTCTCTCATCCCATTTGATGCACTAATCGAAAGGTGTGACTATAACAAAGAATTTACAGGATATGTGTGCGTACTTTTGAGAGAGTGACCCCATCCCAAATCTTGCTCCATGCTAGCTTGGTAGATTTTGCAGATTGCTCGCTGTGTAGAATTGACTCAGAATCGCAGTATCACTGACACCCTCATCAAACAAACCTCTCGTTTATCCAATTACGCCACCATTGCATACAAGTTTATATATGTTTCTATGTAAGGTCCAATTGCTTTCAAGATTTTTGTTAAACTAGATTGACGTATTTTTTGCTGATCTAGTTTAATCTGGTTGGTGGTGCAACGCATTGCCCGTTTTTATGAAGGACACAACCGATGTTATCTCAACCTCAGTCAGTAAACCCGATTTGTACCCACGTCATTGGATTCCTTTGCGACATAAGTTTACAAATTCTAACCTTGTGGTAATAGGCAAAATCGAATACATGCCAATCATTTCCAATTGAATATAACTAACCGGCTTGCTTGATTAAATAAACTTTTTGACAAGACTACTCGTTTTTTGATTTTACATCGCACCCCAAAGTGAAATAGAAAGCCGTGTGATTATTCTAAACGAAATAGAGAAAGGTATTGGGAATTAATCACACGAAGATTTACATTGAATGATGGGGTATTATATCAACACCACTAGTAATATATTGTTTACCTCAACTCAGGGTAGAATTGTTACATCGCTAAATATTGACATCACACTGAGATTGTAACCGAACCATTATTTACGGAGCTTCCTTTTAACATTCTGACCTCGCCATGCGACTCTCAATACACACTGGCATCCCGAGTAAATATTATTAAATTCAACATTATTTACGGATTCTAAACTATGGATGCATTCATAACAAACGCCCTGTATTGTGTGCGACGCTAGGGCTTCTTGGGTTAGATAAATCGATCAGGAGCACCTTTATGAATATAAAATTTTGGCCCCCACAAAAACATTTGCATCATGCGATAACCTCATTTTGCTTGACACAACAAATGTCATTGACAATCATTGTACATCGCCCAAGCGCTCTTTTGCATACATCAACGTCCCACACAATAGTGGTTCTTGCAGGGATTTCATAGAAGTTGAATTAAGTTTAGGTTTAAGTGACTTTATGCAGGACGTTTCAAATGGCTAAAAATCTGATACTACTTGTTTCGCCATTTTTTGGCCATTTGAACAGCTGTTCACAATCTTTGAAACTTAACAAACGTCATTTATGTATTCTGACTATTGCCTTCCTGCACCATGTTTTTCCTGTTATTCTTGCTCTCTCTTGCTATTAGCATCACTAGTAGTCATCGATTTGAATCCATTTCCATTTTACCTATTTGTATCATAACATTAGACGTCCAAGCTGGAAAACTTAGTTTCAAATTGGCATGAAGTGACACTGTTGGGGTTAAACGGCTTATCATTCATTTACCTCTAACATCACACAAGTTTTTTCTTCCCCCCCCCCCCCCCCCCCGTGGTTAGGATTTGAGCAGCTGTTAGACGCATGTGCATGAAATTCATCATTTATGTATTACGAAAATTGCAACTATAGAACTGTTATATTGTTTTTTGTTTAGGATCAGTTTTACGCTTGTTTGTTCTTTTCCAACTAAGATCTATTTGTCCGGTGTTTAGCATTTGCTTAATTACTACTATACAAATTGTAATATAGTAAAAGTATAAAATGTTAATAATGATGTCCAACGTTGGGGCAATCATCGAATCTAGATGTGGAATTACAATTGCTTTGTCAATTGTATGGGCAATTGGAATAATTAATTTTTCTAAACCGAATTGATATGTGTGCTGCGGGTAGATCGGATTACAGCCTTAATATAACCGATGGGGGTTTTGTTTCTCTCTTGGTGAAGCTCTCGATATTGAGGCGGATGAATATTTATAGACGTAGGATTGCTAAATGCTTAGTCTATAATTGGAGCACATAACGTAGCTTAGTTTGAGCTACGACAATGAAGTTTTCTGTTTAAGGAAGATTTGCTGTACACATAGCCCCACAAAGCAATTACTTTGCCTCACGTGTCATCATTCATTTATTTGTATTTCACCTAGGTTTACAAGCTTATACTGTTATTGATGAGCATTCGGAAAAAGATCAGCTGTAACCCAATTCATGCAAGTGGTAAATCAATTGTTTTCATTCCGAACTCGCCATTACACACTGGCATCCCGAGTTTATGTCACGATGCTGACTTTACATTATAATTCTGGCGTTAGTAAATCGATCTAGCGCTCCCTTATGTAACTTATCCGCCTGATTTATGCCTTGCACAAGAACAATGCATCTGCAATCACAAACATTTTGAAGCCACTGACCAAGCTGCCACATATAATGGAAGTTAATAGCAGGTGTAGCGACTACGCCGCGTTTGCAACTGGCAGCTAGACATTCATCAGTAATAAACAAACCTGACGCAAAAGACATCTTAATGTATTTCTAAGACTTTCGCGGGAAATTATGTTCCAACCATAGCAGCTCGGCCCTCATTACATCATAACGACTGCGTGACAACACCTGGATGTTTAGAATAGACGAACGGCCGCCCCAGAGACTAATGTTGCCGGGGCAGATTTGCTCATTCTCGGACATCTGCATTGACGTGACGTTTTATAAAAATATCAAGTATGAAATTCGACGTCTTCCTATCCTGGAGCCCTACGCAAACTAAACGCAAGCTAAATTTAATAACCTTCATCCACTTACCTTATTGAAATACCTACATATCAAATAACAATGTTCATGATGGAATGAAATAGATCAATCAACATCGTATGTAAACTTACCGATTTCAAACTTTTCAATGGACTGAGGGGACTTGCGGAGTGACATCAGATCAATCTTTCCCGAAAATGTTATTCATAATAGTTCGAGATATACAAATTGAGTAATACATAATCTACCTATGACATGGTAACTAAAGATTGGCTTTATACAACTACGTTTTTTTGGTAATGTCTTACATAATATTCGTTGATGTTTTCGTTTGTTAAAGGATATATTAAATGAGTTTCGGTCTTCTCAATCTGAGAGGTGTTCGCTTTGATATATCTGAAATTATTTGCCACTCTTTTTTGACCTACATGTTGAAAATAAGCTCCGGCAGAAATCAACACAATTGTTCATGCCCTCCAAATAATGCAGTCAATATAAGTAACGTTTTGTACGTCTCGCAAGATAATTATTATTGAGACTCGTCATGCGGAAATGAATGCGACCGATTATAACTGTGACTGACGTTTTTGTAATTGCGTGGGTTATGAACGTGTTGCGAGGCAGTAGCATTAGGATAGGTTAGCAAGAAAAAAGCAATAAGAACGCTCTCAGAGTCTAGAAAAAAATGTGTGATTAATCTTTTTCTGTGTAAAGATTCCTGAAATGTATCCCTTTTGATATCCGCACATGTGACTCAATGTTTCCCTTTTGATATCCGCACATGAAGCGCATTGTACCTTTTTTGATATCCGCACGTGTGGCTCATTGTATACCTTCTGATGTCTGCCAATGCGGCTTCTTTTATCCCTTTTGATATTCGAACGTATGGCTCATTGTATCCCTATTGATATCCACACCTTCATGGCTCAATCACGCAGCAAGTTACACATATACGCCACGAAAATGCATAATACTCTCTCCTTGGTCAGTATAGAGTTCCAATTAATATTTTCTATGGCTACTCAATCGATACGATATCAACCTATCCCTTATGGTAGCTTAGGTTGTCTAAATGTTGTCATTGTGCGCCGTATATGATTTGTCACTCCCATACATCCACAAATAAGTATGAGCGCGGTATTATACCAACCGCCTACGACGTAGCACATAACAAATTGCAAGCCATCCAACCGCGTGCAATTTTCTAATTACAAGGATCATGTCCAATTTAACTGTGTTGATCGTAATTCCCCATCTAATCAGCTAATAAAATTATACGTGTTTTGGACTTGAAACGCTGCATTCTCGCTTTTGGTGATTATTGTTTTCTGGATTATTCAACGGACGTCATGCATGGCCGAGCTTAATTCTTAATTGTATATTTCTACATTAATTGACAATTCTACTGGTCTCTCTAAACAACGAAATAAACTATATCCTTTTTAATTGCTAAATCCTGGGAATTTCTGATTCATGAGTCGTAAAGTTCATTATAAATATGGATCCTTCGAATTCGTCCGAAGCAAGCATCTTTATCACATAACCTATCAGATTACTGAGTTAGCTCCATTCCAAAGCAGTACAACATATTATAATATTCATTCAAACAGTTCTATTCCACAAAGGAGCATGAATTATATGCATTTGTAACATGCATTGTGCTTGCCACCGAAGGAATCGACACTCGTGTCTTTCAACAGGGACATTGGTGCGCATCATAGCTCATATATCAACTCGTCTATCTGAAGAGGTCTCCGCAGGAAAGCATCGCATGACCTAGACACAAGACTTGCTAACTATTCCTGATAGGCTAACAATGAGAGATCTAAATCTCCATTCTATGCTAAATTGGTCACATTCAGTGTGCCATACCCTTGATTGCCATGGAATAGGAATTTCCGACTGCACTTACCCTGGATGGTAAAGTGCAAAGGGGCTCAAGCTTGATCATCCGTTTGCAACGGGTTCGTTAATGTCGAGTATGAAACGACTGATACTTTTATCAGCATTTAAATCGTGACGTGCGCTACCAGTTTTTATTTAACGCCCCAATAATAATTTCAATGCGTTTAGTTGTATTAATGGCTCACATAAACACCCAACCGAATTACATCAGGTGTTTCCGATTTGCCACATTCTCAAATGTTGGTTTTAAAGCGCAAATATACGATATAAAAGAAAGCTGTGCCGATATGAGCGATGCCTGCAGTCAAACGATATAAATAGGAAGTATTTAGGACACATACACTCCCGGCCCTAGTATGCACTTGGCGTTTGTTGACAAGACTGCAAGTCATTTATTACCCCTGTTTACACGGTTGATCATGCCATGGTTGTAACCATATGAGGGTTAATGTATTTTGTTTAACGAATATTTTCCAGTAATCATAGCTATGAAGCTTAGCATTTAAGAATCAAGGATACGCTGAGCTGATTGAAAAGGATGTCAATAGATTTATCGTTACGAAGTTTTACCTTTCTTGAGGTAAATTAGCAATATCGATGTCGCCTAAACAACGGTGTGGTGCTGACCCTGTGAAGCATATGCCTCCTGGCTAGTATCAGAGTATATATTGCAGTAGGAATGAAAATAAGCCATGAAGTGATACTCTTGGGAAGGATGATATGTGGGGGAAGGGATTCCATGAAGTATGTCTTTTAGCTTACGTTTAATACCCATTGAAGACATATGATATAAACTACCACTTGATTATCCAGGAACGTTCTTTTTGATGTTCTTCGCGATATTACATCTTGAATACAGATATGAGGCCATATAGCCGCAAATGTTGATTTCTACTAACACAGCGGCTGTGTTGGTAAGCGATTAAAATAAAAATAGCATGAAACTGTGAGTTATTCGAATTATTCATGAAACAACTAGCACTCACACGAGTTACGATGAAGTTACCCTTATATTTACCTCAAAATGCGTTTTTACTTGCACAATATAAGGTTGAATAGCCAAGTGGCGCTTTCTTCTTCCAAATACTTACAATTTAGTTAAATACCTCTTAGACGATATTATGAAGCGAGTGACAACAGTAAATGTGGCTAATGCAGGGATGCAGTTGCCATAATTAGATTTGCCGTGCACCTGCTGATCAAATTCGATTATATTTCTTCACTGTCTATGAAAATAATGTGCCTTTTCTCTGAGGAGAACGTTCACTGGGCATTACAATATATTCAATTGACACCATGCATCGTTCAGGAAAACATAGATAGCATACAAAGGCAGGGGAATATGTCAATCACACTCACTTGCTTTAGGGGAATATCAGATCATTGGCGCCTCTAGTAACTGCAAATGATATATCCCATGAATACGGGCTGGGCAACTGCTGCTCTAATATACTTGAGATTATCATATCGAAAACATTTCTATATGCTCCGTCGTTTCGCCGACGCCGCCTATAATTCTTTCACCAAGATTTCCTCATATAGCTCATATAAACAGCATCGACATGTAGGGTCCGTTTTAAAGCACAATTCGAACTATACGAACATGTTACTATGTTGGGCGACGACCCAGTATCTAAATGTAAAAATACCGTATTGACGTTTCATTACCACATATATATGTACTAACCTCGTGGGTAAAAAATGCATATAATCTCTATACTTGGACGAATATTTAATGTGCGCAATTGTCCATATACGATTGCTTAAATGCAGTAGAATGGCTGTCGATAGTGAACCATCAATAACACTGTACATGCTAACATGATACAGAAATTCATTTGATATACTTTGATTCTGACTTATATGATCCAATGTATTGGCCAATATAATCTACACATTTTTGTCTTGTTTCTCTTGTTAGCATAGCATACGAATGCCCCAGATTTTAGAGTTGGGCATTTGACATTTCACAAAGAATCACATTGATACGTCAAATTGTAATAGAAAAAACAGCTTTTTTTCAGTCATAACGGTTACGAGCATTTTAACTCGCATTTAAATTCTGTATGAATTGCCTAGGCAGGGATGTAGGTCAAGGGACCATGTCTACACTGCATATGATATTTTGTTCTCAGCAAGTGTCTTGATCAAACAAACTCTTCGAAGCGACTATTTAACATCCGTCAGATCATCCTGAAAACACTATTAGCCGTTGTAGCTGCTACATTGCATTGTTTACGTGATTTTAAAATACAGTTTATTTGTGACACCCCCAACTCTTCCTCTGACGCATATTCTTATGTTGACCTGACTGTTTGGCATTCAATTTTGTGAAATATTCAATTAATATCTTTGCTGTATGGTGTTCCCATTAGGTAAAAGCACTTTATTTTATGACTAGCTTTTAGAAGTATGAATTGATTTGACGCCATCACAATGCTTTAGCGGTAAAGGAATGAATATATTGCATTGTACATTATTACAAAGTTTGTCACTTCGTCCTAATATCTTTGGCGGAGACTTTCTTTTGTCACATGGTTTTTAATACGCCCAGTAGAACTATCATTACCTACTTTGGGAGTTAATGTCGTTGGCTCCCTACATTTAATTGAATGTCCGCTTTTGAGCCCTTTGTGAAACAGCACATAGGCATTGTTTGGCGTCATGGTGTGGGGATAGGCGTGAATTCAATCAGTGTTGATGAATTCAGCCATTCAACAGTAGCCACAAGACGCACACGCACGGTAATGGCAGTCGAAATGGAAGCCGTGGAATGCGGGAGGCAATTAAATTACGATCAGCACATTGCTGTTGCATATAGTCACGTATATCAGCGTGCTATATTTCGCCAAACGTTGGACTCACAACAGTTCAGCCTGTTGAGAGCCAAATTGATAAAAAAACTCTCCATCATCATAACGTATGCGACACGCCATATGCGTAGATGTTCAATTGCCACTTAAAAATCGCCAATTAAAGTTAAGAGGGTCCTTTATAGCTGCGGTTTACATTCTATACGACTTGGGTGCATATTGTATGGTGCAACATGTATTAAGAACGTACGATTCGCCGTATGCTTCGTAGTTGATATTTATGTTTGACATCGCAGACCTTCATTGCAGAGCCCCTTAATACAAATATAATAATCTCGCTCAATGTAAAGAAAACAGAGGTTGTGATAGTATAGCAGGCCAATGTATGGGGCACATTCAGCATGGCAGATATTGGTCAAGGGTGCAACCTCGTATGCAGGGTTTCGTAGTTTCTCGCTTCAAGATATGTTAGAACATACTTCCAATGCTTACAGCAGCGGAACGTTGCACAGCAGCCCTCAATCAACCATGAAGCTTCGTAAACTAGATACCTATCGGACATTACACGGACAGTTAAAGGGCGATATCGTTCTTCGTCGATTGGGCCTCTAGATATGTGCGCAACATGGTTATAAAGGGCGACCAAGAATAAGGTTTGAATGACGTCCAACATGCGTGCGATTTGCCACTTACCACAGCGGTGAATTGCCGTTCAATTGTAAACATCCATGTATGGACATCAATAGATAATCCATGACTATCATCTGCTAATGTCTGCACTAAAAGACAGATGCTTCCTGTACTAAGTAACAGCGGCCATACTTAAACAGCTTCGTCGCGGCGGAGAACCAGGAAATTAGGTAATGTGATGCTTCTGTGGCATAGCAGTCTGTTTGCAGTGTCAGGAGAGGCCTAGTTATAGCCGCTCAAATTAATAACTGCGTCAGATAATTAGGTTATGTAGATCAGAATGAAGGGCTTATGTCATATCTTCCATTGGATGGTCACATAATCACTAATCCCGCGAACGTCTTTGGCCAACATATCCACGGGGATGAAGGCAACTAAGCACCTTAACTGCTCTATAGATAGAAGGCATTTCTTTATATTGTTCCAAATGTTTGTTGCCAAAAGTTATATATTAATCTATTTGGACGAATTCGTACAATGCTATTTATCTATAAACACTTTGGTCATGCTTATTAAATGCCAACGCCGATGACAAAAACATACTTCACACTGACACACAAAGAACTTGCACAGCGCAGTCACTCTGACATTATAGCACAGTGTCCAAAGCCAATGTTAATGCAGAAGACACTCACATGTGCGCATATAGACATTTGCGTATGATTCCTCATAAGAGCTAAAATATTCCACATTATTTGGCTTGGTTATATGTTCAAAACTGTAATAGGCAATACAAATGGACGATAATAAGATACTTGACGATTAACAAATAATCATCCACACTTTATGGACGCAGATATTTATGATTGCTTCTAGGTTTATTGAACACCCATGTGCGCAACCAAACATTGCAGGTTTATGCCTTCCATGCACCGATAGGATCCTTAGGGCTAATACGATGCTGATTATGTATTTTGAACCATATCTTAGTCGAAACAACACCTGCATACAGGTAGGTGTAAAGGTGGTAAGATTGTGGCAGAATATCATGAGAGGCTAACAAACCAGAATCTTATTCCGACACGGCATCGCATTGCAAAGTAGGGCGTGGTACCAAGTCATACATGCGCACACAAAAGCCTTTAGAAACACTGCTCAATGAGCTCAGTAAGTAAAATCGTTGGTGTGATAGCCTTCAACAAGGCTGAAAAGGCTGGATACTATGGTGGAAATAGAATATGTACACTCTGGCGTCTGGTATTTGAGAACGTGGGCTATTTGTCACAATTACTAGTTATAATAAAAACATGAGTTTGTAGCTATATATTGGTGAATTTGAACGCATGTACAAAAGCTCGTGCGATGCAGATAATTGATATTTCGGACTTTTTCTGCACTGCACTGCTGTCCACATGTCATTTCTGGTTTTGCCCACAAATCTATCATGAGAGATTTGTTTATTCAAACAAAAGATCGCCCTTTTCGAACATTGAAATGGAGTTGAAGATCCGACTGATAAATATGGATGGACCGAGGATAACATCATTAAGAGTGATGCATTTTCGCTAGTTATGTCACCATATTTTTGCACTTTGCGAAGACAATGGAGAGAGCCGAATTCGTTTGGATCAGATTAGGCATACAGGCTTGTATTTTGGCCGCCATGGTTGGTAAGAAGAACAGGCAAAGATTACCAAATAATATGCCCCTGCTGTCTAAAATGCAGTGTTTGGAAGCATATGTGACAGAAGTTTATGTTGAAGAGTAATCAAACGAATTTTTAGTGAATAAACATTCAGTCAATTGAATTATGATATCACCGATGCGTAACATTTTTTCTGACAGAGTAGTATTTTTCCCGCGTAAACCTTATGATTGGATTACACAATGGCATTAACTGCAATTTTATAGGACCGCGCCGGACTACAATGTCTCACATTGAGCGTACATACACGCGAGCAGTGAACATATGACACGTTTGAATTGGGGCAGACAACGACACATGGACGTTCGAGACAGCACAGGCATCTACTAGAAGATTGTGTGCAAATAATATACTGCGAGGATAAATATGCATACTTCTTGCTGTCTTAATAAAATGACAAAAATGAAATGTTAGACACAAGAATAAATGACGAACTGCGTTTTTATGGCACACATGTTCTGTTGATGAACACCAGCAGCATCTTAAAACAGTCATACATACGGGAACGCCCTAACGATTTATAATTATATCGACTGTTGAGCAAGAATAACCATCCCACTCAAATACTTGATGATACCAACTGATTAAAGGTTTTAAAACAGTGAGTTCATAATACGTTTTGCGAGATTGTACCATTCCACATGCTACATTGCCTTGCCTATTCTTATCAAGAGGTCACAGTGTCACCGCGAAATGCTGTCCAATGTAATCTTAGTTTCATGGAGAAGAAGGGAGGTTTGCTGTCGGTAGCACTCTCTAAAAGAATACGTGTACGTCAGATATTCATTCGTCTCCAATTTGTTTGGTTTTTCTTATCAAAACACTTGCCAAGTTGACCTCATACTTGTACGACAGGGTATGTTTTTCAGCTTCAATCTGTACGACAGGTTATACATTTGCATAATACCTTGTACGACGGGGTATTTTTTTGGCCATTTTGACCTTGTACGACGGGTACGGGTTTCCCAGGTCCCGCGGCACACCCCTATCCAGAATAAGGCCAAGTGCCCCCCCCCCCCACCCCCCGGGAGTATCGCACTTTGGGATTTCTGCGATTGGGTAACCGGTCGCAGGTGATAAGGCATAGGCCCTAGCCGTGGTTGTCCGTATCGTCGGTAGCCTAATCGTTCGGACTTACCTTACTTTTGAGGGTGACTTTCCTGTGATCAGTTAAAAGGTGATTACACTGGATTCTCCACCAATTATGACTCTGGTATCTTGCTGGTCGACGAGGAATGATGAGAGACACTGGTCCATGCTGGGTGACTATGAGCTCCCTTAGTAGGGTACGGATTCCTCATTGCTCGAGTCCTAACGTAAATGTAAAAATTCTTGTATATATAACAGGTAATACTGTTGAGGTTAAGATTAAAGCTGAGACGTACTTCCAATCTCTTATTTGTCGTACGTAGTTGGCCTTCCAACTTGGTCCGTACGACAGTGACTATGGTGTTTCTGATTGGGCGTCGGCTATTACAAATGGTCTTACAAGTTTGGGCAGCGTCTTGACTTTCATCTGGGGAATTGCAATTTTTAGCGACATATGGTCAGGGAACAAATTTGGAGCACATACAGAAATAATAAAATTGCCAGCAAGAGTGACGAGATTATGACTCCACACTGGTTGATGATGCTTATTACAGTTTAAACTTAACAATACATCAAATCTAGCTAATAAGGACGGTCGCAGTAACATTAGAAAATTTATCAGTATATAATTTTTAAACTGGAACTGCCAATATAAGAGGCGTGATGCTGAGCCACAAAACTGGCAGATGTGCAAGAGATTCAAATCCTAGGTGGCGCTTTCATATATTTCGCCGCATTCGATGTAAGCGCCGAGTTAATTACGGACTTTTCTGCATGCATCTATTTCTAAACATACATAAACGATAATAGTTAATATGCTGACGCCATATCTGCTGTAAATTAGAAATAACAACGATTTTATTCTAATGATTTTTCAAACCGTATGGGGGCGGGGTCTGAAGTAGGAGCAACAAATCACCACCCGATCATGTGAAGACCACAATAATAATTGGCACATGGTCAAACTACATGTGCAATATGCTGATTGTTGTCAGAATGTTAATGAGTGTGGTACACAAGTTGCCCAGTTTGCGTATGTACAAGTGGTATACATCGTCCAAATAATATAAACTCCTTTCTAGAATAATGCCAACTCTTAGCGAGCTGTAGCTCCTGTAGAACGGTAATATAAATATATACCTTTCTGCTCCGATATTTTGGGCGCACATTAAAAATGCTCGTTTACGCATCTAGAAAACAACATATATCACCCGGGCAAAAAACCCGTCGTACAAGTCGAGATGCCGAAAAAACATACCCCGTCGCGTGGCACATATATACTACCACTATACACATAAGTGCCCCCCCCGGGCTCTTTATCCATTGGTCGTTTGTATGAAAAAAAACTGAAGTCATCTCAACCTCAGTCAGTAAAACCAAATCGTACCCAATTATGAATTGGTTTGCGACATCAGTTTACAAATTCTAACCTGGCAAATGGGCAAAACCGAATACATGCCAATCATTTCAAATTGAATATAACCAACCTGCTTGCATGAATGCATAAGCTTTTTGATAAGATTACGCGTTTCCAATTTTCATCGCACCGCGCAATCTAAACGAAATAGAGACAAAACCATACGAAGATTTGCATTGAATGATGGAGAATTATATCAAAGTAGTAATAGAATGTTCGCCTCACATTAAAAACTCAGGGTAGAGAATTGTTACCTCACCGTCAAATATTTTAGATATCCGCACGTGAGGCTCATTGTGTCCCTTTTGATATCCGCACGTGAGGCTCATTGTGTCCCTTTTGATATCCGTACGTGAGGCTCATTGTGTCCCTTTTGATATCCGCACGTGAGGCTCATTGTATTCTTTTTGATATCCGCATGTGTAGCTCATTGTATCCCTTTTCATATCTGCACACGTGGCTCATTCACACACCAAAGAGTATTTCCTAAAACGCGGCAAGTTACTCATGGGCCACGAAAACGCATTTTACTCTCTCCTTGGTCAGTATAGAGTTACAATGAATTAGTAGTGATTATATATACCTCTTGGGACCATGCTGTTGATCGGGGATGACGTGGGGACCCTTTTCCTATGACGTGGGGACCCTTTGGGGTCATCAATGCGGCAGCGTTGATTTTGGAGAGGATTGTGCAATACATTTTTCGCTGACGGATCGCTTCCGAATTCGGTGTGCGATATTTTGGTGACGGATCTATTTTGGGAAAGTGTTGTGCGCTATTTTTGAAAGTTGTTTATTGAAAAGGTTTAGAACGTGTTGAAGATATGCTAATGATGACTTTGTGAGGGGTCTTTGAAAGGAGTTTGTAAGTGGCTTCCTCTATCCTGGCGGTGGTGTTCTTGGTAGATTGGCATGACAAGGGTAGTGTTGTTGTTAGCTTGGTATGAGTTTTCACCTGTTTCTCTTTATATGAAGATAGTCTTTATTGAACGGGTAAGTAGCTATTAACTTCCTCTATCCCAGGTAATGAGGTGATATATTAAAACTTCAGTAACTAGTGAATACATTTTACTTGGAAGTGTGCTCTAACTCTCATTGAGAATATAACTTGCAGGTGGGTTATAACTTGATGATTGGATATTTCCCTGAATTGGGGTGGAGTTATGGGTTACAAATAGCGGATGGTAACTATACTTCAAAATAGTTTTCATCTATTTTGATGTAAATCCAACATGGAACATATATACAAAAATCATTACTCTTAACTGATCCCTCAAAGTCGAAATTTTACAATTCAGAATATTTTGAATAAGTTGAACTAACAATGTAAAACCCGGATTTAGAGGGGCAATGGGAGATGAAAAAGAGAGTCTTTTACAAACTTTTCCCTTCCTTTGTAGGCGTAACGGGGGAGTAGCCCGGATACGTTTAATCACCCACCAAGCAAGTGAAAGTGATTGTGAAGGGGGGGTGCCTCGTAACGGCTTACCCTTAACTGTGAGTATTCACTTAAAACACGCTACATCTACATCGTAGTATAGATTCGTTGACTTTTGTATATGTTGTTAGTATATATTTCTTTGTATGCAGGGAACCCAAACATCTATTACAAGCAAACAGTGAGTAACCCCCACCAAAAAAAAAATTTTAAGATTCTCTGGAGTTTTTAATTTTATTTTGGCTTGTTCTTAGAGAATAAATTATATTTTGTTTTGTGTAGGATGAAGATAGAAGAAATTAATTATAAATAAATATAAATAAATGTTATACTGGTGTTTTTGTTTATATTGGTGAATCTGTGGTATAATTACACAATTGGGTAATGTGATTTACTGATCGTTGAATTCATGACGTGCTTCTATGGTCATTAGGTAATGGCTCGTGTCCAAATCGTAACCTTGCGCCATCAAGCGCTTAAGATTACTCAAGCGTATATCAGCTCTCGGTGATTTAATAATCTCCTCAGATATTTCATCATCGTTTACTGACCTTTGCTAAGTTAAGTAATACCTCATGTCAATACATTGGGTGTGTATATAAACTGGAGAGGGTGGTCTCAGTTGATGATTTACCTTGGCTGGCAAGCGACAACTGGAATCTTTCAATGAGGCGAGCAAACGTGGTAGACATATGAGCGATGCGGACTTGTTAAAAGCGGTTGAACAAATTGAGATGGAAAGCATTGAGTATGATTTTATTTCTATACCTGAATTATAGAATTACCAGGTATACGTCATACGTTTTGTGTGTTTTCAGTGTTGACGGGAGACGAAGATATTTTACACACCGCCATGGACGCTTATGCAATCGAACAGGCCAATACACTGTTTGGTTCTTTAAACAACGCTCAACACACCGCGACACAAACTGGAGCTGGCGCTGCAGTCGACAATGCCAAGGGTAGGTCTATTACAGGGTAAAATTGAGGAATGATGTAATGGAAAGCTTTATTACATTGGTTGATATTTATATTGACAGATTTTCGATGATTATGTCGACAGAAGCTGTGTTGGCTGCTAATAAAAGAGCTATTCGGGGCTCATACGCGATTTGGAAAGCCGCAAACTGTTTACAACTAATATTTATCTGAAGATGTACCCAAGCTCAACCAGAATATATTTGAGGAATGCAATTCAGCCTTTAAAATCAACGGTGGTTATGGATTCTTATTACGCCACAAAGAAACAGATGAATTGCGCTATTTTCACTCATCAGTAAACAATAATCGAATATTACCTACACCTCGGGTTGCCGGAATGCCGACAATTTTGACAGGGCTATGCATGAAATAACACAAACAGACATCTTGACCTACGCCCAGAATCAACGACCTGACTCGAAATGGAGTGTGGAGGACAGTGACAAATTTGACCGTTTTGAACCCAATCGAAGATCATGTGATCGGCCACCCACCACCTGTTATGCCGGAACACCTGAAAACAAACGGAGCCATCAACTTGTTAGAGCGAAGTCGAAACACGGGTGAACCGTATCAAGACCAATTGTGCTTTTTCAGGGCCCTGACCTTGCACAGAGGAGCTAAGATCAAGGGTCTAGAGAAAGCAGCAAAAACATTGTTTAAGACTGCTTACCCAAAAGAAAAGAAAAAAAAATTTGCAGGATGTACCTCTTGAAGATGTCGAGGACTAACAAAACAATTCAAAGTGAACGTCACGGTGTACACGCTAGACGAGAATAGAGTAAGTGTTTCTTTTAGTGATTAAACAGAAGTAGCAGAAGCAACGACGCATTCATTTGATATCTAAATGGGTACTTTACCATTTATTTCAGAAACAGATGTGATCGTTTAGTTATATGTGTTTCAGGTAGCTACTTTAGTCCAAGCGAAAACACACAAAATTCGCCGCGACCTTGAAATTGAACCTGCACGAAAATCACTTTAGTTACATAAAAAACTTTGACCTTTATAGTAAATCATATATTTGTGGTACCTGTCAGAAGCTGTGGAAACGTGATAAAAAACTACATCGCCACGAAAACAAATGTACTGTGGAAACGAAATACAACTACCCAGGCAGTGTTTTTCATTTACCGCCCACTATCTTTGAAGCGTTACAGGACGAAGGAATAGAAATAGAAGATGGTATTTACCCTTACCGAGCCACCTATGATTTTGAAAGTTATTTTGAAGAAGACAATCTACCTGTTAATTCACCCAAAGTCACATAGAACCAAAAACACGTTCAGTTCTCAGTGAGTGATAACCAAAATGCTTTGTAATGGAAGGAAACGCGCAAACATTGATTGACAGGATGATGATGATGTACGTAGAGCAGATATCAAACGCCACCTATCTACTGATGCTTGCTCAATACGAAGCTACCCTAACCCAGTTACAAGAGAAAATCAATGAAGCCCATCACTGGACCCGGTCGCCAAGGGAGAACACCCATTGCAGAAATTACAGAGCAAATTTGACAACTAGTTATAGTATTACTGTTAGTCGGATTCAACTCATCAAATTATGACCTCAACGTTGTGAAAATACAGTTGACAACTTATCTGCAAGAACATTCATCACTCAAGTAATAACTCATTCATGTGCATTGAAATGGACCATGTACAGTTTTGGGATATCACTAACTTTATTGCACCTGGATATACATACCTCAAATACCTACGAGCCTTTCAATGTGAACAGAAAAAGGGATATTTCCCGTGTGAATGGGTGACACTTGATCGTTTGAACAATACAGAATTACCACCCCATGCAGCTTTTTACAGTGCGTTAAAACAAGAAAACATTACAGCTGACCAATACGCTGAATGTCAAGAAGCGTGGGAAGCAGGTCATATGCAGACTTTTAAAGACTTTTTGATATATTACAACAATTTAGATGTCGAACCTCTTCTAGAAGCCATAGAGAAACAGAGTCGTTTTTACAGTGAGAGAGGTATAGATATGTTGTAGGATGGAATATCAATACCTGGATTAACCATGCGATATTTGTTTCAATACTTGGAAGATTATTTTTCCTTACCAGACGAACAAAACAACGACATCTATTGGTTGATAAAAAATGGAATAGTGGGCGGACACTCAATCATCTTTCATCATTACCACGAAAGGGAAAAACATCAGGCGAGAACAGAACGGAGATGAAGCGAAGTTGTGTGAAGGAATCGTGGGTTACGATGTAAATCTGTGGGCGTTGTAACCCTGTGGGAGTTTAAACGTTCCCGAAAAGTTGTCTCAACCCATGCCAGCCAACTTTCCTACCGGAAAGAAACTTTATCAGTTTCACGACGGAAAAACCCAGCCCCATTATAGCCAATATACGTGACGGAACCTTTTTTAATGGAAGTGGCTGAAGTAGATATGCACGTACCAGAAACTTTTAAAGACTATTTTAGTGAAATGACCCCTATATTCAAAAACATAGAACTGACATGAGATGATGAAATCAGACCCTTTATGTGAGACTTTGCCAAACCACCGGACATTATGAAAGTGAGTAAACAAGGGTGACAATATAAAGAGCGTGGGATCATAAGGAATTTTGTTGCGATCGTTATGATGTCATAACGATTTTTATTATTAATTTTTATATAGAGGGAATGGCAGACGTTGATACAGAGCTGCAAAGTTGTAAAAATATTACTTGCTAGCCCACTACTGAAATGGTACTTGGAACATGGTCTGGTAATCACAAAGATATAACAAACACTGGAGTATGATCCCACAACGATTTGCCGAGACCGTATCAGACGCCAGGTATGTACTAATACACGAATGTAGTTATATGTTATACTCTTTTAAGCGTTGTATTTTTTGTTGTGATAATATTTTTACTTGTGTGTAGACGTCGGGGTGATGTCGAACCGAGTCAGACCATTATAGCCGAAACTTTTAAGCTACTTGTAATTCGGCATATGGTAAATATACTAAAATGTATTTATTTCAAATTGTTATTTTCAAGTTTATTTCAAATTTGTGATTTGAAAAAATACCCGTCAAGTGATTATGTGTTTGTATATGTTTGCAGGTAAATGCGTCACAGATAATACTAAACACAATTGATGTTAGATACGTCGACCACCGATGGGGTCGGAAATTGATCAACAACAAAAGATTCAGAGCCTTGAATGAATTAACCCCCAAACTGTTTGAAATCGACATAGCCAAAACCACCATTTATCTCATCTTACCCCAAAACAAATAGGCTATTTTGTTTATCAATAAGCAAAATTAAGAATGCGTGAATTATACTATTTTTTTATTGATAAGTGTGTCGCAAGATTTGATTTTGCCTATGAACAGATGGACACTGATAGTAGGTATATTGCCCTAAGTAGTACTCATCTAGAGCTCGTTCCTTTCTAGCTAACATCCCCTTGTTGTGCGTACCAACCACGGCGTCCTTGTGTTGTGGGGTGTCTTTGCACCATAGACTAGCTGTTAACTGAGAGTTTTTGGCTTGGCTTCCGAACCATAGCTCAATATCCTTTCCACATTTGCGCGATACGGATAGGTGTTGGTGGACGAGGAAACTCGTTGAGAGAGACATCGACTTGGGCAAATAGTGTAACCATAGGTTTACAGGTGCTACAGCACTATCAGCCTCCAAGACCTCCCCATCCTTTTTCACCACTTTGGTATTCACTTGTAAATACGTGTCATTCGGATTGATATAATCATCACCCAAACCGCTGATGTGGAATTCGACTGGACCCGAACCTAAAGCAGCTACCAGATGGAATTCGATCCACGATCCATGATCGACACTGCTCTGAGTTGGGGAATCGAAAATAGGTCTAATTCACTATTTGACACAGGGACAAGATTGGGGTGTACCATTGCCATGATCTAACCAAAGATATCCTTTGACAACCTCCGAGTTGTTCCACGTCGACGGTGTAAACTACTACTCCTACCTCGTGTGAGTCGTTTTATTGAGACTGCTGGTTGGCGATGCGGTTGTTTGGGTTTAACTATTTGATCGAACATTTCCTCTTCGGTTTGTAACATTCGTTTCTTAGCTGACTGTTTCAAAGACTTCCCTTCCAACAAATCTCCAACCACCCTCACTCCTGTTTTCAAGGCGTGTTTCTTAACAACAGGTAAAACTTTTCAAACCAGCGTTAAAGCCATTTTAGCCAGACCCCCAAGCAAACTACCGAGTCCATGGCCACGCTGACTCCTTGCATCGGAAAATACGTGGAGCCCACCACCCGCTTGGTTTAGATAATGCGGGGTGTAAATATCAGCCATGGTTTTCAAAATATATCTTTCTTGGTTTTCCGGAAATGTAACGTCATTGTCACTTTGCCAGATTCGAATAGAATGCGTCGACCCGTGTCATCTCTTGAATCGATTTCTATAGTAGAAAAAGTCTTGGTGGCTATCGGGTAATAAAATATCTTTTTCTATGTGAGGTTGATCAACTGCCCGTGACGATCGTGATCGATTGAAATAATACGCAGAAGCGCATCCACGGTGTCTCCTACCACCTGAGCTTCGATGAGATTACCATAGAAATAAAGTCCGTACAAACCTTGATGACGTCACTTTATGTTTCAAAGTGGGGTTGGGAAGAAGGTACTCTAAACTACTGCTTAACAGAGCAGTCCACAAATTACTATCTCCTTTACCAGCCGATAGATTGTAGATGCTGACAATAATTACGGTATACAAAATGAGGATTTGTGAGTAAAAATCGATTTTGGCTTTCGCAATATCCCGGCTAAATATGCTCCACACCCGATCACTTCTCTGATCTTCCATCCTAATGACGCTTTTGTTCCCAATCTCAGTTTGTATACAGCTCCACACCACTGACCCAACTATTACAAAACTGGCAGGGTATCCAAACTACAGGACAAAATATTGTTTTTGTCCTTTCCGATTACGTTCTTTGATAATTTTTTCAACCCTATACCATGCTTTGTCATTCACTTTCTGTAATTCTTCCGCGTAATATGTTCCCTCTAATACTTCGTCCTTATCATCCTTTATCGTATACGCATTAGGGGAGCCACCCGAAACAACCCCTCGCTCAAATTGCAAGTGTAATTTTTTTACGGTGAGTGATGAGAAAGATGTAAGAGCCGTCCAACATAGACACACATACATACATAAATATACACATACAAACATACTGACAGATACATACATACATACATACATACATACATACATACATACATACAGACAGACATACATACATACACATACATACATACATACATACATACATACATACACATACAGACATACATACATACATACATATACATACAGACATACATACATACATACATACATACATACATACATACATACATACATACATACATACATACATACATACATACATACATACATACATACATACATACATACATACATACATACATACATACATACATACATACATACATACATACATACATACATACATACATACACATACATACATACATACATACATACATACATACATACATACATACATACATACATACATACATACATACATACATACATACATACATACATACACATCCGGCCATTCGACCTGATTCGCTGCGCAAACTTGAATGGAAATGATCTGAATAGATTTGTTCAAGCTATTCACTGTATTCAAACTCTTTGCCCCATTGCGCTACCCATCGCATCTCCATATGCACACCTACTCAAAAGGCACCAAACCACGCCCGCTACGCATAGCAAATCAACAGTGGGGTTGAAACCATATTAAGCGCATATAACGCTTCGCTCACTAGCCGATCATTTACTTCACGCCTGCCCTTAACCATTTCGAGGAGCGGGAATATCCTTTTTGGTTGTTATTCACTTTGTGGGATTAGAGGTGAGTATTGAGGAGGAAGACCCTTCTAACAGGGTTGCTTCTTAACAATTATACCTGCTGAATTGTTTTATCTATCGCTAGTAAATTGAGTTTAACTAGGATGTAGAATCGGCGTGTTGTCTTTATAATCATTCCTAGGGGCTATACCGTACACAGGGACGCGTCAATCTCCATGTTAAGCCACTTGGAACGATACTAAAGAACTAAAAATGTTAGGTGCCTCATTAAACTGGTTCTTCTGTGAATATAAAAAAAACAATAGTGTTGAAGGAATCGAATCAAATTGAGCGTGGATGTAGTAAGTTGCTTGGACTTTTGTTATCGCTTGTATTTAGTACTATCACCTACAACTGGAAGCTATCGTATCGGGTGTGGTTGTTATGATACATCTCTTGTATGATACAGTCGTACACGCTGAATGTGAGTACCTTATATAGTGCTGTTTTTCCCTGATGTTTATAGAACGTCTCACCAAATTGACCACTTCATCACCACCTCCGATTAATTCGTTTCAAATATTTAACAGCGATAAACTCTGAAACTACAAGGCACGGATTTGAAAAAGCGCGTACTTTTACTCCATATGAACCAGAATTACTCCCAGGCCCACAATAGGGATCGAGCCGTTGACAATTTTGGCGCGTTCGGTTCTGCATGAATTCCATCACATCTTTATCGCCACTTCTCGTTGAAGGATTTTATAACCCTTCTGTCGCCATTTCTCGATGAGCGATTCCATTACACTTCTGTCGCCACAGGCCAGACTAACATGAAACAAGTTCCAATACGTCCACCACGTTTTATCTGGTTAGGTGCACTATAAGCCCACCTGTGTGAATTACACATGAGCTTGTGATATATCTTTGTAACCTTTGTTGTTTTTATACTGCTTACGGATCCTGATTCTTTTAATGTGTGCAGGTTTTCTTAAATGATTATCCTAAATTGTCATATGCGGTGAAGTTGTCATTCTTACTCAGGATAAATAATTTATAACACGACTGCCCTCTATGTTGCCCCCGCTGGCCTTATGTATAGGGCATGCTTGCTTTTACGCATTTTGTTTTATTGACATACAGAAATAACTTGGGGTAAGATTAGCAACCTGTTGCAATAACCCGATCGTTGTCAATATATTAGAAATGCCGTTTTCGTGAAATTGGCGTTATGACAAGTCCGTCGAAAGGTACAAATAGACGAAATCCATTCTACCCAGGGTTCTGTCGTCCACATTCTTTGTGTGTCATAATATTGATTTAATCTTGGTAAACCTGGGGCATATTCTTGGGCGTCTTTGAAAACCTTGACAGGACGTTTGCTTTTGCATTTTTTTGCATTTGAGTAGCGATGTCGATTCATGCCAGGATGAATCCGTTAATATCATAGGTAGGCCTACTTTTTCAAACCTTCTGTTAGTGTCTTGCTGCAAACTATTAATATGATGCGGGCCTCTAGAGATCAAATGGACGGATGAATGACTTCAAGCCGGTCAATTCGTGTATAGAGCATGCTCTTTAAGGCTGTCATACGCAACAGGTGTTTTCCTTCATTGGATTAAATCTGAGTATGGGAGTGCTTTCTTTTTTCAATCCCAGGTTATCTTTGATCTAGTTTTGCGTCACAACAAAGCGTGACGTCATTCAACACAAATCACGTGCAGCTCACCTACATTCAACCCTTTTTTATTTCTCAACATATTCCTTTTTCTCAAACGAATACGTCATTTGCGATCGTTGAAGAGGATGGAGTAGATAAATAAACAATGAATTCCACCAACTGGTCGAAAAGTGTTCTCTGTTGGTTTTTACAGATTTCTTGACGATGCGGGGAAAAGTGGAGCACGTCCGGCGTGGTCTCCTTGCCCTCGTAATTACCGTATTGGTCTTATCGGCGACTGCGCGCCTTCTACTTGATCTGGTAAGGACGGCTACTACAAAGATCTACGTCAGTTAACACTATTTTATGAACATGCGTATTAGTGCAGCTTCGATGACTCCTATTGTAGGTTTATACCACGCACCCATGTGGACGACTCCCATCCAATCAAGTCCAAGTCGGTGTAGATCGTATTGCTGAGAGAGAACCACAACCGGATCAACACAGCAAATCCGAATCATGCGATTGTAGCACTGTCCGGGGTAACAACTCAATACAACGGATCGAAAGTGAAAAGAAAATTAAGTCCCTCTTGGTGCTGAGCTGGACCTCGAAAAGCATAGGGAAGCCATCGGATGAAGTGTGGCCTGAATACGGTCGAAGGGGGTGGCCATTTGAGATTTGTTATTACAGAAAACACCTCGACCCGAAGCAATATCCGTGTGAATACACAAATAACCGAACACGTTTCCTGCAAAGTGAAGCTCTGTGGTTCCGGGGAAGAACTATGTCGAAGACACCTCTACCACAAATTCACCCGCCAGGCCAATTCTGGCTATTCTACGAATATGAGCCGCCTTATAAAACATGGTTTACAACCAATCTTACTCAGTATGATACGGTGTTCAATCTTACGTCGACATACTCGCGTGATTCAGATGTGCCATTCTATAATAACCTCAAATGTGTAAGAATACAAGACAAGTTTGATAAGCTTGCCCGGGTGGATTTCATGGCCAGAAAAACCAGGAATGTCTCGGTAGCGTGGTTCGCTACCATATGCAAAACGCAAAGTAAGCGAGAACAATACGTTACGGAAATGCAAAAATACATTGACGTGGATGTGTATGGACGATGCGGCAATACGGTGTGCGGAAATAACCACCCTAGCACAGGTGAATATAAGCAGTGTGACGAAAAGCTTCTCAACGGAAATGGCTCCTATAAATTTTACCTCGCGTTCGAAAACAGCCTATGCGATGATTATGTAACTGAAAAATTCTTTAAATTGTTGTCGATGGATATCGTGCCGGTCGTCATGGGGATGTATGATTATACAGAGGTAATCCCAAAAGATTCCTTCATTGATGTCAGAGACTTTGTTTCCCCACAAGCGCTGGCCGAATATCTGCATTCAGTGATTAACGACCGCGAGTTGTACAATAGTTTTATCAGAAATAAGAAGTCATTGTCCTGCAAAGCCGTTCCAGGTGAAATGCCACTCCCATGCAAGCTTTGCAAGGTTCATCACGAATTCCGAGGTAAAACGAAAGCTGTGCATAGTCTAGAGAGATTTTGGGGAAGTCGTCGATGTATGCATCCCACTGGTTTGCACGCAACTGGTGACAGTAACTTCGATTTGGGTACAAAAATCCAATGGCAGAACAAGGAATAAGGTAAGTTACTGTCGAAATCCGTGATCAAAACATCAACGCGGCATGATCGCACTATATTATTATTGATGCCACCCGTCTGAAAATACACGGATACCAAAAGAAAATCGCATTATTTAGATGTGCGGTAAAGTCTATCCGCTATTAGGACCATATTGTCCGCTTCCCAGCACAACATCTGATTCTTTATCGTACATGCTCATTTCATGTATGTACGCATTTTTCTAAATATATACACATATTTTTAGTATATATACTAGTATGTATATGCATGTAAATATTATATAATAGGCGTTTATATATATGTATATATATATATATGTATATATATATATATATATATGTATATATATATATATATATATATATATATATATATATATATATATATATATACATATCTATATTTATGTATATATATCTATAAATATTTGTATATATATAAATGTATATAAACGCATTTTTAAGGAATATACAGCGCATTTGTTTTATAGATATGCATTAAACTAGACAAGATTGCAATCACTGTCTTGCAGTACACGCTCATTAGAATTTGTCAGCCCAAACACCGTAGTTTTCACGAGTTGTAACATCCGTCTAGAAATACACTACTGAACAGTACAGTTAGTACATATGATAAGCAAATATGAGTATAATAGCATGTAGACTTTGCGTCTTAGATTATGTTATGGCATGCAGTGGCTGTGTAACTGTTGCTACGTACATAGAAATGCCAATGTAGGCTGGTCTTGAACCAAGTCCCTGCCCTTTAAGACGGAATAAATTGCTCTATCAAATACTGGTGGACTGTTGCCCTGTATATTATCCTTACCTTTGGCAGATTAAGATGACTGCTGATATGCCATCTATTACCTGATAATGCTCCTTGCTTTGGGTAATCGGCAGTGAAAGCGCTTATTGTATGTAATAATATGCCGTGATATCAGGGAAATTTTCTGTTAATCGTGGAACAGAATATATGCAGTGCAATAATCAACCGCCGGTAAAAGAATATTTCAATACTAAGTTGCATTGTCACGGATTCTTGACGACCTCTCTTTTCATCTGATTTCGCTAATGCATCGCGCACTTTACCGGCACGATGATTTCCGACTGGATTGGTCGTTGCACTTCCACTCACATCACCACGTCAATGTTCGTTCGTTATCTAATGTAGCAGGATAAATAATTATGCTTTCAACACTGGCTGCAATAATAGAATAGGAGACATGTCAATAACAGCGATGATAGATGAGTGTGATTTTGATTATCGGAAGCAATTACCAGGATGTCATCACACATTATTCACATACCTATTCACCGCTTGGTTACGAATCAATTAAGCAAAAAGTTTGAATGGTGTCTCATAATTAAAGAGTGATAAATCGAGTGTGCTATTATTTCATCCACGTTTGGAAAGGCATAGTACTGCGGTGTTCCTTCATACTACCGCACAATCTAGTATGAAAACCAATGCAATTCAGTAGCTCTTATTCTGATAAAACATACACATGAGACATCGTCACATAGGGCTGTGCATATGAATTCGGGTATTTTTTTATTCATTTAGTCGTTTTGTTTAATTAGTACATTACAATAGGTTCATACTTATTGACCTGGAGAAGCTTCTGCTTTTTTCGTAAACTTGCTGAGACTGTGTTTGCTTTTGGAAGAAAATTGTTAAACACAATTCGTTTATATATATTCGAACAACAAATATCAACAATATGAGTGACATCGAGAGATGTAGAATTACTCATCATCATCATCATCATCATCATCATCATCATCATCATCAGTATTATTTTTTATTTCTAATCACCGTCATCATCATCATTATTAATATTTTTGTAATCATCATCATCACCTCTATCGCAATCACTATCTTCATTATATTCATTATCAACTTCATCATTAGCATAAGATGTATGGTTGGCACGATACTATCTATTGATAAAATTCCTGAGAGGCCGGATTTCAATCCCACTGTGATTCATTTCCGCATATTTGTTTGCTGTAATTTTCGCGACACCACTATGCTTTGCGCCTAGTTTATGAGAACACTTTTACAAACTTACAAATATATGTTAACAGTTATTTATTCAGAGTAAAATGGGCTACCTGTAATTGAACATAACAATACAATACGGCCATTAACGACTGAGCAACGGCGCATTAAATTCCGATTCAACTTGCACTGTAACATTAATGCTTTACGAACCGGAAGCGACCATAAAATCTTACTTTACGGATGACGATGTCTATGAGAGCAAGTGACCCAATTTGTATGACTATGGAATCGATATGTTTGATTTTATAGGCGACGATAAAAAAATGCCGATTCAGGGCATCTACAAAACGAGGTATATCTACACATCTTGTCTATCATACCAGATTATGCAAACTTCTTTTTAATCAGAGTATATTACACAAATATAGTAGGAATTAAAAGTCACTTTTTAATAACGTATGCTGCGTCCGTATCCGGAAGTGACGTCATCGACATTTATTAAATCTTACATTGGAATTGACTTCGCCACTGGCAACATTAGACCCAATTATCATTACCATCAGACCGCAGGTACCTAAGTCAAAGTTATTTCACAAATGTCTGGTGAGAATATTTGAACTGGAAGCCACCAGCAGAAGGCGTAAATTTGCGATGCGACCTGCTCTACGGGGTGTAGGCATTGGACATCGAGCACTTTCATTGGCTGCAGCTAGAATTATCTCAGACGAGCAATTTGGGAGGGGGCACATTCATATTGCTCAAGCCAACCTTAAACGTATTTTATATGTGTTTACAATGTGAACGAACTTTTTCGACGTGCGAATTGCCTTTATTTCAACATTGCCCCAGTGAAGAACACAAACCATGGCGCGTTTTTATTGATAATGTCATGCAAATGAGGTCGCGAGAATCATTCGTTCTTATGTCAGCTGACCTCACTTGCTCGATCAACTAACATCCGATGGAGGTAAATGAACCAACCTTATATATCTGTTATTATATTTATAATTGAACATGATCCAATCAGTCTGTCACAGACTGAGTGTAATTCTCCTGTCATATTGCTAAATTATAGAGTGCCCTCGCCGAATATGCACAAGTAGAATATTTGTTGTTTTCAATGGAATTTAATGTCACCTTCAACGATTGTGTCGTAAACGGAAGTGACGTCATCGACGTCCATCAAATCTTACGTTGGAATTGACTCCGTCACCGACAACATTAGACCCAGTTCTCATTACCATCAGACGGCAGGTACCGCAGTCAATTCATTCAACGAGCTCGTTCCCCAAGCGACAGTGACATGTATAGTAATTGAAGGTGGGTAATATAGATCGTGCTCTGGGCGCGCTGTCGGTTTTTGTCGATTTTTGTTTCATAAATACGCGCGATGGATAATATGAGTACTTTTTAGGTACTTATCGGGCTATGAATAAAGCTATTTCACAAATGTCTGGAGTAGATATTTGCGCTGAAAGCCACCAGAATTATGCATAAATTTGCGATGCGACCTGTTGTATAAGGCGAAGGCATTGGACATCGAGCACTCTCGTTGGCCACATCTCAGATTAGCCATTTTGGAGGGGCAACATTCATTTTGCATACATACATACATACATACATACATACATACATACATACATACAT
>CM067347.1:5610666-5670666 GCA_034190875.2 Urechis unicinctus
AGAAGATAATGCTCCTTACTTAGGGTAATGGGCTCTTTAGTGAAATTGCTGGTTGTACGTAATAATATGCTGTGACACCAGGGATATTTTCAATCAATTTTGGAACAGTGCAATAATTTAACGCCGGTTCTTATCTCTGAGCTGCATACAAGCTGAGCTGCATACAAGCTGAAGCTTCGTAATGGTTTCATGACTCCCTTACAATCACCCGTTCGACCGTACACAAGTAGACTGTCCACCCTAAGTATGACGACGCAGATTCCATTGACCAGCCACTGAGTTTCGGTTTCATTTTTCTATTGTATCACTCACTTTGTCGGCACTAGGGTCACATGATAGATTCATCGTTGTATTTCAAAATTATCACCACGTTAATGTCGTTGATTACCTAATGGAGCAGGATTGAATATTATGATTTAACAAATATGAGATGATGATGATGATGATGATGATGATGATGATGATGATGATGATGATGATGATGATGATGATGCCGATAATTAGGCTGATCGTGATATGCTTTTTATCAAGGTAATGGCGAAGATGACAATGATGATAAGGGTGACTATGACTATGGAGATGATGCCCTTATGACTATGATTAGACAAAGTAATGATGATTATGATGGTGATGATGTTGATGATGATGATGAAAAACCCGAGGCTCATACTGATCATTCCCATAATGACCAACTCAAAGCTATGACAAAGGGCTTATAACTACGTTAACCAGGTGTGCGGAGAGTATGACGCTACTATGCAATCAACAAAAGCACATGTGACTGTTAATACGACGTCTTGGGGCACGGCGTATTTTAAATATATGGAGTATGCTGATTGGTTGAGGCGAGCTCGCCCCCGAATAAATCAGAAAAATGTGGTTTTTAGAGACCTGTTGACAAATCACCACGCGGCTCACAGTGTAGCTTTAGAGTCTTTGGTTATGACACAAAAATTGTAGAATCTTTGGGAGGGACTTATTGTATGTTGTCACGTTGCCCATGATTTAAAAAATGACAGTGGCTGAGTTTAAAGGGGTTCAGATTGCCGCGCGAGGTGTCCGAGTTCAGTTACCTTGTGTTTCAGTTTCACTTTTTAACCCCGAAATTTACGTTACACCACATTACTTTTGAGCTTAAACAAAGAAAACTATTACGAATTTATAATTAGATGAAGGTAGCTCTTTAATCATAATAGAATGCGCTATGTTTGTTTGATGATAGAATTGCGATAAAAAGTATTTTTTAAGCACAAATAATGCCTAGCCTAACAAAGTGAAAAATCTCTGGCTAAGTACCAATCGTAAATGCATCCGCGTTTAATGAAAGCCACGAGCTTGAAGCTTAGTACTTTTACATGCCTAGTTAGACTGTAAATAATGACAAGGAATATTTCAATTACATGTGGTTGATACGTATGTTGCTGACAGCATTTTACCAACTGAATACTTTTTATTGCCATAAAAGAACGTCGCACTTGCTTCCTCATAGGATATTTTTTTGGCATTGCGATAAGAATAGCCCTTTTTACTAATTACTCTCGGGTTTTTTGTAAATTAGGAAACTTTGCTGTCTTCAAATGCCACTATGGTTCAGCAGCCAAGGTCTACAATTATTCTTGGTACCAAAATGGGAGTTCAGAGAACCGAGTACGCCATAATATATTCTGCGCGCGCACAGCGGAAGCTCGGCCAGTTCCATTGCCAGAAAACCTTGAACCAAAACCACAAATTATTACCGAAAGTATCTATTGCGTTATTACCCATTCGTGCAACATATGTCAGACCTTGACTTCTAATTGCATCTTGATGAGGTTTTAACCAGACAACCAAGCAATAATAGGTCATAACAGGAAGCAGCGGTGATGATGAACTACATGAGTTGATAAACCTTAAACGAGTATTGTGGTAGCTTAGTTATTGTGGCGGTCTACAACGTTTAAGACGCTATCATTGATGCGTTGATGTCTTAGTAATACACGCCTTTGTCAAAGCAATGTTCGTTTGCAGTTGATCATATTGTCGTGTTTGCAAGCATGCTGTTTTTCATTCACACACGTCGAATAAAACACGTATATTTTCCCTGTCATGTAGGACATATTTCAGGATAAGCAGTCCAAAATGTCGAATTATAGCTAACGGGTCAACACCTGGACACATCCTGTACTAGTATCAAAGAGGGTATAGCTACGCAAAGAAGACTCGGTCCGACTTTCTATGTGGTTAGTATGCAAATAAGTAGTAAGGTGACGCTACCCTGAATCGACAAAGCACATGGGACTGTTGATCCAATGTATCAGTGCTCGGTGTCTGGCCGCTAATGTTGAAGACATGGAGTCTTCTGATTACTCGAGACGACCACGCCCTAGATAATGCCATGTAATTTCAAAAGACGCTACGGCAATGCACCACGCTGCTCACAGGTGGTGTGTTGCATCCGTTTACACTATTGCGTAAAAATAGGTTTCAATGAAGCTCTCGTCGTAAAGCGATGCTGCAATTCAGATCAGCATCATATACATTATGAAGGAGTCATTTTGCCAGTGTTTTCTTAGTGTAAACTAACCCTTGCTTTTGTGTTATGTTGTCGTGTTTAGATGTGTGTACGGAAAGCTAAGAACGTAGGGCATTGACCAGTGGAAGCAACGAATCATTCAATGGGCCTCGGGAGTGTAATATTACTAATCACGTACCAAAGCTCAGATGGTCAATGTCGAATACTTGAAAGTAATCACTCTTGTTCAATTCTGGTGCGCAGACGGTAAATGTAAATGTTCCGTGGTCAGCCTTTACTACATAAGTCGCTTTAACAGGGTAGGAAGACACTGCAGCATAACGCAACAGTAACGCAACAGTAGCAGCCATGGCCTGCATATCTGGCATTCATCGTCGATAAAATATTATTTGCGGCTCAATAAGGGAGTTATTTGTTGACCGTTAACTTTCGTTCACTGCCATTGACATCCATAAAATGACTGTCAGTATTGCGTCATTATCCGACACCATTATTCCGACTTCATACATTTGCATGCAACACACGACTTGCGATGACCAACTTGTTAAATGTGCAGAGGAAGTAATTTTTTAGCAGTCCTATTTAGAAAATTGCCTTCCGCGGACCATGAGATTCGGTTGAACAATTATGAGAATTGGTTTTGGAATTACCTCAATGCTCATACGTCTTAATCAACTGCCCTCAGACACTGACAGTGCTGTCAATATAAATGACGCAAACAAGAATGAAGCTCCCAACATTAGGTTAAAAACTTGTTACAGAGCTAATATCTATCTTCCCGTAATCGTCATCATATGTTATGCCTAATGTCTGTCTGACCTCGTCATTTAAAAAAACAGCCCAATTATTGGTCAGCTTCCGACCTGTACCGGTAGATGTGGGTGTTCTGTGCCTTAGCGGCCAGCATTGGTTGTGCAAAAATGCAACACCTCTATACATGCACAGATCTTCATCTTAAATGTGTTGTTCTTCGTGAGGGGATCCAGATCCCTTTCTTTGCGCAATAAAACATTTGCTGTAGGGCTAATCTCGCCGGAGTTTTAACCGCGTAAATATTAGATATGAAATAACTGAAAATCGTGAATAAAGAACTAATTGAGAACATGTATGTCTACTCTCTCGAGCGTGTAGTTAAAGGAGCTGACGGAAGCTGATTTGATTTAAGGCAAAGATCGGCAACGTTCACCGGCGCCTGTTGCGCGCTTGCCGAAGTTACTGTGTACAAATGAGAACGGGGCGATACATGAAGATACTATGATGAGGAACTGCTTTGGCCGGAAAGTAGATATATATATATATTTATATATATTATATATATTTATATATATATATATATATATATATATATATATATATATATATATATATATATATATATATATATATATATATATATATATATATATATATATATATATATATATATATATATATATTATATATATATATATATATATATATCTATATATATATATATATATATATATATATATATGTGTATGTGTGTGTGTGTGTGTGTGTGTGTGTGTGTGTATTTATATAAATTGGTTTAGTAGCGTAAAGATAAATGTGTAGATATTCACGGGGCTATTGGAATTAGCAGTAGTCAGCTATTATTCTGATCCAAAAACAAAGCCTTATAGTATATCAACCGAGAGAGGGGGCAAGTACGGGTAGTAGTGCAGTTACATATCGGTGGGAAGCCGAATGAGAACTTCCTTGCTGTAAGCTCATTCCCACGGCCACATCGGCATACGAGTAATATTCAGAGCATAACTATATATATCCCCTACAATGTCGCAATTATATGGTTTTGGCTACTTATATGTATAACATTATGAGTTTATTTCTACGAAATGACAGCCTTGCTATTAGATTTACTGGTTGTTGCTATCGCACAAGCTGGAGGCAAATCTGGGCCGAGTGCGAGGCCATGTTGCAATTTGCTTAATGCGTCTCGCAAACTGCGAGCTAGACCTTGATGCTCGACCTTCCTCCCCCCGAATATTGCAGCTACGAGGTACATTACTCGCTTGGTGTGGCATATAAGCTGCCGTGCAGGTGGCTAACTCGTTTCATTACAATATTCAATACAATTCAAGTCCTTATATCAAATAAATGTGCACCACACATTTATGCATTGCCTGTAGCAGGTAATCGATATATAACCCAACACAAAGTGCGCTTTCTCTATCATACGTTTCTATTCTAGAGTGCTTAATCTATAACAATGAATGATTTACTAGGTTGAGAACTGATGATTACATACGCGATGAGCAAATGGTGGTCAGGAAAGATAAGTTTTTGTGTTGCATATCTTGTTTAACCTTAGAAAGACATGCACTGATATTCTCTAATTTTGACATAATCTGTGTTTTTAAAATCTCGGTAAAAATTTCCCATCATACATCCCATTTTGGTACCGTGTACTGTGTGCAATCCTACTGAAGGACGGCGCGTATGCATTCATCCCTAGAGGTGTCGTCATTTTGTCCAACAATTGGGTATGCCTTGATTGTACCACAGCAAATCAAGCTTTATGACATTTCTCTGTGTGCAGGGGTTCAATATTTGGCTTAAAGTAAGCATCCAGTATTGAACAACGCACCTGTCACATAGTCAGAAGACAAAGGGGCGTTTATATCGAATTCTAACAACAAATTAAACAACAAACATTTGTACATGGAGTATAACAATTTCATTCATCTTGGTGGAAACACGGTTCATTGATTTGTTCCGTTTATAACAGGAACTACTTGTGTAGCATCAGTATCAGCGCCCACATCAGACGACAACACCATACGAATCATCTTACCACGGTATATCCACTGCTTCCGTCTCGTGAGTATTGACCCAACGACCACCCATATCCTCTGAGTAGACGGCCCCTTGCTTCTGCCGAAATAATAATCACGTGCTTCTTCCTTGTGTCTAAATATTCTCTTATGCCTCTGCACTGCTCTCTGTGTCGGCTATCACTTTTTATTGGCAGCATTCTTTTGATGATAATGGATCTCCCAGCCCAAGGACATTATTACCTCGTATGTCAAGGTCATCAGTTAGTGTAGTACCAGCTTAGGCCATTCTATGCGAGTCACCAGTAAATACATTAGCCTTGTTGTCCATATTTCTTTATTATCCTGTAACTGAACCTTGCATAGTTCCGCTAGTAACTCGTTTTGATCCAGGATTAGTGATGTTTGCAGAATATCACCGCAAGCCCAACAGCTTGAGCGCTTTGCGTAGTACTGACTTGATCGAAGAGGACGGAAAGTTTATTGAAGATGCTTTATGTTGATGGGCCGTTCACCTTTGTAAGTCCCGGAAGGAAGCCATCGCCCTTTAGGCCGTCATCAAGACCCAATATATTAATTACACAATCGCCACATCGCGCCGCCCAATCAAAATTGTGAGGATGATTTATGAAAACGAGACTTACCTGTAAAGGCGAAGTTTGATTGTAATTGTACTACGTGACTTAAACAACGGTAATTAACTGAGATGACGTCATATCTCTCTAGGAGTCAGTCTTGGCTGCAATATGAAGGCAATACTTGAAATACGTTGGGGTGGGGAGTATGGTGGGCAGTTAATTGCCGTCGTTAAGGTCAAGTGGTACTATTACAACCAAACTTCGCCTTATGGTAAGTCTCGTTTAATTTATAAATTGTACCACGTGACCACAACGGGAATTCCCTGAGATTTAAACATTGTTGTAGCCAATGATGTATAAACACGAGGTCGAGGACAAAAGAGTTTAATTGGCTAATAACTACATGTCATTCAAATAGAAGCTGAAACTTCTAGTCAAATTATGAAAGTGACATAAAACATTATCAACGCAATAATTCAACCAAAACATGTGAGTGACAGTAACAAATGAAACGGACGAAGAAAAACTCATAAAACATATAGTGAAGGAAACAATAATCTCCTTGAATCAATGTTAAGATTAATGCTGATTTAGAATACTGGGGCGGACGGCTGTGAGGAATAATCTCTTTTCATCTTTCCGTCGTTCTTTAGTTCTGATCAGCTACTCTCGCATCATACGAACAGGGCACAAGCGAGCGTTGTTATGGTACACAGGGAGAGCAATTTCATGCACGTGGGCACTCGGCTTGCTGTGTTTGAGTAAACTTCCAAAACCTGATGCATAAACAATCAAGTTTGCAATGGATATTTGCCCCCCGAATGGAGTGAATGGATTGTCCCCGTTGTCCAAATAAGAGCGCAAGCAGCGTAGCGTGGTGACGAGTCAGTTGTAAAATTGTCAATTGATTGAGCTGTGGTCCATTACCTTTGAAGTCGAGTACTTGATTATCACCCCTAATGCCGGAAAGTTTCGGCAAAGCTGGTCTGGCAGTGAAAACGTCTTTGAGGAAGCGGCGTACGAAATGTTGTTCCTTATGATGTCACCTTGGCAGGTGATGGCAGATAAGGCTGATCTGACCGAGTGTAACGCGCTTTAACCCAGCCCGGCGTCGCATTATGCTGTAAGTAGGTAAGGTAAATTGAGACGGTATTAATAGCAGGATTAAAGGGATTTTTCGTCCCTTTCACCACAAAACAGTAACTATCGTCTAATATAACCTCCATTTTTTCGTGTTTTTCGAGGGCAACCCTGAGGGTCTGAAGGCAGTCAGTTTTAGTGAGACACCAGTGGGTGACGCGTAGTCGGTTGATGAGGAAGGATGAGGGGGTGTGGAGAGGTTATAAGGATCCTTGTGAACCATATTTGGCTACAGGGGAGCTATCAGTACTACTTTGGCTTTTTCGTTGGTTATTTTGTTGAGAATCTTCACGACCAAACTGAAGGGAGGAAACATATAGCACAATTGATAAACACTATTGCTGCGGGATCCGGTAACCATGAGATATACTCTGACAGTTGGAAGTTTATTCTCGAGGCGAATAAATCTATTGAGTGTTTACCCCATATATGAGTGATATTGGCAAAACAAGATGGCAGTAGTTTTCATTCTTTATCGAATAGAAATTTGGCGCGGGAAGCTGCATCCGCCGAGGTGTTTCTTGCATCAGTTAAGTGGTAACACGTAAGTAAAATGTTACGGGTATTAGGAAAATCCCAAATCAATGATATCAGGTCATTTAACTCAGATGAACGTGGTCATTTGACATGTTTTTTGCAGAAAGATAGTAAAGTGAAGAAGGCAGCAAATAATTCTTTGTAGCTGATATGCTTTGTCGCCTCGTGTATTGTCCACGGCCCCCCAGCAAGCATACCTTCACAGTGTCTGCCCCAGGCAAAGTCGCGGCTATCAGATTCTATTACGTAATTCTCTGGAGGTTGTTCTAGCGAGCGGCTAGTATTCTGAATGTTGCAACTCAGTTAACCTGGTCGCATGCGGCGTGTGGCAATGATATGACGCATTCATAATTCTTATAGGTTTGTTTTAAGACTGCGTCTTGCTCTATTTCGAGTAATTTATAATGTAGCGCTGCTTGGTGTGCACCTGGTTCACTAGCGACAAATTGTCCAATGAGTTCTGCGAACGGCTTGATTTTTTCTTTAGAACTGTTTAGGATGGCAGAGGCTGCTGTTTGAATTTTGTCACGTTTTTCTTTAGTTAGACGGACAGTCATGTTTTCCGACGAGATGACGAACCCAAGAAAGCTAATTTCTTAAACTGGGGCTTAAGCTGATTTGTCTGCGTATATTGTGAATCCGGCATTTTCGAAGACTTTGACAGTGGTAGCAACTACGTCTGCACATTCGTCTGCAGAGTCGGCCATGATGAAGGTGTCATCAAGATAAGCAATAATTGTTATTCCTCGGCGACGCTATGCGGCGAGCAAGACTTTCATAAAACAGGTGAATTTGTGCGGTCCTACCGATAAACTCTGTGGTAGCCCTTGAGACTCGTTAAGGTTATTGTACCAATAAAACCTTAATAATTTTCTAATGGTTGGCTTGGTACTGAGTGAGAAATAAGCATCTTTAAGATCAATCGAACAGAACCATCCTTTCTCTGTGAAAAGATCCAATGCTGTTTTGATAGTGTCCATCTTGAAATGTTTGTAAATGACTTTGTGATTATGCGCTTTAAGGTTCAAAATAAGGTTCTGTCAAAGAAAAATGTTGGATGCGAATTGACCTTCACAAGGTGGAACCTGACAAACAATTTTTTTGTTGATAAGTTTTTGAATTTCAAATGACGCTGTAGTTGTTTCAAAAGTAGAAAAACGCAGAGGTTTTGGTGCTGTAATTTGCTTTGCAGGTGCGATGAGATCAACAGCGAGGCCCCTTACCATAGACAAAATACAAAAATTGAAAAAGTTTGATATTTGGCCACCGCGGAAGTTGTCAGGTTTATTAATAACTGAGGGAAGTAAGGAATGACTGCTTACCGAAGCGCTCATTTTCGAACATAGCCCTGTGTCTGCTGCCCCCCTCTTTGTTTCTGAAGGTGGGGCTTCTAGGCCAACAAAAACCTCTTGGCTCGTTGACCAGGCTTGTTGTAGGGGCTCTGACTGCGAGGTAAGCGGTTGTAGGGAGTGAAGTGGTTGTATGCGAAGTGGGGAGCAG
Source organism: Urechis unicinctus (assembly GCA_034190875.2). Lineage (NCBI taxonomy): Eukaryota > Metazoa > Annelida > Polychaeta > Xenopneusta > Urechidae > Urechis > Urechis unicinctus. Next base: position 5,619,729 of record CM067347.1, read on the forward strand.
CAGGGAACCTCATCAGTTTCTGCTTGTAAGAGGTAAACACATGGCGAAATTTGTTGACATCTCTTCTATTTTTTTCCGTCTCATCGATGGCTTTGATCTGTTTGGCCCGATCGTCGTTGAAGAGGGATGACTTGACTGGGTTATTACTGCCACACAGGCGTTTGTACTGCTCACTCAATGCTGGGTGAAGCAACTCTTTGCGTCTGTTGAAAGGTTTGTGAAGGCAGAGGCCATTAGCTGTAAACTGTCTCCAGCCAGGCGGAGGCATGTTTTGGGGGTCCATTTTTTCTCTTCGTACGAAAGTTTCCCCGATTCGTATGATGGACACAGAAGCCGCAAGCATGAGTTTGTTGCAAACCCTTATCTCTCTGTTGGGAGAGTTTGTTCAATGACCGGTAGACTTCGTCATTATTTTTGGGCACAGTTATCGCAGTTACTCGGTTGGGGATGCTGTTCGCAGAGCGACTTTGATGTTTCTGGCGGGACTGCCGATCGGAAGCCCGCATTAACGATGGTCACGATTTTGGGTAGAGTATCCGGCCCAGATGTTTCCTGTACTCCAAAGAAGCCTTCTATATCTGTGAGGATAATTACGAAATCATCCGCCATCCCCCCCCCCCCCACCCCCTCTGTGTCGGTGGGTGAAATCATCTCATCGTCACTCACATCAGATAAGTGCGCGCGTAACGCTGAGCACATGCCCTCATGAGGTTCATCGGGGGGTTCGGCTGCAGCAAGGGATCCTGCCCCCTCGCTTTACTATCTGAGTCTTCGTTGTTTATTGAGGAGCTTGTTGTGTAAGAAAAACTCCATGGTGGCTGGGGGAAGGTACAAGGACCCCACTGATAATAAGGCATTGGGGGTACGGCTCAAAGTTCATTGAATCATAATGCATGGGAGGCAGAGAGGCTGTACTGGTCGAACATGTCGGAGGCTGGGCCCCATGCTAGAGTAATCTTGCCTGCTCCGTTGTTATACTTGTAGAATACTGTCCCCCTTGGTGAGGTGGCTGAAGCCCCGTAGGTTGAGAGTTGGGTAACTGTTCATGAGGTACAGTAACGATGTCCTCATCCGCCATATTGGAAGTTAAAAAAGGGAGATACTGCGGTTAAGTGACACACGGCCTGGCGCAGTAATACTTAACGTCTTAGAATGAACTGCTGTCGAAAAACCGACACCCAGCATGTGGTGCAGTTTCCAAGTACAAGCAGAGTAGCGGTAAAAATACACTGAAGAGTTACACATAAGAAAATAATCCACACACGTATGGTTGAACAAATATCCATGCCTAAAAAAATCCAAAACTCAAGTGCACTGAGCTCATGAGGAAGCGACTAACTTTTGAGAAAGCTTTGAACGTACTGACTCCAAGGGAGATCTGATGTCATCTCGGGGAATTCCCGTTGTGGTCACGTGGTGCAATTACCACATCTAAAGCATCAAACTCCACAACTAAGACCCATAGCTGCAATAGCCTCCGGCAGAAGTTTGAAATTACCGAGCCCAGGTGTTAAATGGGCCCGACCCCCCTCCTCCTCCTTCTCTACTCCTTGACCGCTAAGCAATGCTCACATTTGAAACCGTGTTGTACCAGCCCACAGTATACGTAAATGTTCATCAACGCACTATACCACGGTGCAGCTATTTTCGGTATATCTATAGATTATGCCAGACTCGGCAAGATTTCTCTGAGAGGGGTACTCCCGAAGTTTGACGCTACACGACCTGGGCATGGCTGCTACCAACTTAGCCCTAGCCATGGCCACAAAGAACATGCTGATTAAAAACATCCACTAAGGCCTCGATAGCAATGCCTACGTTTTGTATGAGCAAATGTGTATGTTTTATATTACAGCACTCCACAGTGGACGCAGGACGTAAACGCCATGATGCAGCAATCGAGCAGCTTCAGTCTGCACAGGCGGCACAGAAGCGACTAGACTTCATCAAGGACAACTCCGCCGAGCGCAATCTCCAGAATGTTGACGACGCCATGCGTGAGTACTACCTGGTCACTGGCAAATCCGTCAATCCATTAGTGCCTGAGCCACAGCCTTCAGACATATAGATGCCCTCAGATGTCCAAATGGGACGTGAGGTGACATTATTATCCTAGGCATGGTTGCGAACAGTCTGTTTGCCTGCATGCTTGCTAATTAGTCTGCATACAAACTGAAAAGACTGAATAAGGACAGTGGTTTCGGGCTATGGCACTACCCGAGTAGAGAGCGTTGACTTTTATTGCAGATCATTTGAAGGTTGTCGCTGGATTGCACAACTGGTCGAAAGCAAGCAATTTACTATTGAAAGGGCATTTCAGTCATCAAGAACCTTAGGATAGCGACAAGTATTTCTGAGGAAGTTGCTCAGGTTTGGTTTACAAAGCAAGCCATTTAGTAGATATACCTGTCAATCCGAGACACATCCCTCGGCCAAACTTTGATGTGTCTTATGAGGTTCACCAAGCCGATCTCCCGTTTCTTGCTCATGACTGCTTAAAACGCCTGATTTACAAGCATGCCCCCACAGTAGTGGACGTGACCTCACGCTACAAAATAGCAAAGCCATTGACAACAAAAAGTTCATGGGCGCATTGATCCGATTGCTGGCAAAGCATGGGGTCTCTGTCAGAGGTGTCCGTGTCGATGCCCATTGAAACCAGGCTGTGGTTGAGTGCTTTAATCGCACTCTTGCTGAGGGTCTCTTTGGACACCAGTATGCTGTGAAGTTTCTCAGATAAACTATATGCAAGGTGTTGTGCCTGCAATAAACAATGAGGTGACCCGCTATGAATGGAAAAAAAAACCATAAAAACGCTATTAAGTCAAAAAGCATTTGCACAACAGTCCTCTTCTGTGGTCCCAAGACACTTGGTCAGGATAAAAAAGCAAAAGCCCCCCTCTGTTGTTGGCGTTTGAAACCTCTACCAGCCTGCTTGGCTGGAGCAGAGCCGCCGTTGTGCCACTGTGGTCACTCAAGGTCTCCCGGCTTGGGTGCACTGTCCCTAGGCCTGATGAGCCTGTGCTCTGCTATTCGTTGGACGGGCCACTCCAGGAAGGGCTGCTTGTGATGCCACCCGACATCCAGCTGCCGCCAGATGGTGTTCTCATTCATTGAAGTATATCATTGTGACCATAGGCTAGGGTGTTGATCCCATTTGCAACTATCCATCTCATTGAATCAAACAGGGATAGAGACACCTTGTTTATCCTCAGGCCCGAAATCTGATGACCATCACTTCTTAACATGTTCATCCAATGCCCGAAATGCTTTTTTTATCAAACAGGCTGCTTGTGTCTGAGCTGCTTTTGTACCACAATATTTTTCACGCCCTTTGCCTTTCTGATTTCTTCTTTTCCGCTCTAAGGATCGAGCACATCTTTGGAAGTAGACCTCCGTATAACGAAGTTGGCACGCCGGCACACTCGTCCTTCAGTTTGTGGTATTCCTGATAATTGCTTTATCAATGTGACAGCCGAAGTTGACCTTCTGTTCCAACATATCTGCATAGACGTCCTTTGCTTGAATATCCATCAGTAAGTAGTCTGTTTACGTGCACAGAAGCGGGATGTTGTTTCATTGTGTTGAAGTAAAAATAGTATATAACAGGATTGGGTAGGACCAGTGTGCACATACGTATACTGGTCTGTCTTGCAGAGCTGCAAGATCATCAAATACTTAATGTCTGGCATACGTAAAAGTGACCACCAAACCGGCGTATTGTTTCCTCTTCTACGGAACGCACAAGCTTGACATTGACCCGATTCGTAAGGTTAACCATTGTTTTACCAAATACAGAGTTGTTCATCATCTCGTATAGGTATTTCTCAAAGTCGCTAGTAGCCACCTTTTAGCGGTCCGTATTCATGCTGATGTAGGGCTCCATCCTCGATTTTCTGGTTAAAGGAGAGAGCTCTGTAAATCGTTGAAAGCCCAGAGAGAGCGGTATAATTTTTGGGTGGCTGAAGTGAATTACACTTTTGTCTTTGCATAGATTGGATACCAATTTCCCAACCTCAGAGGGGCTACCCACTCCCCATTACGATATTACTTTTGTAGTCTGTCAGCCAATCCCTTCATAGGCCGTAGGGTGCTCGTTGTGCGCAGTGTGTAGCTCCTCCGGCTATTCTATGTCTAACTTAAGTATGTAACGTGACACAGGTTATGTTGGTATTTCATTTCTCAGGATGTCTGGGTCTACCACCCACTATATTGACCCTGTTGGCAGTGGTTGACTCATTGGCCATCCATATCGGTAGTTCACATGGAGGTGCTGGATATAGCTCGTCGGCGTATCCTTATTGATTCATGTAGTTTGTAGGCCTTTGAGTGTCGCTTCAAGCCCATGCTGATCCCTCCACGTAGTCAAAGCCATACTAGCGGAGGCAGGTTTATTGGAAGATCTCAAATACGTCTGCCAGGAGCAGTACTTCTGTACGCAGGTACAGATCATGGAAGTGGCTCATTTCGTGACTCTATGAAGTGTTCCATACTTTTTAAGCATGCTTGTAGTCCTTATTGGTTATCCTTTGCCCCAACAGCTTGCTGTAGAACTCCTGGATTGATGGTAACGTGCCATCAAACCTGTCGCGAACTGAGTCACATTGACTATCTGCATTTACCAGCAGTCTGCTGCATATATAACAATGAGTTTCTGTACGGTGGGTTCGTCTGTCCTGCAGGGTCATCCACATACAAGTAGACGTGCATTTGTTCCCTTGGCGCTGGTACTGCTTTTTGCATCTCAGCCCTTAATCCATCATGCTCACTGTGTGTGTGTCATTTTAGTATACCCCAATATCATCAATCTCTTATTGAGATTTTGTTATTCACCACAAGTGTCCAACATCCAATTGAGATCTTAGTATACCCTAATGTTGCAAACCTCTAATTGCGATTTTAGTATACACACCAGACAAACAACGCCTGTTTATTCAAGGCGTGGCCATACAGTTAGCAGCTCTCTAATGGTTGACATAAACAGGCGTTTAGTGCGGGCCTGTATGGATTTTAGTTTTTTCTAGACATTTATTTCCCAACAGCTCGGACACAGCTTCGGTGCGCTGTTCGTGCCCACACCACAATTTCGAAAAGGAGTTAGGAGTGATAAATTATGGCGCTTAGTGTGATCTCGATGGGCTCAACACTGATCATTCACACATCAGATTCCGCATGTCTCGATGGATCCATTTCTGATCCCGTTGCAGTTGTTTTTAACGACCATATTCAATTATGAATACGCTATATCGGCCAATCTTGAATTAGACACCAGTGAACCCATTCACCGGTTTTGTTCTGTTTAGAAAATCGGTACTTGTGCACTCAAGCGCGGCAAAAAGTGTATCTATGAACACTGATGAATGGGGGGTTCACCGAGCGGCCCTAGTCATGACGTCACGAAAACAATTGCTTATCCCCCATGGAGCCTGGTTTGCACTGCCGCCGCTGAGTGCTCTGTCGAAAGGTTACATCCTGTTAGTCCCGCATGTTCCACAGCTATCACCCCCTGCCACATTATATTGACCAAGCCTGCGGTGTATTGAATAGGCCAGGTTGGTAAGGTAAGGGAATGATCTACCAGAATACAAACGGAACTGAAAAGCGTATTGTTGAGCTAGAAGGTTGTTGAAAAGAATTGGAGAGAGAAGTATGGTATGTAAGAGAAAATAGATTTATGGATTGAACGGAAGTATACTGTTAGTGTCTAAGAACGAGACCTGGTGGAGCGCAAGAAATATCTGAAGGAGCTGGCTGAAGGGGTTCGAACACGACAGGTGGTATTGAATGTATTACCGCCGTGGGCCGAAAAGGGGTGGGGCCCCAAGGTTTATTGGTTGATGGCCACCATTGATTACACGTGTAGTCCGAGGACCCATCATGGGTGGCGCCGCGACTCACGGCGGTCACGGGGGTGCAGCGGGAATATATATAGATATATATATATATAGATATATATATATATAGAGATAGATATAGATATAGGATATATAGAGAGATATATAGAGATAGAGAGATAGAGATAGAGATATAGATAGAGTAGAGAGATATAGATATCTATAGATTTATATATTTGCACATATTTCGATAGATATATTTAGAGAGATATAGATAGGGGAGAGAATATCCTTTATTGGTAATTATATATAGAGAGAGAGAGATCTATATATCATCTCATATAGATACACACATAAATCATATATATATATACACATATGTATATAAATATATATATGTATATGCATGTATGTATGTATGTATATATATATATATATATATATATATATATATATATATGCATATATATACATATGTGTATATAAATATACATATATATGGATTTATATGGAAATATACATATATACCTGCATAAATATACATTGATATATATATATATATAGATGATATATATATAATATATGTATACATATACATGTATACATATATGATATATGTCATGTATATGAGCATTCATATATATATACATAATATGCATACATACACACACATATATATACACACACATGCATACATATATTGATATATATATATGCATATAAACATATATATACATCTATATATATATATATATATATATATATATATATCTATATATATATATATATATATCTCTCTATATATCTATATATATATATCTATATCTATCTCTATATCTATATATATATATATATATATATATATATATATATATATATATACAGGGAGAAACACTAACTCTGAAAAATCCTTGTCCAGTCTTGCAAGTCCTGCTACTTTTTACTTGTCCGATTGAAAAACCTACTTGCCCGGTCATGGTGTGAAAATATGACTAACGCGGAATTTACCGGAATCGCCAATCACATGATGAGTTGATAAGTCTCGCAACGCAGTTAGTTTAGAACTTGAGCTCGCCTACAGACGACAGGGGTTTTCTTTCTCGGTAAACTGAGCGCACGTTCCCAAGAATCGCCGATCGATCTTAATATGCTTTGTTTAAAAAATATAGAATATAAAAAACGACTTGTCCCGTCGGGCAAGTTAGATGGCAGCATCACTTGTCCGACGGCTTCACCTACTTGCCAGGAACATTCGGGCGATGGTTAATGTCTTTCCCTGATATAGATATATAAATATATATATAGATATATATATATATATATATATATATATATATATATATATATAGATATTATATATCTATATATATATATATATATATATATATATATTTATACATATATAGATATATATATATATATATATATCTATATATATATATATATATATATATATATATATATATATATATCTATATATATATATATATATATATATATATATCTATGTGTATGTGTGTGTGTGTGTGTGTGTGTGTGTGTATGTGTGTATATATATATACATGCATACAAACCGGGGTCCGTGTATATATATGTGTGTGTGTGTGTGTGTGTTCATATATATATATATTATATATATGTGTGTGTGTGTGTGTGTGTGTGTGTGTGTGTGTGTGTGTGGGGAGACGAAAGTATACAAGCATACAAACCGCCGACGATGAAAATCTCAAACGAGGATTTCGTGTGGCAGTCAGAACTGCTTCGATGGCTCAGCTGCACGAATTGCGATAATCAGCATTATAGCCCTCGATGAGCTAGCAAGAGCTCTCTTTATAGCTTCATTGACCAATTGATATATAGGTCCTCTTCCACGTCGCCTGAGGTTTAATTTGATTTGGGCCATAACAGCAGACATCAGAGGTCTGAGACATCGATACATGCACTGCTAGCGACAATCCTGCCTTCCCAACTCAATGAAATACATAGGGAAACCGACCCTCAATGAGGTTCATCCAAAGCCCAATAGGTATGTTTACGGACTTGCTAGGAAGAGATCGTCACGTACATGGTGACACACACACCCCACATATGTCAGTGTTATTGCTTCAATCTGTGAACTTTGACCAATAAAAAGGCGTTGGAGTTCATTTTTCGAATTAAGGATATTGAGGAAGCAACATATCCATGTAGCAAGTAAAATCAGAAGCACGCGAGTCCATAGTTTACTAATGCCTGTTGAACAAAACACTCGGCCTGGTTCCGGAGTTAGCATTCACTTAAACATCCCTGCTGGTGTGGACGTTAGGTTTAGCAAATAATCAGGCGCAGGGAGAAACACTAACTCGGAGATATACTTGTCAGGTCGGGTAAGTCCTCCTAATTTTTGCTTGTCCGACTGATAAACCTCCTTGTCCGGTCATAGTATGAATTTTTTTCCGATAGACTAAGCGCAGACTAACGCGGAATTTACCAGGAATCGCCGATCACGCGCTGAGTTGACGAGTCTCGCAACCAGCAGTTAGTTTATACCTTGAGCTCGTATACGGACGATTGGGGTTTTCTTTCTCGGTACACTGAGCGCACGTTCCTATGAATCGTCAATCGATCTTAATATGCTTCGTTCAAAGAATATAAACACGACTTGTCCCGTCGGGCAAGTTAGATGGCATCTTCACTTGTCCGACGACCTCATCAACTTGCCAGGGACAATCGGGCGATCGCTAATGTTTTTCCCTGCGATAGCGTGAATCGGCAGGAAATACGCTATGACATTCGCATATATGTTTGATCATAACGTCCGATAATATTACACAATGGACATTCCATTGCTTATTCAATAAAATGAATGCGGTTTTTTTTTCCAAATAAGCTTAGTGTCGTTGGATAAAAGAATACGTTCGTTGCAGAGGAAAAATTGATTGGTCAAGTTGAACCACTTGGTTACAGGGAAAGCCTAGACTGATCTAGTCTGAATCCACTTGGTTTACGGGGGAAGGTAAGAATGATCTAGCTGGACCACTCGGTAGAGGGGGGACGTAAGGCTGATTTTGCTTGGTTAACGGAGGAAGGTTCGACTGATCTAGTTCAACCACTTGGTACCGGGGGAAGGTTAGACTAATCTAGCTGAACCACTTGGTTTACGGAGGAAGGTTCGGCTTGTCTAGTTGAACCACTTGGTTTACGGAGGAAGGTTAGGCTTGTCTAGTTGAACCACTTGGTTTACGGAGGAAGGTTCGGCTAATCTAGCTGAACCACTTGGTTAACAGTGGAAGGTTAGACTGAGACTATTTCTATCGCATGGTGAATGATGAACACCAAGGAGAAGACGGTGATATTCTATTGTCGCTATTCCATTACCGCTGTTGACTCATCCCATGTGTGTCGTAGTTTTACTGATTAAATCGCTGATTTACAACCCACCCCCCTCCAACCATCACCCCTTCCCAAAACCCCACCACGGAGCATGCAACATGTGCAATATAGGAAATTTTATTTATATTCGACCTCTGTTCGCTACAGACGGGCTGTCAATGTCCCCACGGGTTTGCATCAACAGATTACATCCACACTGCATCACGCGAGAGGTGTATTGCTGGTAACTGAACGGAGCGAGGTCATTTAGTGCCGCGTAATGAGCGACGCGGCCTGTTGACCCGTGCTGACCGTCCCCCAGCGCTGGCACTCACCCTTGGATATTATTTCTCGTTCCGGTAGTTACAAGGAAATATTTGTGAGGATAGCTGAAATGCGGTTTCCACTTCTTGATGTTAGCAACACGGCTGGCGGCGTTACGGGGCAATTTTGTTAAAGCTTTGTGAAAAGCGGATGGTTTATGGACAATAAAGTCACGTGAAGGCCTCGTCGCGCTCACAGTCGAAAGCAACCTCCGTGTAGTCCACACACAGCTCTCTACACACCAGGAAAGATGGTTCCAGCTCACATGCTGTCACTCACCTGCCTTGGGTTATTTATTTGGGGCACCCAGGCCGTTGATACCAAGTCTTTGATTAGTGAATTGGAGCGACTCCTTCAGGCATATGATACCCGAGACATAGAAAATGGTGACGTGGATTCTTCAACTCCGAGTATTGCCAATGGAAATCTTCAGGAACGGCCTCTCCGACTCGCTGCTTTCAACATACGTATCTTTGGGCTGAACAAAATTAAAAACGAGAATGCGACGAGAGCTATTGTGGAGGTAGGTCTTAAATATCGCCCACTATCATCACTAAAAATAGATCCACAATTATAGGAATTGTTAACTTTCCGAATGCTTTCATTTTGGTGCAATTTAGCTTTCCCATGCACCCATTTTCGTAACATAGTTATTAAAGGTGGAAATGTTCTTTAAATTTTCATAAAGGCGGTGATGATTTTGCAATTTTGTTCCGTGGATTCGTCGCCAACATGGGTGCGTAAGTAGACCGAGCAAGTGACTGTGAAGTGGTTAAGAGTGGTGGAAAAGCGGCCTGTTTGTGGTAAAGAGGGGTTGAAAAATAGTGTGGTAAAGAGTGGCGGAAAGTAGGCCTGTGTGGTGGAAAGCAGGCCTGCGTGCGGTATAGCGTGGCGGAAGGTAGGCCTGTGTGTGGTAAAGAGTGGTGAGGAAAGTCGGCACCTGCTTGTGGTAAAGAGTGGAAGAAAAGTGGTGTATGTGGTAAAGAGTGGTGAAAAAGCGGCCTGTGTGTGGTAAAGAGTGGTGGAAAGTAGACCTGCGTGTGGTAAAGAGTGGAAGAAAAGTAGGCCTGTATGTGGTAAAGAGTGGTGAAAAAGCGGCCTGTGTGTGGTACAGAGTGGTGGAAAAGCGGCCTGTGTGTGGTTAGAGTGGTGGAAAAGCGGCCTGTGTGTGGTAGAGCGTGGCGGAAAGAAGTCCTGCGGGTGGTAAAGAGTGGTGAGAATGCGGTCTGTGTGTGGTTAAGAGTGGTGGAAAAGCGGCCTGTTGTGGTAAAGAGCGGTGGAAAAGCGGCCTGTGTGTGGTAAAGAGTGGCGGAAAGTAGGCCTTTGTGTGGTATAGAGTGACGGAAAGTAGGCATGCGTGTGGTGCAGAGCTGTGGAAAGTAGGCCTGTGTTTGTTACCGCGTGATGGAAAGTAGGTCCTGTGAGTGGTACGGTGTGGTGGAACGACTACTTTAGATGGTACACTATGGTGGAAAGTATTATGAATGGTGCAGGATGGGGAAAAGCGGTCTTGTGAATGGTTTAGTGTGATGAAAGTAGGGCTGTAGATTGTACTGTGTAATAGAATGAAACCTGTGGATGGTACAGTGCGATGGAATGTAGCCTGTGGATGATATAGTGTGATGGAATGTAGCCTGTGGATGATACAGTGTGATGGAATGTAGCCTGTGGATGATACAGTGTGATGGAATGTAGCCTGGGGATGGCACAGTGTGATGGGATGTAGCCTGTGGATGATACAGTGTGATGGAATGTAGCCTGTGGATGGCACAGTGTGATGGGATGTAGCCTGTGGATGATACAGTGTGATGGAATGTAGCCTGTGGATGGCACAGTGTGATGGGATGTAGCCTGTGGATGAACAGTGTGATGGAATGTAGCCTGTGGATGGCACAGTGTGATGGGATGTAGCCTGTGGATGGCACAGTGTGATGGGATGTAGCCTGTGGATGGCACAGTGTGATGGGATGTAGCCTGTGGATGATACAGTGTGATGGAATGTAGCCTGTGGATGGCACAGTGTGATGGGATGTAGCCTGTGGATGGCACAGTGTGATGGGATGTAGCCTGTGGATGATACAGTGTGATGGATGGATGTAGCCTGTGGATGGCACAGTGTGATGGGATGTAGCCTGTGGATGGCACAGTGTGATGGGATGTAGCCTGTGGATGGCACCAGTGTGGATGGGATGTAGCCTGTGGATGATACAGTGTGATGATGTAGCCTGTGGATGGCACAGTGTGATGGGATGTAGCCTGTGGATGGCACAGTGTGATGGGATGTAGCCTGTGGATGGCACAGTGTGATGGAATGTAGCCTGTGGATGGCACAGTGTGATGGGATGTAGCCTGTGGATGATACAGTGTGATGGGATGTAGCCTGTGGAGCCAGTGTGATGGAATGTAGCCTGTGGATGGCACAGTGTGATGGGATGTAGCCTGTGGATGTAGCCTGTGGCATGATGGGATGTACAGTGGATGATGGATGGATGTAGCCTGTGGATGGCACAGTGTGATGGGATGTAGCCTGTGGATGATACAGTGTGATGGAATGTAGCCTGTGGATGGCACAGTGTGATGGGATGTAGCCTGTGGATGGCACAGTGTGATGGGATGTAGCCTGTGGATGGCACAGTGTGATGGGATGTAGCCTGTGGATGGCACAGTGTGATGGGATGTAGCCTGTGGATGGCACAGTGTGATGGGATAGGGTGGATGATGTGATGGAATGTAGCCTGTGGATGGCACAGTGTGATGGGATGTAGCCTGTGGATGATACAGTGTGATGGGATGTAGCCTGTGGATGATACAGTGTGATGGAATGTAGCCTGTGGATGGCACAGTGTGATGGGATGTAGCCTGTGAATGATACAGTGAGGTGTAAAAGTTCTGTGCGTACAGTTGTGTTAATGGAAGACTTGCTCAGTGAACAAATCGTGAATGTGGCGTGATATGGCGGTCAGTAGCCCTGTCTCTGGTACAGTTCTGTACAACAACTACAGTGATTATTGAGTTGCGTGTGATTTTATACGAGTGGCTGTGTCCAGCTAGTGACACGCTATGACATCGTCTTAATCCAAGAGATCAGGGACGCAAGTGGAACCGCCATCATCGACCTATTAGTACAGATCAACAGGTGTGTGTTGGTGCGAACGGAATTATTACGACAGCTGTTTGGCTTCTTGATCCTGGTAATCTTCTATTTGGATAAGCCGATAATAACGTTGTTGTGTATATGAGTCATGTGTAACTGATATTGCAGTCTTCTGTTATTGGCAATGTAAGCCGCTATTGTGATATACCTGTATGGCGCACGTCGGATTTCACGTCGGATTTCCCGTTCGTAACAGGGCAAGCAATAACGGGTATTCTATGGTAGTAAGCGACAGATTAGGGCGGTCTACTAGTAAGGAACAATATGCTTATATTTATAGGTAAGCTCATTTATGTATATATGTAAGTATGTATGTATGTATGTATGTATGTATGTATGTATGTATGTATGTATGTATGTATGTATGTATGTATGTATGTATGTATGTATGTATGTATGTATGTATGTATGTATGTATGTATGTATGTATGTATGTATGTATGTATGTATGTATGTATGTATGTATGTATGTATGTATGTATGTGTATGTATGTATGTCTCTGTATGTATGTATGTATGTATGTATGTATGTATGTATGTATGTATGTATGTATGTATGTATGTATGTATGTATGTATGTATGTATGTATGTATGTATGTATGTATGTATGTATGTATGTATGTATGTATGTATGTATGTATGTATGTATGTATGTATGTATGTATGTATGTATGTATGTATGTATGTATGTATGTATGTATGTATGTCTGTCTGTATGTATGTATGTATGTATGTATGTATGTATGTATGTATGTATGTCTGTATGTCTGTATGTATGTATGTATGTATGTATGTATGTATGTATGTATGTATGTATGTATGTATGTATGTATGTATGTATGTATGTATGTATGTATGTATGTATGTATGCATGCATGCATGTATGTATGTATGTATGTATGTATGTGAATGGGCAAATATATATTTGTTCCTATGTTTCTCTTTGGATGCATGAAATAGACATAGTTTTGCTTAGATTTATCTGCCTACTTCTTCATGCATGAATACCTGTATACGCTACTTTTCCCATAGAAAAACCCGCTTGGAGGTGATTGACACCTATCAATACCCCGCTTCATTTGACAAGTTTGAAAGGCCGCCATTTTGTGTGCTTGTCTCCACGGACGCTCTAGGTAATCACGCAACTTAGCATTCATTCACTAATTGTGTTGTATTACCCTGCATGATAACCTGGACAACCCCTCACCTTATGGAGCGTTAATTTCTGCATGCAGAGACAATGACTGAGTTTGTACTGATTGGAATACACACCGCTCCCGGGAAAGCTGAGTTTGAAATTAATGAACTCTCAGAAGTGTATGATAAGGTTGCAGCACGCTGGAATATAGAGGTACAATTCGTGGTTGTTGCTTTGTTAATATTTGCTCATGCGAAATGTTTTGTTCGGCTACAGACATGTTAGTGTGGTTTGATACATGTGAATTCAGGATGCTTTTCTACTTGGCGATTTCAATGCTGATTGCTCGTACGTGACGTCATCAGAGTGGCCATCGATATCGCTATGGACACAATCACGATTCCTCTGGATCATCGACAACAGCGCCGACACGACCACAACGGTTGGCTCGCACTGTGCTTATGACAGGTGATGGACAGCGCTTCCTTGATGAATTTTATTCATAAATATATCGAAGATATATAAGCTAGAGTGCGATCATTTACTCAGTATTATGTAAACATATGTGTTGCAATATTACATTTGTGAGCAGGATCGTGGTAGCAGGTTCCAAAGCGCAACAAGCCGTAGTAACCGCTAGCGCCTCGGTTTATCCGTACGACGCCATAATGCATCTGACGCAATCAGAGGTCACATATTCCATTCGCTTCGTGTTTATCGTGGAGCATTCAACTGACACGCTTACTGTGTTCGTATGTAGTGATCTAATAATGGTATTGTCCCTCAACAGGCTCTGGAAATAAGTGACCACTATCCAGTGGAAGTTGACCTACATGGGATAGGTAACGGAACTCATAAAGTTAAGATGAACGAATCTGCAATAAATTGCCAATGTTTGACAATTATTTGTATACCAGATGAGTAGCTCCTTAACTAGATACAGACATTTGGCTTGTGCTATTGTGCCATGATGTCAATGCGACAATGAAGTGTGGTTATGGATGATAGAAGATCAGCATGTTGTGCCTTCAACCTTGATTTTATTGTGCTGTGCATTTGTTTATCATCCCAGTGAACCAGGCGGTTAAAGATAGGATCAGCTTAGTGACGTCATTTAGGGTGGAAAGTGCGACAGGAACGGACCCGTACACGGTGCCGTCGCTTGCGGTCGTCTACCGTACCCGCAATGGTTACCGGGTGAAGCGCAATGGTGATACCCTAGTCCTTACCGCCTACGATACGACCAGGGATGAAGTTGTGCCTTCACTCCGGCGGGCTATGTGCAGACATATCCCGACTTGATGTCGAATGCCATGGTTGACCTGGTTCGTCTCAACATTGATAGTGGCCTATCTGTCGACACGACCGCCCGTATCCCTGGACTTCATTATGCAGCCGATCCTGGTTACACGATTGAAATTAAGTACGACTTGTTTTATCCATTCGCTTACAAAATCCAAATATCATGCCCGATTTTTGTGCCCAACTAAATGGAGAGGCTGATATCCGCTGGCCTCAAATTTTTATTTGAATACCTTGCTGTGAGCGGCTTAATGTATTTGTATAATTTGCATTAAAATTGCTGTTCTCTATATTCTCGGGAGTAATTAGAAATATAATTTCTTCACTGATAGAATATAGGAAGGTGAAAGATCACACAAATACCATCTTCAAAAATGTTTCATGTAATTCGGTATGGAAAAGGGACACGTCACGGTGTCTGAGAACGAAGCTGAAGCGCTTCCGAGCGAACTAATGATGTAAATGTCAGTGACCAGCACCTTCAAGGTCACACACGCGTAGAATTCAATTGTTTACTGCTCTCCCTCTCTCAGTCTCTCTCTGTCTCTCCCTCACCCCCTCTATATCTGTCTATGTCTCTCACTCTCTCACTCTGTCTCTCTGTCTCTCCTTCACCCTCTCTGTCTCTGTCTATGTCTCTCTCTGTCTTTCTCTGTCTCTCTCTGTCTCTCCTTCAGCCCCACTGTCTCTCTTTCTGTCTCTCTTTCTCTTCCCCATTTCTCCCCCCATCACATTTATAGCCACCCAAAAATAAGATTTTATATTTCGGTTTTTGTCACCGTTAAGTATCTGGTACGACAAGTTATAGATAAAACAACCAGCCACGGACCATGTAGACACCGAAAAAAGACATTACATGTTAGTATATAACAAATGAAGTGGTATCCTTCGTCAGAAGCAGATAGTTTCGACAGAGACTATTACAAGAGGTCACATTATGGTAGACAAGAGAAATGAAGAGCACTTGTCAGATAGTGGTTGATAACAAACAACCCATTCGAGTCCCTTCTCATTTAAACCAAATAGTGTATTGCTACGCTAAGAGGGTTCACCCCGTCACGTTCAGTGGCGATCATGAAATCACTTAAATTACACGCCCGTCATCAGGCGACGAAACCATGAAATCAACAAAAGCACATGGGACTGCTGATTCAATGTCGTGGGGGGCTCGGCGTCTGATTGGTCGAGCCGATCACGCCTCCGAATTGATCAGAGAATTTCACGTGGTTTTAAGAGATGCTATGACAAACCACCAAGCGGGTCACAGGTGGCGTCTTTACTTGTTTTCTCCGTCACAGTGGCTTGCGTGAACATTCTTAGCGTAGCTATAAACTGTTTGTTTGAACTGAACCGGACATTATGATTCCCCTTGCGTGAGTAGCGCCCTTGTGGCATCTGACCCACGTGCCGTTATGACGTGCTTAAAGATTGCTCTTCATCTGAGAAAGGCCGTTATGATATTTAATTGCCTCCTATGGCCCCGGCATGGAAATCTAAATCAGTCCTCGCTGCTGCATTAGAGGTCTACATCGGCCAAGCCAAATGAGGTAGATTTGAATATTGTGCCAACTCGCAAATAAGTTTAGCCGTCAATGCTAACGTGCTGTATGGTGTTCCGTCATATTAACTCATTTTAGCATGTTATGCCCACCTGCCACCCAAGATGACTTTTGAGGTCAGGCCCAAACAGGCCTTACCATTCAATACCATTGGTTACTACGACTGCAGCGCCTTGGACGTTCGGTATTGATTTGCATGGAGATTCGAAAGACATGAATAATTTATTAACAATCGACTGATGATAGACAGCAGCCGACTCACTAAACCCCCAGCTCGACCGAAAATACTCGTTCAAAAACGCGACGTCCAACATTTTAGTGTAAGATGAATATGATGGTGATGATGATGATGATGATATGATGGTGGTGATGATTATGATGATGATGAGCTGCAAATGATGATGATACTGTCTAATAAACATAGAGAACAGGGTACAATCGTTACCATGGTACCAGCGCTTAACAGCTTTTGATATATAAACCCTTTTTGGCCAGACGAATAGGACAGCATATAAGCTACCATGGATTATACAGTTACCAACATATAGGAAGCATCCGGGATTTTGAATGCTTCACGAACAAGATTGTGAGACATGCCTATCGCCACCAAACTTCGCTTTAAGACTCCAACAGCTGCAGCTACCTTAATGAACAGCCAGCCGCCAGATCCCCCCGATCCGGATCAATATCAGGATCAGGATGTATGTATGTATGTATGTATGTATGTATGTATGTATGTATGTATGTATGTATGTATGTATGTATGTATGTATGTATGTATGTATGTATGTATGTATGTATGTATGTATGTATGTATGTATGTATGTATGTATGTATGTATGTATGTATGTATGTATGTATGTATGTATGTATGTATGTATGTATGTATGTATGTATGTATGTATGTATGTATGTATGTATGTATGTATGTATGTATGTATGTATGTATGTATGTATGTATGTATGTATGTATGTATGTATGTATGTATGTATGTATGTATGTATGTATGTATGTGTATGTATGTATGTATGTATGTATGTATGTATGTATGTATGTATGTATGTATGTATGTATGTATGTATGTATGTGAATGTGCAAATATATATTTGTTCCTATGTTTCTCTTTGGATGCATGAAATAGACATAGTTTTGCTTAGATTTATCTGCCTACTTCTTCATGCATGAATACCTGTATTTACGCTAATACTTTACGCTACTTTTCCCATAGAAAAACCCGCTTGGAGGTGATTGACACCTATCAATACCCCGCTTCATTTGACAAGTTTGAAAGGCCGCCATTTTGTGTGCTTGTCTCCACGGACGCTCTAGGTAATCACGCAACTTAGCATTCATTCACTAATTGTGTTGTATTACCCTGCATGATAACCTGGACAACCCCTCACCTTATGGAGCGTTAATTTCTGCATGCAGAGACAATGACTGAGTTTGTACTGATTGGAATACACACCGCTCCCGGGAAAGCTGAGTTTGAAATTAATGAACTCTCAGAAGTGTATGATAAGGTTGCAGCACGCTGGAATATAGAGGTACAATTCGTGGTTGTTGCTTTGTTAATATTTGCTCATGCGAAATGTTTTGTTCGGCTACAGACATGTTAGTGTGGTTTGATACATGTGAATTCAGGATGCTTTTCTACTTGGCGATTTCAATGCTGATTGCTCGTACGTGACGTCATCAGAGTGGCCATCGATATCGCTATGGACACAACCGCGATTCCTCTGGCTCATCGACAACAGCGCCGACACGACCACAACGGTTGGCTCGCACTGTGCTTATGACAGGTGATGGACAGCGCTTCCTTGATGAATTTTATTCATAAATATATCGAAGATATATAAGCTAGAGTGCGATCATTTACTCAGTATTATGTAAACATATGTGTTGCAATATTACATTTGTGAGCAGGATCGTGGTAGCAGGTTCCAAAGCGCAACAAGCCGTAGTAGCCGCTAGCGCCTCGGTTTATCCATACGACGCCATAATGCATCTGACGCAATCAGAGGTCACATATTCCATTCGCTTCGTGTTTATCGTGGAGCATTCAACTGACACGCTTACTGTGTTCGTATGTAGTGATCTAATAATGATGTATTGTCCCTCAACAGGCTCTGGAAATAAGTGACCACTATCCAGTGGAAGTTGACCTACATGGGATAGGTAACGGAACTCATAAAGTTAAGATGAACGAATCTGCAATAAATTGCCAATGTTTGACAATTATTTGTATACCAGATGAGTAGCTCCTTAACTAGATACAGACATTTGGCTTGTGCTATTGTGCCATGATGTCAATGCGACAATGAAGTGTGGTTATGGATGATAGAAGATCAGCATGTTGTGCCTTCAACCTTGATTTTATTGTGCTGTGCATTTGTTTATCATCCCAGTGAACCAGGCGGTTAAAGATAGGATCAGCTTAGTGACGTCATTTAGGGTGGAAAGTGCGACAGGAACGGACCCGTACACGGTGCCGTCGCTTGCGGTCGTCTACCGTACCCGCAATGGTTACCGGGTGAAGCGCAATGGTGATACCCTAGTCCTTACCGCCTACGATACGACCAGGGATGAAGTTGTGCCTTCACTCCGGCGCTATGTGCAGACATATCCCGACTTGATGTCGAATGCCATGGTTGACCTGGTTCGTCTCAACATTGATAGTGGCCTATCTGTCGACACGACCGCCCGTATCCCTGGACTTCATTATGCAGCCGATCCTGGTTACACGATTGAAATTAAGTACGACTTGTTTTATCCATTCGCTTACAAAATCCAAATATCATGCCCGATTTTTGTGCCCAACTAAATGGAGAGGCTGATATCCGCTGGCCTCAAATTTTTATTTGAATACCTTGCTGTGAGCGGCTTAATGTATTTGTATAATTTGCATTAAAATTGCTGTTCTCTATATTCTCGGGAGTAATTAGAAATATAATTTCTTCACTGATAGAATATAGGAAGGTGAAAGATCACACAAATACCATCTTCAAAAATGTTTCATGTAATTCGGTATGGAAAAGGGACACGTCACGGTGTCTGAGAACGAAGCTGAAGCGCTTCCGAGCGAACTAATGATGTAAATGCCAGTGACCAGCACCTTAAAGGTCACACACGCGTAGAATTCAATTGTTTACTGCTCTCCCTCTCTCAGTCTCTCTCTGTCTCTCCCTCACCCCCTCTATATCTGTCTATGTCTCTCACTCTCTCACTCTGTCTCTCTGTCTCTCCTTCACCCTCTCTGTCTCTGTCTATGTCTCTCTGTCTTTCTCTGTCTCTCTCTGTCTCTCCTTCAGCCCCACTGTCTCTCTTTCTGTCTCTCTTTCTCTTCCCCATTTCTCCCCATCACATTTATAGCCACCCAAAAATAAGATTTTATATTTCGGTTTTTGTCACCGTTAAGTACCTGGTACGACAAGTTATAGATAAAACAACCAGCCACGGACCATGTAGACACCGAAAAAAGACATTACTGTTAGTATATAACAAATGAAGTGGTATCCTTCGTCAGAAGCAGTTTGTTTCGACAGAGACTATTACAAGAGGTCACATTATGGTAGACAAGAGAAATGAAGAGCACTTGTCAGATAGTGGTTGATAACAAACAACCCATTCGAGTCCCTTCTCATTTAAACCAAATAGTGTATTGCTACGCTAAGAGGGTTCACCCCGTCACGTTCAGTGTCGATCATGAAATCACTTAAATTACACGCCCGTCATCAGGCGACGAAACCATGAAATCAACAAAAGCACATGGGACTGCTGATTCAATGTCGTGGGGGGGGCTCGGCGTCTGATTGGTCGAGCCGATCACGCCTCCGAATTGATCAGAGAATTTCACGTGGTTTTAAGAGATGCTATGACAAACCACCAAGCGGGTCACAGGTGGCGTCTTTACTTGTTTTTCTCCGTCACAGTGGCTTGCGTGAACATTCTTAGCGTAGCTATAAACTGTTTGTTTGAACTGAACCGGACATTATGATTCCCCTTGCGTGAGTAGCGCCCTTGTGGCATCTGACCCACGTGCCGTTATGACGTGCTTAAAGATTGCTCTTCATCTGAGAAAGGCCGTTATGATATTTAATTGCCTCCTATGGCCCCGGCATGGAAATCTAAATCAGTCCTCGCTGCTGCATTAGAGGTCTCCATCGGCCAAGCCAAATGAGGTAGATTTTAATATTCTGCCAACTCGCAAATAAGTTTAGCCGTCAATGCTAACGTGCTGTATGGTGTTCCGTCATATTAACTCATTTTAGCATGTTATGCCCACCTGCCACCCAAGATGACTTTTGAGGTCAGGCCCAAACAGGCCTTACCATTCAATACCATTGGTTACTACGACTGCAGCGCCTTGGACGTTCGGTATTGATTTGCATGGAGATTCGAAAGACATGAATAATTTATTAACAATCGACTGATGATAGACAGCAGCCGACTCACTAAACCCCCAGCTCGACCGAAAATACTCGTTCAAAAAACGCGACGTCCAACATTTTAGTGTAAGATGAATATGATGGTGATGATGATGATGATGATGATGATGGTGGTGATTGATGATGATGATGATGAGAGTGCAAATGATGATGATACTGTCTAATAAACATAGAGAACAGGGTAAATCGTTACCATGGTACCAGCGCTTAACAGCTTTTGATATATAAACCCTTTTTGGCCAGACGAATAGGACAGCATATAAGCTACCATGGATTATACAGTTACCAACATATAGGAAGCATCCGGGATTTTGAATGCTTCACGAACAAGATTGTGAGACATGCCTATCGCCACCAAACTTCGCTTTAAGACTCCAACAGCTGCAGCTACCTTAATGAACAGCCAGCCGCCAGATCCCCCCGATCCGGATCAATATCAGGATCGTCTGTCTGTCTGTCTGTCTGTATGTATGTATGTATGTATGTATGTGTATGTATGTGTGTATGTATGTGTGTGTGTGTGTGTGTGTGTGCATGTGCACGTGTGTGTATGGATGTAGGTGCGTGCGTACGTGCGTACGTGCGTACGTACGTACGTCCCTGGACGCACGCACGCACGCACGCACACACACACATGCATGCATGGTAGGTATCATGTATGTAGGTAGGTATGTAGGTGTATGTATGTATGTATGTATGTATGTATGGTATGTATGTATGTATGGTAGGTATGTATGTATGGTATGTAGGTAGGTATGCATGCATGCATGTATGTATGTATGTATGTATGTATGTATGTATGTATGTACGTATGTATGTATGTATGTATGTATGTATGTATGTATGTATGTATGTGTATGTATATATGTATGTATGTATGTATGTATGTATGTATGTATGTATGTATGTATGTATTTATGCATGGATGGATGTATGGATGGATGTATGGATGTATGTTTGTATATACTTATGTATGTATGTTTGAACGCACGCACGTGTGTATGTATGAATGTATGTATGTATAAAGGTATGTATGTATGTTTGTACGCACGTATGTATATATGTATTAATGTATGTATGTATGTATGTATTTATGTGTATATATGTGTGTGTATGTTTGTATCTATGTATTTACGCGTGTCTGCATGCATGCAAGTATTCGTCTGTTTAAGAAAGCAGCAGGTAGCACAAAGGTAGTTTCGAGTCTTCGGCATATTTGTGTATGTAGGCAACCATTGCCATCGATCTTCTCGCCATGTCTGCTTACACCTCCCGAAAGCCGATCATAGAAGATTATCTCCCTACAAAATACGCTCTGGGAATCGCTATTGATCTCGGCACACAATAAAATCTTTGTCCGCCGGAATAAAAGGCTTCGCTATAGAAAGTTCTTATATTTCAAACAGGTCACGTCAGGTTATCCTTGCATACTAGCGGTAGCATGATTATGCCCATAGGTTAAGTCTGGCTGCTTGGATATGAACTAAACACACCGACTATAACCTTTATTGATCCATCGACCAAAGTTCAACCTACAGCACCAGAGCTGATTAGGTTTACCAGCTGACAGAAGCACTCTTACAGGGCCGTTTACTTCGGCATTTGACAGGCACCGCGTGTTACGTGGATCGACGGTGTGTAAAGTGAGATTCCATTACATACAAGACGATAATTCTGTACCGCACGCATTACACCTAGGCATACACCTAGGCTCGATAACTGATACTTTCCGTCTTGATTATTGCACAGACTTGGATGAAGGTAAGCAGCCGGGCAAAAATTACACCTGTTCAATTTGAAATACATTAATGGCCGACGATATATTTGAATAAGCGTTCATGATTCACGAGACTGTTGTTAAGTAATCTAGCCGATCGGATGCGAAATTCTAATGAAAAACGATGCTTTTCTGCCAGATGTTAGGTCAACTGAGTAAATGTCCCGTGCTAATGCGCGTTTTAATTCTCTTGCGTTTCCATGTGTCAATTCTGCTGTGTTGTCTTAGGCAGTTAACACTTGCTGTATTGTCACATGCTATGCCGGCTGTATTAATATTTGTTATGCCTGCTGTGCTGCAATATATTATGCCTGCTGTGTAGCCAGTAGAAATGCACGCTATGTTGCCTGTGCTAAGTCTCTCAATCTAGCCATAGGTTATGCTTGTTGCGTTGCCATATATTATGCCTTTTGCGTTGCCATGGGTTATACCTGTTGTGTTGCCACAGGTTATGCCTGTTGTGTTGCCACAGGTTATGACTGTTGCGTTGCCATATATTATGCCTTTTGCGTTGCCATGGGTTATACCTGTTGTATTGCAACGGGTTATGCCTGTTGTGTTGCCATAAGTTGTGTTTGTTGCTTTGCCATATGCTATGCATCTCAGTGTTGCCATAGATTATGATTGCCATGTTGCCATACGTTATGCCTGCTGTATTGCCATAGATTATGCCTGCTGTTATGCCATATGTTATGACTGCTGTTTTGCTATATGCTATGCCTGTTATGTTGCTATATGCTATGCCTCTCAGTGTAGCCATAGGTTATGCCTGCTGTGATGCCATAGAATATGCCTGCTGTGTTGCCATAGGTTATGCCTGTTGTGTTGCCATAGGTTAAGCCTGTTGTGTTGCCATAAGTTATGCCTGTTGTGTTGATATATGCTATGCCTCTCAGTGTAACCATAGGTTATGCCTGCTGTGATGCCATAGAATATGCCTGCTGTGCTGCCAAATGCTATGCCTCTAAGTGTAGCCGTAGATTATTATTTGTTGTTTTACCATATGTGATGCCGGCTATGTTGCCATATGATATGTTTCTTGTGTTACCATAGTTTATGCCTGCTGTTTTGCTATAAGTTATGACTGCCGTTTTGTTTGTGGTGTTACCATAGGTTATGCCTGCCGTTTTGTCATAGGTTATGCCTGCTGTCTGGCCATATGTTACGTTTGTTGTGTTACCTAAAGCTGTACATGCTGTGTGGCCATATGTTACGTTTGTTGTGTTACCTAAAGCTGTACATGCTGTCTGGCCATATGTTACGTTTGTTGTGTTACCTTAAAGCTGTACATGATATGTGAACATATGTTACATTTGTTGTGTTACCGTAAGCTATACATGGTGTGTTGCCATATTTTACCGTTTGTTGTGTTGCCATGCGTTGTACCTGTTGTGTTGCGATATAATATACCTTCTGTGCTGTCCTGTTGTACCCGCTGCTCTGTAGCCAAATGCTTTGTAAGCTGTGTGTGTTCAACATGCTATGGCCATATGTTACGTCGGCTTTGAACATATGCATATTTATACATGATGTTGCCTGTTGTGTGTTGCGATATATTTGATGTCTGTTCAGTTGTCATATTTTATGTCCGTTGTCTTGCCATATGTATTCTATGTCTGTTGTGTTGTCATATTTTATGTCTGTTCAGTTGTCATATTTTATGTCCGTTGTGTCCATATTCAATGTCTGTTGTGTTGTCATATTTTATGTCTGTTCAATTGTCATATTATATGTCTGTTCAGTTGTCATATTTTATGTCTGTTCAGTTGTCATATTTTATGTCTGTTCGGATGTCATATTTGATGCCTGTTGTGTTGTCATATTTTATGTCTATTGTGTTGTCATATCTTAATATTGTGTGTTTCCATGTGCTATGCCAAGTATATATGCTAAGTTGCCCTATGCGTCTGATGCGTCGGCATGTGGCATATATTATGGTACAATATCAGGAAACACTTAGCATGCACCTTAGTTGTCATGTTGATATTTCATCTGCGTGCAGGCATGGCTATGAACGGTGATGACACACATTCCTGCAGCAACAGCAGCATTGGGCTTGATTCTGTTCACGTCAATAAACATGGCGTCCATCCTGAACAATGGACCCTTCCCAAGGAATGGAATATCGAAATGAGGGAGTTATACAAGGTCAGCTCTCTTTCTCTAGATTACGCTTGTCTATCCTGCTACGACATTACTCATTATCATTTATTACTTATAGAGTAATCGGACTTATTTGGCACAATCATCTAATAATCATTTGTGTAGAGTTGGAAACAAGACGTGCAAAATCAGATCAGCTATCTGGATCATCAGCTGGTAAGTTCCATCGTTATCAAACAACTTCAATTTTCTCCTTACATCTGTGGAATGATTTTATGACGAATGTAAATTCAGCTGCCCGCGTAATGGCTCATCACAGTGATGAGGACAATAAAACATACATATATTTAAAAGTTAATCATTTAACTAATTGATTAGCAGATACTAGCTAGCATAAGAAGCGGCTGACACTGACCTTACGAACAAAAATGTAACTGCCTCATCCTAACACTTGGATGTCATTAGACGTCGAAGGTGCTGAAAAAGGAAACCTGACGTTATGATTAATACGCAAATGGGATCCACATTCCGAAGATGCATTCGATGTGACACTGACATTTCTTCTGCTGGATAGAAAGATACTCAAGCGCTGATGCTAAAAGACAATGGTTCTGTGTCGAGGCTCATATCACGACAGCCATGAACCTCAAAAATGTTGGCAAGCATTCCCCCAAATACACATATTTATATTGCTCACACTTAGTGGCAACCCTGAATATCATAACGTAACCAGTTCGGCGCTGCCGACGGAAGCCAGGAGTTCGATTGAGATGTCCACCGTCACGGCATAGTTTCGCAACAACAAAAACGAATTTATTGACAAAGTGTCCCGTGAACAGCGACTCATAAATCTCACACTTGGTTGAATGTGTGTCATTTCTGTTACTGTATGCAGGGAAACTCCCTCAAACGATTTTCCTTTCCAACCAAGTGACGGCGAGGCGACGTACTGCCCGACCACAGCTGCCATGTCGGAAGACGATATCAAGCGCCATAAACAGCATCTCGTGGGCAAGATGCAGACAGGCTTAAAACGCCTCTGAATGGAAAACAGCCTTACCCGTAATCACTTGTGTACAGTTACGGAATGGCAGTATTTTATGACATTTGTAATCACTCTCAGAAGAAGGGCGGGATGTTGTAAGGCATGCAGTCGTGGCTACAAACACCACATAAAACCTGTGTTCTAAGTCAAGAAATGTTTATCTGCTCTTTGCATATGTCAAGCACTAACAAATAAATACGCTGATCACATGTGATGAGATGGAGGCTTAATGTTCAACGCCTGTGACATTTGATGATGCCCTTAAACGTTTGGAGTAGCGAGCATCTCCTAAAAGACGCCATGGACCAGCTTGAGGTGCACATCAATTAACCACCGCAATGATCAGATTATTTTCGCTCCAAATATGTGAAGTTTTATTGTAACTGGTTCTTGCCAATGTCAAAAAAGTCTGATTTATGGCTGGTACCCACCTTTCTATGTCAGCGATGGAGAAAGAAGCACAACGAGAGGTACCCGTCGGCACCATATGACTTAGGGCAGGTGGTCGGTGTCAATACCTTTACTAAGCTTTTTGTCTCTGGAATGGGTGTTGCTGAAGCTACCCGGTATAGCTAATAAGTCACCGTTAAGCCATGAAAATTTTAAAACTCCGTCAGGTTTGGATTCTTGCTAAAGGCTTATTAAGTAGATAGCTGGTAGTGTATCTAACGCACAGGAATAGGGGCAACATATCTGATCATGAGATAAGATTCATCTTAGACGAAGTAACTCTATATTATCAAATAAAATTTACTGAATAATTAAAAGTGGACCTCAAGCCTCAAGGAAATATTTTTAGGGGTTATTCTATTTAACAATTTTCGTCTAGTTTAGCATACTTGCTATATCATGAGACGGGATGTCGAGGGATAATGGATTATATGCCCTTATGAGCGATCTCCTTACCCATCGGCTTCTACGCCGGCTAGGATTCGCCTCTGCCCAATGTAAATCGCTTGGGGGTAAATTCGGGCCATTATGCGAGGAAATATAGATACGAATTAACTACTCTTAAAGATCAAGAACAAAATAAAATATTCTGTTGTCAGTCATCTGCCTATGAATGCGCAATGAGACCTTTTTAATTAGCAAAATTCTTTATTTTTTTATCAGTTTACGACGTTATGACAGGACAATTTTTCGCTCGGCAAACTTCGTGAACACTCGGCTCGTGACGTTATTTTTGCTAAACAACTCGGCTAGCTGAACGCGCTGAAAGTTTTATGACCTACATTCCACTTGTGTTTCCACGGTAGGCCGCGTCACTTTTAGCGATATTTTGTACCTTTTTGAGAAGAAATTGTGAATATGCCGTAATGATGCGCTGTTGGTTGTAAGGATGGGGAAGATGGAGTAAGACCTTTTTCACCTTTCCACAAACAGAATCCGACAACGCAAGGCGAGAAGTTTTGATAGCCTAAGTGAAACGACTACCTTCGTGGAAGCCCAAGAAAAGCACGGTGTTATTATCCGACCACTTTACTTGTGATTCCTTTAAAGTCGATCCAGAGCGCTTGAAGCAACTTGGTCTGAAAAGAAATGCCCGACTGAATGATGATGCTGTTCCCACGTTTTTTGATTGCGCCAATAATGATGGAGTTGCGGAACACGAAACGAAACGAAAACGACTTGAGGTAAAGGTTTTTGATGTCAAGTCAAGATTATAATTTCTAGGTCAACATTTTAAGTGTATGCCCGAGGCTATAGATTGCAACCATTGTGCACACATTGTTCAAATCCGTGTTATTGGTACATTATAACAGCTGTGTATATTGGTTGCTCCATGACGTGACTAATGATGATGGAAGTACTGAAGCAGAGAGTGATGTTGAGACCTGTCATACAGATGACAATTCTGATCCAGCTTCGAGTCAAGATGATGATGCTACTCACAGTTCAGTCAGTATCCAGGCCTGCGTGGAGGTACGCATTGTGTTTTAATTTAAGATGCAAATAATCATGTATTGTGTCACATTAAGGCTAGAAAGTGCTTGTCATTGCACAAAAAGAAGTTAACAAAGATGATAATGGTGATAACTTGTAAGTCACTGTCTGTTGACTGATTTACTCACTGCATGTATGTCATGCAACATGTGGTTTCTGCCGACGAAGTCCTCCAAACCCAAAGATCATTGTTTTCTGGCCCAAGGACATACGCAAGAGGCATACAAGTTGCTGTCGGCCAAAAATAAATACACGACGTGGCTACACAGTGCTCAGTTGTGCCAACACCAGCTCAATGCAACAATGCCATTTAGTGTGCACCACATCCTATTGACGTCTCTGAGTCTGAGCAAGATGAAGACGAAGATGACACATTTAATGACCCGACTACAACTTCGACAGAGAAAAGGATACTGTCGAGAATAACGACGAAGGGGATGAATGATAATGAAACTATGTGAGCAAATGCAAATGATATATCCCAACTTTTATGTGGAGCTTCTGAAGTGACTCCAGGTCTGTTTTGAAACGTGTCATTGGTAGTCTTGTTGTTGTGCAACAAATATGTGTCAATGGACACACATACACATGAGACAGTCAGCCCCACTTTCGGTAAATGCCAGCTGGGAACTTAATGTTAGCATATTTTTAGTGGTAGCAGTGCTGTACGAACTATAAATATGAGACATTTGAGCATTCCAATAATATCCGTTAGCACCCATAACCCAAGAGAGTCCTCTTCCCGTTTGCAACTATGGAAGCAAGGTTAAGATTAAAAGTGGTAATGGTTTATCATACAAATAGTTTTCGATGCGCCTTTATGTGCAACTCCTTGTGAGTTACATTTATAGAACAAGTAACTTGTATTTTCGTTAACTGTAAGTTTTCTTCTTCAGTACACAACTGCTAGCAGTCCTTCATTTTAACGAGAACTCTGATCGAACTCAGGCTGTCAGTGAACAAGGCCAGACACTTAAAAGCAAGTGAACATCAACCCAGAGAAACTGCGTTATTTGCATAATTTATTCAATAAGATTTATTTCAGTCAATTGTCATTTAATTATACCTGCTGATCACCACAACTAATATTAGTATTATGTCATGTGCTTCAAGGATGTATTGACAGACTGGTGACCCAGGTGCTACATCCTCGGGAGAAATATCCAAACTAAAGAAGAGCAAAAGTACTGCTCATTGAAAAAGAAGTACCCTCTCACATTGATGCTGCTTGTAAAAGACATTCAAACGAGGTGTTGGTTGGTATTCATATGTGTAGGTTAAACACTAGTCAGTCATGAAGCTTCTTTACAGCCACGACAATGACCAGAAAGGTCAGGAAAGGCACTTCGTATTTTAGTGACAACACATGAAGGGAGAACTTTCTGTTTGCCTTGCTTATGCCAAATCACGTATACAAATCTTCTGTATGCAAGAAAGCAGAAGACTCTGAAAGGAATAACATTCATCAATTACGCTTATAATGATTTCTCACATGAATATTTACCAGCCTGCATATTCAGCATATCATTGGCAGGTTTTTTAAAAATCAATTCCTTTATATTTTTGTGATATTTCATGTAGACTTTGTATGCATTAGAAACGTAACGGGTACAATGTAACGTGTTGATGTTCAGAGGTACGCATATACTGTATAAGGAGAGGGCAGCCTGGGAATTATTCACCATTTTTGTTGTGCTGATTAACAGTAACTAGTATGGCTTTTTGTTATGATATAACAAATAGCTTCTGCAAGAATATAGTAAAAGAGATGTTGATTAACATTCATACATTTTTTCATGTGTTATTTAAATGAAAAAATAACAGATGGGTTCTACGGTGCCCAGAGATGAAGACCCAGGTTTTGGAATGAAATAAAAAAAGCCCTTATGACAATAGCCATTACTAATTTATGTTAATATACTATGTTCTTTGGAACATCAAAGCCCACTATTCATAGCTGTTCGATTCGGTTCAATAGGAAAGTATTTATTTTGCTCCATAACACCATAATGAAGTGCAGACTTATTCATTGGGGCATATCTCGTCACCAATAGGGCCATCTATCTGTATAAATTCGTGCATGTATGCCTCGAGTACATATAGGTCCATGCAGTTGGATGCAAAGCTGGGATGGTGATACATTTGAAAGAGTTCTGCATGTATTGCACGATTTTTGGGTACGATAAGCAACACTTCGACACTTTTTCTGTTGCCATTGGAGCGCAGTTGTTACATAAACATTGCTGTTCATCGGCTTCCTCGCTGCCATAAGGAACCAACGAGCTCGCATCAGACTCGGAACCCGACTCAGATTCTGACTCTGTATCAATTATTTGACAGTTTTGTGGGACCCTCAGCGGTTCATATTGATAACCCATTGCTGTGTGTATGCTGACCTCGTTTAACGGCGTCTCACAGTCTTCATCGGATGACGACATATTATTAAAAACGAATGGAAAGGATAAGATGTGTCAGCGAGATTCATCAACGCGCGTCAGCAGCTTCACGAGAAAAACCCAAATGCCCTGTTTAGCCGAAATGACGTCACGCGGTACGCCCCCTAGTGACTGGACGATGCAAATTGGTTTGGAGAATTTCAGCCAAGACGCTTCGAATTCCGGAAACTTCGCGGCCGATTTTTTTTGTAGACGCAAAATGAGGCATTTTTCCGTAAAAAAATAATTACGGGGACTTTTCATGGCCGTCTAGCGTTATTCACAATGGCAGCAGTCAGATGTGAAAACGATTTATTATCGAAAAATTGAATGGTCCTTCATTATTCTTTTGACTGTCACTTAGGTTGCTGATCTCCGTTTGGGGAAATGTACTTGACGAAAAAGATTGAGTAGATAGCTGAATATGACAGTCGGTGTGTTTGCTATCAACTCCAAAAGACAGTATGTCGCTGATGTTTAGAGCAAGTCCTGTGGGATCATGTTCTTGAGGTAATGGTACACTTCCGTGGCCTTCTGCCCATAATGACTGGGGCTGGTGTAGAGGTGGCTCGCGGTTGAGGCAGATAAACCGATGGTTTAGCTGTGGATTCATAGCATCTCTTCTCCACACACATACGTTTGTTGTAAATTGCCAGAGAATCTACAGCTAGCCGATGAAAAGAAATTTAGTAACTTAGCCAGGCATGGCTTACACCGACACTACACCTCTATGCCTCCGCTCGTAACGATTGCAACTTGTCGTGTTCGCAATTGTTCAATAATTAGTCCCTCACTGAATTCAAACGACATTTGTCACATTAAGTATGTAGCTACGGTTTGGTCTGACATCGAATCTTAATAGATGTTCTGTATATTTATGAGTTGCACTTTACAAGGCCTGAACACTGCCAGCTAACCCCACCAAAAGCCATCATATCAGCCCCCCATCCCCCTTCTTCCCGAACAATCTGGCGTTCACATCTCAGAGGAATCATTATATATATAAGGAGGAGAGTGGTTGCAAACTAATTAACGGCAGAGGATTAATCAAATGTGCTATTCCAATTGAGATAAACAAGTGGGCGTTGATCACTCTATTAGACAATCACAAACGCGCAACGGCTGGGACCAAAAAAAAATAACATCCAATTTATCTTATGTAATTTATACTAAGAGGCATCTAACTTTAGTTACCAGTGTATGAATAAACAACAATAAACCACTAGAAAACACGCCGTTAGACCTCTCAAGAGGCATCTGCAACGTGCTAGATCCGTGCAGTTTGATGGGTTACATATAGTCACAATGTATTACAAAGTCGCTCATCACGCGCGTATGGTAATAGTCTTCCACAGTGCCCATACAGCTTCTCTGTTGCCGTTGCCAAGAGGAATGCGCTTTACTTGATCTCGTTTTATGTTACCGACAACCCCACCCCACGCACACACCCGCACGCACTGATAACGTGATCTGTGGGCAAAATTACCTGCATTAATTGATTATGTCAAGAGCATGACGAAAACCGAATTATGACGCTTAGTAACAACAGCGGAAAATATTTCGGTACATCGATCAGCAGCTACACGATACGCGAATCACGATGACAGCTGAATAGGTTAATTAGACACTCTTCACGTTATTAAGTTAATTTGACCGAAGCATTTAGGACGTAAATTTACATCACAATGAACATACGTGAAGCGAATCAGGTGATGATCTCTACTCTTTGTCATCTACAAGAGGATTGATGCGATTGGGTTCGTGTATTAACCGTTCTGAATACATTGATAACTAAATTTAGCAGCTGTTTTGAGGTCCGAGCTGTGCACGTCGAGTACGCAATTCTGGTACGTGTTTATTTGTCCGACGTTGGCATTCATAAATGCATCCGCCTAACTGATATTCTTCTTGAATATTTGCCTTCCATACAAGGAAAACAATATTGTTGTCTTTAAACACATATTTCCTACAACTTGTCATGTATCATAAATACCATAAAGCAATGCTGTCTGTCTGTCATTAATATATAATAGTCTGCTCAATAGTTTGCAGATGAGCATGCTGCTAAAACAGAGCGCGAAGCTATCGTGTGACAGCATAATGAGGTAGTCAAGTGAAGACAGGTTAAAAATGTGTACATAGCATTAGTTGCCTTTGAGCAAGAATAAATCCTGGAAACAGGTGCCTTACAAACGATTTGTATGTATGCAAATGTATGTATGTATGTATGTATGTATGTATGTATGTATGTATGTATGTATGTATGTATGTATGTATGTATGTATGTATGTATGTATGTATGTATGTATGTATGTATGTATGTATGTATGTATGTATGTATGTATGTATGTATGTATGTATGTATGTTATGTATGTATATGTGTATGTATGTATGTATGTATGTATGTATGTATGTATGTATGTATGTATGTATGTATGTATGTATGTATGTATGTATGTAATGTATGTATGTATGTATGTATGTATGTATGTATGTATGTATGTATGTATGTATGTATGTATGTATGTATGTATATAGATACTAGGCAGGATGTAAAGCGTGGTCGGTTGATTGACGTAGATTATGCGGAGTAGATACCGGGCAGTATAGAAGCATTGTTAGTTGGTTAAAATGATACTTTAGCCAAATGAACGACATTTTAATGTAATCTATCGTATATTGCCGGATTTCAAAGACGCAGAGAACTGCTGGTTGGATGGTGTTCCTCTTTTTCTTAGAACGCTTGCTCCGACTGGAATGAATCATGGATAATTATGAATCATCTAATTATGATTCAACATGGCCTCGCCCGACAAAGAGAACTTACACATTCCCCAAAGTTCATAAATTAATTATCCTAAATTATTGCCAATAAATCATCTAGAGAAAGGCTTGAGCCTCTGACGTCAACAAAATTTGCGATTCAACATGGCCACGCCCGACAAAGAGAACGTACACTTTCCCCAAATTTCATTAATTAATTATTCTGCATTATTACTGCCAATCGGGCTAATTATACTCAAAACGACTGATCTTCGATAGTTATATGATATTGCACAACAATATTAATAACCGAAATATAACTTTAACGTGTATTATGCGGAGTAGATACTAGGCAGTATTTGAAGCAGAGTCAGTTACTTATTATGTATTATTTTAGTTAATTAATGTATATTATGCGAAGTATTTACCAGGTATTATATACAGCGAAGTTAATTGGTATCTGTGTTTTATGCTTAGTAGATACCAGGCAGTATTTGAAGCAGAATCAGTAAGTAAATGTGTCATGTGGGGAGTAGATACCAGGCAGTATGTGATGCAGAATCAGTTAGTAAATGCGTCATGTGGGGAGTAGATACCAGGCAGTATGTGATGCAGAATCAGTTAGTAAATGCGTCCTGTGCGGAGTAGATACCAGGTAGTATTTGAAGCAGAATCAGTAAGAAAATGTGTCATGTGGGGAGTAGATACCAGGCACTACATACCAGGCAGTATGTGATGCAGAATCAGTTAGTAAATGAGTCATGTGCGGAGTAGATATCAGGCAGGATGTGAAGCAGAATCAGTAAGTAAATGCGTCCTGTGCGGAGTAGATACCAGGCAGTATGTGAAGCAGAATCCGTTAGTAAATGAGTCATATGCGGAGTAGATACCAGGCAGGATGTGAAGCATGGTCAGGTAGTTAAAGTGAACACAACCAGGGTTTTGCTACATTAAGAAGGTGCAGTTTGAATCATGCGCGATGGCGATGGGTATTCCAATGCAAGTCACGAATCGAGGAATAACCGCAAATACATCCATTTCGATTAGCATGTCCTCTCTCACGTTGAGTTTATTCCACCTGGCTCTTCTCAAATAAACAAATCAAAATTCACTATCGAGCAGCGAGTTTACCGCAAACAGTTCTATTAGTCCATGTTTACGTGACATTTCGCGTGACGATTCATATTTAATTATCGCCGATGACGCAGAAACATTTCATTGCAATTTCATTATCACTAGCTTGTTTTGTAACTCATTAGATGGTTAATGCCACAAGCAAGAATATTTCCGCCAGTCGTGTTATCCAATCAGCTCTGAAGTAAAATGAGTCCGAAAATAACTTTCGCAGAACAGTTACCTATATACCACCTGTTAGCTCTTTTACATTTAGCATTTTATATTTCATCAGCAGCAGCGTTTGCCGAATAGCAGTTCTAGTTCTAGAATATTTAATTATCAATTATCGCAATTCATAGTATATTTTGATGCTTAGTAAACTTTTTCGATGACTCAGAAACAAAAGTTCTCAAAATATCAATACTGGCTTTTGGTTCTGATGTTTCACAGATAACAACGACCTGGTCAGAGCTTCACAGATGACCACAATCAGATCATCGCTTCCAGAATGACCGCGACCTGATCAACAACCAGGTCAACGATGTACATATGACAACGACCTGGTTAACGCTTCACAGACGCGAGGACCTGGTAACGCTTCACATAAGAATACAAGCTGATCAGCGCACCACAAATGAGAGGACCAGGTAAACGCTTCGCAGATGTGAGGAACTGACCAATGCTTCACAGATGACACTGGTATTGTCCACGCATCACAAATGACCACGACCTTGTCAATGCTTCACCGATGCGAGGACCTGGTCAACGCTTCACAGATGACCACGATCTGTTCGACGCTTCACAAATGACCACGACCTGGTCAACGCTTCATAGATGACCGCAACCTGATCAACACTTTGCTCATGACAACGACCTCGTCATTGTTTCAGAGATGACCATAACCTGGATAATGCTTTACAGATAACCACGATCAGATCAACTCTTTGCAGGTGACTATGATCTGATCAGCATTTCACAGATGACCCAGCCATCACTTCATTAGTGAAACCGACCTGGGCGTCACCTTACAGGTGAAACCCACCTGGTTATCATTTCACAGATGACCACGACCTCCTCACAGAAGAAACAAACCCACTCAATCATTGTCATAACGCCATATTCAAACCTCGCTTTTTCTTATTTCCCAAAATGTCACGCATACTATCTGCGAGTCATACGTACCCTTCAGTACGTCATTCATTCGCAGCTGTATCAACTGTACAACCTCATATGGACGGCGAGCCTCTTACGTACCGTGTCAATTAAATACAAATCTCATAAACTGGCTTGGTATGGTACTGTGGTGTATATAGCATTTATCAATACTACTTATATGGGTTGGTATGATACGTTTGTGAATGTAGAATTAATAAGTACTACTGATATGTCTTGGACTAGAACAGTATTGTGTGTAGCATTCATCAATGCTACTGACGTGTCTTGGTGTGGTACCGCAGTGTGTGTAGCATATATAAATACTACCGATGTGTCTTGGTGTGGTACCGTTTTGTACGTAGCATTTATCAATACTACTGATGTGACTTGGAATGACGCCGTGTTTGTTGTTGCATTTTTCAATACTACTGATGTGTCTTATAATGATGCCGTGTTTGTTGTTGCATTTATCAATACTTTTGATGTGTCTTGAATGACGCCGTGTTTGTTGTTGCATTTATCAATACTGCTGATGTGTCTTGGTGTGGTACTGTGGTGGCTGTAGCAAGTCATTCTGCTTTTCCTTTTTAAAGTCTGAATTTAATAATCGGAATAGTAGAGGTATTTCCGAATTCGACGACGCATTAGTAATAGGATTTTGTGTGACGTAACCGCTATTGCACAATTTAATACAAATGCATCATCTGCATTATGCAAGATTCTTTGCTACCACTGATGCCTGTTAAAATGGCGTTATATTCCCTGCTTTAAAGTGTGTAACAACCAACCGATTGATATTCAATTCCCCATTATTCACGCCAAGCAAGACGTCACATCCCCATCAAGCTGCACCCCTTACTGTCAAGTTACATCCCCTCTATCACGCAACACCACCAAACCTTGATTGCTCTGAATGGCTAAGAGGAGGATGCCGGGTTATAATACAGCTCAGTTGAAGCGAACAATAGTCAACACAACAAGCCGTGTTTTATAATATAGGCATTTGTCGCTACAAAAGCCTGTTTCACTTTGTGTCCTAATTAGATGAAGTGGTTTGTCTTACGCCTAACTGCAGGTGGCCGGTTGTGTTGCGTAAGCCACACCTCGCAACACCTGGTTGCTTGTGTTACATGGTACACTCCAAATAGACAGATGATCGTTTGTCTGACATTGGTCACTCCTAGCTACAGGTGACCGCTTGCATTAGATTGGCCACTCCTAGATACAAGTGACAGCTTGTGTTACATTGGCCACTCCAAGCTAAAGATGACAGCTTGTGTTACATTGGCCACTCCAAGCTACAGGTGACAGCTTGTGTCACATTGGCCACTCCTAGATACAGGTGACATCTTGTGTCACATTGGCCAATCCAAGCTACAGGTGACCGCCTGAATTAGTTTGGCAAATCCTAGATACAGGTGACAGCTTGTGCTGCATTGGCCACTCCTAGATACAGGTGACAGCTTGTGTTACATTGGCCACTCCAAGCTAAAGATGACAGCTTGTGTTACATTGGCCACTCCAAGCTACAGGTGACCGCTTATGTTACATTGGCCACTCCTAGATACAGGTGACATCTTGTGTCACATTGGCCAATCCAAGCTACAGGTGACCGCCTGAATTAGTTTGGCAAATCCTAGATACAGGTGACAGCTTGTGTTACATTGGCCACACCTAGATACAGGAGACAGCTTGTGTTACGTTAGCCACTCCTATCTACAGGTGACAGCTTGTGTTACATTGGCCACTCCAAGCTACAGATGACAGCTTGTGTTACATTGGCCACTCCTATCTACAGATAACAGCTTGTGTTACATTGGCCACTTCTATCTACAGGTGACAGCTTGTGTTACATTGGTCACTTCTATCTACAGGTGACAGCTTGTGTTACATTGGCCACTCCAAGCTACAGCTGACAGCTTGTGTTACATTGGCAACTCCTAGATACAGGAGACAGCTTGTCTGACATTGGCCACTCCAAGCTACAGATAACAGCTTGTGTTACATTGGCCACTTCTAGATACAGGTGACAGCCTGTGTTACATTGGCCACTCCTAGATACAGGAGACAGCTTGTGTTACATTGGTCACTTCTATCTACAGGTGACAGCTTGTGTTACATTGGCCACTCCAAGCTACAGATGACAGCTTGTGTTACATTGGCCACTCCTAGATACAGATGACAGCTTGTGTTACATTGGCCACTCCAAGCTACAGATGACAGCTTGTGTTACATTGGTCACTCCTAGCTACAGGTGACCGCTTGCATTAGATTGGCCACTCCTAGATACAAGTGACAGCTTGTGTTACATTGGCCTCTCCTCGCTACAGGTGACAGCTTGTGTTACATTGGCCACTCCTAGATACAGGTGACAGCTTGTGATACATTGGCCACTCCTATCCACAGGTGACAGCTTGTGTTACATTGGCCACTTCTATCTACAGGTGACAGCTTGTGTTACATTGACCACTACTGGATACAGGTGACAGCTTGTGTTAAATTGGCCACTCCGAGTTACAGGTGACAGCATGTGTTACATTGACCACTCCTTTCTACAGGTGACAGCTTGTGTTACATTGGTCACTCAAAGCTACAAGTGACTGATTGTATTACATTGGCCAATCCTTGCTACAGGTTTAGAAAACCATTTATCCGCATTCTATGTGATATTTAGCATGAACTCAATGAGGAGTTTGCTGTCTGAAAATACTTTAATTTAAAGATTATGGACAGAGGTGCAAATTTATGCTGTCCATTGAATGTTCACAATGAGGATGTTGCTAACCAACAATCAACTGGTTGAATGAAGTTTGAGATATGATAAGACCAGCTACAGGCAACAAAGCCCTGTATGTTAATCTAAACTGCATCTCCTTGTCAAGCAGTTGTTAATTGAGTGTTGTTTGAGACATTACATTTATTCTGCTTGTATTCACTTGGAAATTTGACGTGTGCACCAAAGACCATCGTGGGAATTTGGACAATCGGAGAATTATCCAATATTGCAAGTTAATCATCATCGCCATACTGCCAGGAGGGCGATGTTCTTGTTATAACAAGATACCCGTCTCGGCTGTTTGTGAACCTCGCGACCAGCGGGCCACCTGGTTTCGTGGAAGCAAAAATGTAAACACAAGCGCGTGGCTCAATGCTAAAAGATCGATGGTCGATGGTATGTTCACAAAAAAAACGCAAAACCGCTGTATTTCTAATATTTACAATCTTTTTGATAAAGCCAATGCAAAAAAAAGCCTATTACTATTGACACTTTATAATCGATTTGTGTGGCGATTTATTCAC
The DNA here is from genome assembly GCA_034190875.2 of Urechis unicinctus. NCBI lineage: Eukaryota > Metazoa > Annelida > Polychaeta > Xenopneusta > Urechidae > Urechis > Urechis unicinctus. The sequence goes on from CM067347.1 coordinate 5,658,480, forward strand.
TACAATATGTTTTATGTACGTTTGAATGAAGTCGCATATATCGGTGTCTACCTCTAGGCCTAGCCCAGATCGGACGGTGATATACTGATATACTCAGACGTCCTGTATGGCTAGGTCTACCCCTGTTTTAGCCCCGGTCGGGCGTCTGGTCTACCCCTATTTAATTTCAAAAGATTAATGTGAATGCCATTTCTTTTGTCTTTAGTGTGGTCAACTATGAGATGGGATATAAGAAGTTGATTTAAAGACATGCTCATATTTTGATACTTTAATGATGTTTTCCCGATTTCATGATATTTGATTGGTCACCAAGACGTACCTCCACCAAATCAACAAGCTGTATTGTCGGTTGATGGGGAGCCCTGTGCAGACGTATTATGTAGTACTTTTTCATGTATTCTTGGTTATTTTTAGTAATGATATAATGCTGCAATATTTCAGGACATAAATACTAAAAACATAGATGCAGCATGAATCTAGTCACCATCAATTATATATATATATATATATATATATATATATATATATATAGATATATATATATATATATATATATATAAGATATATATATATATATATATATATATATATATATATATATATATATATATATCTATATATGTCTCATATATATCCCTCTATATATATCTATATATCTCTATATATATATATATATATATATATATATATATCTATATATATATATATATATATATATATATATATATATATATATAATAACATCTGACCAACATATGAAAGATCTACAGGATGTGTTTGATTGAATGCGCCAAGCTTGTCTGAAACAAGGCCCCAAGAAATGTTCCTTTGCTCAAGATAAGTGCATCTATCTTGGTCATGAGGTTTCCAGGGATGGTATTAGGCCGCCCTCTGATCGAGTTAAAGCGATCAGTGAGCTACCTGCCCCTAAAAGCGTTCGAGAAGTACGAAGATTAATGGGTCTTCTCAATTGGTATAGGAAGTTTATTCCTAACTTCTCTGATAAGGCTAGACCGTTAAATAAACTGCTTGGTAGTGGCATATCATTTTGCTGGGGCAACCACGAACAAGATGCTTTTGACCATCTCTAACGCTGTCTTCTTCAGTCTCCAATATTAGCTTTTCCTCGTTTTGACCTCCCCTTTAGACTAAGTGTAGGTACGTCTAGTCATGGCATTGGTTATATGTTGTACCAAATTCTTCCCCCATCGGAGTCCAAGAAAGATAGGACAGACAAAGAGAGAGTTCGTGTAGTTTTTGATTTGGTTCCAAGGGTTTGTCCAAATAGCAAAGGTCATATGGCCCGACTAAGCTCTAACTTTAGGCATGGTAAGCAGCGTAATTAAATGCACAACCTACATTAGGGGGCGCAAAATTGTTATAGAATGTGACCAACAAGCCCTAAAACCACTTTTTCAAAAGAAATTGGGTGGGGCAATTGACAAAAGATGGCTGGCTATTCTCCAGCAGTTTGACGTGAAGTTGGAGTATAAACCAGCAGCACAAATGGCAGTTCCAGATACACTAAGTCGTTGTCTAACTTATCTATCTATCTACCCTAACCTTGACCCTGCTGAACTAACTCACAGTCCGGACAAGGACGATAATTACCTTCCAAACACAGAGGAACCGGCCGGAGACGTCCGCTTGCCGGGCGGGGAGCAGCTCAGAGATTTTATCATCGTGGCTATGTCGCCGGCTCTAACAATGTACATTTCTATCCTCCACAGGCACTGTCACGCATTGACTCTCACAAAATGTTCCATTGTCCCGTCGACAATAAGCGTACACCTATCCCTTTGTATGAACCACAATGCGACGCTGACACAAGCTATAGTCAGATTGTCCGTGTGCGACGGAAAAGAAAACCACGTCGGAAAAAGGTGCGTGATAGCCACGTGACCGCCACAAATAGTTCAGCGACACAGTCTTTGTCAGAGATGACTAACGACGCTAATAGCAAATTGCATTATCACTTATGTCACCCCTGAGCCAGGAGATGGCGCTGACACGAGTATCATACTGCCCTAGAGGACCACTCGCCCTCAGCTAATGACCGTCTGTGTTCTCACATTTTCCCCATTCCTCCATAAAAAAATACAGTTCGATGTTCTAATCGTCTAATCTTCTAGGTACGGGATACCTTTCGGTCCAGAAGATGTGTTGTCGAGCTCTCCCTCCAGTGACTCGCGAGGCTAACACAAAATTAAGCGTATTTTAGGCCAAAAGGGGAAAGGGCGAGATATACAATATCTCGTACAGTTAGTTGGAGAGCCGTACCGAGAATCATTTTGAATACGCCCGTCACAGCTTGATGCTAAAGCTAGGAAGGGCATCGTTGAGAAACCTCCGCCTCTCATCAATAGTTAGTGAGCTATTCTATTTGATTTCATGGGTATTGTGATGCGTGGTACCGGCTCAGGCCGGGTAGTAGACCGTGAAAAGCGACTCGCTTCACACTCCAATCCCTACTAGAATCAGCCGCTGTGTTTGCGTCACCGGGAAAAACTACCAAGATTACCAATTGTACGAATATTTGATCGTTATTATTATATTGCTAACTCTGTTTTCTTTTCCATTCAGATTAATTATGTATCACATTATCATTTACAATTATACAATTACTCGAAATGACATTGGGCTCGTTTGTGATGTTTACACGGCTCGCTGTTAATGGTATGTAAAGCAGATCTTTTATGGAATGAGAATTTTGTTTGTTTGTTTGTTTGTTTATTATCAACATGATATGTTACGTACACATATTTTTTAATGCATATATGTCATAACTACATTGGGTCATCAACTATTGCATCCCTATCATTGTTGTACGATTGAAAAACAACAAAACGAGGTAACTTTGTTTTTGTTTATGTGGCGGGATGTCATATTCCTGAGTTGAATACGTAAATCTGTATTTTGCAGTTTGTGGTTTCATCTTGACTGGCCGTCCTTGTTGCTGTCTGTCTTATTGTCCATCTTATCCGGCCATACAGGTCATCTTTGTACTTTCATCTTTCTTTATTCTGTGTCTCATCCCGTCATGCTTGACCATCCATGTATATTTGATATGTTCGTAATTGTCTCATCCGGTCATGTGCGGTCGCCTTGGTGCATTTTATGTTAATATCATCCGGTCAGATGGGATTATCCTGTTGTAAAAAAGGCAGAGGCGGGTTTGCCGCCATCAGCCGAGATGGTATGGTGGTACTGTTGAGGTGTGAGGTGTGAGGCAGTCGGGACTCGAGGCTTGAGAGAAAAACATCAGGAAAATAAAGATACTTGTTCCTCAAAATGACTTGTACCATTTATCCCCAACCTTAGTACATAACAGTGTAGCCCAGACCGGGTTATTTAGTTGACATGTATTAAATAGTGTTCTTGTTATTTACGCTTGTTATTAGCCTATTATGCGACGTGTTTGGGCAGCGGCAAGGCTCTGCAAAACGACATGTTACCTTGGTTTGGGTGTGGCCCTATAGCAGTATCACGACACATGTTAATGGTGATAGGTGTCCGGTGTTAATATGTGTAAAAGAAACGCCCTGCTTGTCGTGCTAGTTTTGTCAGGCGAGAAGAGAAGCCTTAAGCGATTTGGGGATTGTTATCGTGACTAGTTGTTACCTGTGTTTTATGTTTTCACCTGTGTTTGAAAAATATCCATTTATTGTCATTGAACGAACAAACTGGGGTTGTTTTCTCATTCTACCTAGGGTTTTGTTCCATGTTTGTCGTATATTTCCCTTATATGTATACAGCGGATTCTTATAAAGCTCTAGTTTAGCATGCAATAAGTATTGCGGTATATTTCATACCGTCGGCGCTCAACCGAATCATGTATGCAAGTTTTCTGTTGTTTTTTCACCTGAGATAATCTAGCGGAGGAATGTATTAAGCCTTGAGTTATCCATGTATGTTATTTCGACGCATGTTTTACACGGTGTTTTGGCATCACATCATTCATGGCAGTAGTCACTATGCTTGTTAATGTGTTGTATGCTTCATTTAATTCCCTTGCCCCAGTGATCGCCAGTTTACAACACCCAATTTCGTTTCACCTTTTCCAATCGATTTCTTCTAAAATTTCGTACATTGGCTATATCTGATTTATTATTTGACTGCTTGTTGCTACCAAACAAAATGAAAAAAAGGCAGGTGGTCTGATATCGGGACTGTTGGAATACCAGCTAGTGGTGATAGAGGCTATCGGTAAAGTAGATATTATCTTTGAGCGTTGACGTATTTTCCTATTCGAATTGGTTTAGCAATCGTAACTAGCAGTCCGTACTGATAAACTTTTCACGTAATGTTTCGCAATAACGTTCTTCCATACTGCCTTACGCCTCGTTTCTTGCCGTTTCAATACATTGCAGTGTGGTTATAATATATCCTACCGAAGTAAAGATGGTAAATTTATCATTTGGCAGTAGTGTTTTTCCTTGCGTCTGGCTGCTAATTCATTGATAAGACGATGTTTGGATGCAGCTCCTAAGCTCAAGGTCACGGCCAGCGATGCCGCTTTTTATATTCATAAATGTTGGCGTGTCCATAGAACAAAAAAAACTTGCTGGGGAACAAAGCCTGTTCCCGGCTACAATATTCAATGAGTCTGCATTGGGTATCTAGGGAGCACCAAACAACACCATGATGGCCGGCGGGTACGCAGTAAGGCATAATCAAATGATACAATATCAAACCAGCTCCGCACAATAACGACTGACTCGTTGGTTTTTGGCGGAAAGACCCAACACCCAAGCGGGTCAACAAACTTCAGAGCCACAACCGTACAGCTACTTGATTCAAAGTGATTATGTTGCTTGAATACTAATTGGCTACTACCTAGTCAACAGGTGACCACTCCAGACTGACTGCCGCCCCACGTTATCTGGTTATAGGCTAGAAGTACAGGGTTGTAAAGATTGTTTCCCCCTGTACTCGCCCAGATAGCTATCTGGCACCTCTGGCTGCAAGCAAGTCAACAAGCTGACTCCAATCAAGCGAACAGACGACCAATTCATATACAATATAGCCCTGCAAAACATCTTAGTTTGTGTTAGTTATCGCATGGTCACGTGGGTGATACGGGGGTGTTTCCCCTTTATAATCATTAAATCTTAACTCAATCGCGTAAAATTAACCAGTATAAAGGACTCATGTCTCTTCGAGAGTCGGATTAAAACGTCACCACCGCCGAGAAAACTATTCAAGAAGGTTGATTAAACGACCACAATCCTTGAGTAAGTCGTTTGTTCAAAGGCGCTGCGTGGGTGGTGGTATACATTATATCGGTTGTGTACTTTTTTTCTGCTGAATCATATGCATCCATACAGATGAAAATTATACGATGACTGAAGATTAAGTGAATATACAATATCAGTGAGAAGCGTTTCTTTCAATGTTTGATTACATAGATTTTATGTCGGGTTGCGTTTTCGGTAATTCATATCAACTGTTTCATAGAACTCTTAATTTAGGAATTCCCGTTCAATGCTTCTTATTAAATATTATCCAGGATATAGTTTTGTCAGTGTTTCTACAGCAAAAAGCTGCGTTGCTCGGTTAGGGAGTTTCTCAAATTGACAAGGAATCTGTGTGATATTGGGACACGGTCTCAATTATCGCACGGTTAGCTATGAGAAAAAGACCAAGCTTTTCTCGAGCTCTGATTGGCTGAGAGGAGGGGGCCATGCGATAAATATGTATATCACCGTCCGACCGGGGCCATAGATAAACTTACTCACCCATTGACAGGCAACTGCTCAATATGGAAGACTGTTATCATGTCAACAGGCAACAATTATTTATAATAGGCAGCTCACTGGTTAACAGACAGCAACTCAATGCGATCGGCTACTACTCAGTTAACAGGCTGTCACGCAATATAATGGAAACTATGCCATTAGGGCCCATCAAGCAGTAACGATGTAACTGAATGCGCAAAGCATTCCGCTCGCCATCCATGTCTTTGACTAATCCGCTCAAACGTAGAGCCGTTTCGTATATAAGAAGAGCAGGGGAGGTGCTGATTGCATTTAACAACCGGTCTTGTTAACAGGTTTTCCACGAAAGACTCCATCAAAGCCCGCTCTAGTCACCTTAATTAGTGGCCCTGCGAGGAGAAATTAATCAATATGATCTGAATGCCTAAAAGGGTCTCTTGGGTGCGTGAGATTGGTGCGTCCATAGTGACTCTCGCTGCACGGACAGTCGCCTCGACTTGCAAATGATGCCATCATTTCAATGACCTGTATAGGAGTACACTTGGTCGCGTTAACACCCGCAATCTGGATGTTACTGTAACCATCGGGTGACTTCAGGAGGTAATTAGTTGGACAAACATATTATGAAGACATTTCCAGAATGAGCACGCTCTTACTCTGTGGGAAGACAACGAGTTTATGCCGTGGCTGTTCATCAATTATTTGCTCCGTAGCTGGTGAATAACGCAATATACACCAAGCATGGTTCCTTTGTGTAAAGCATATTTCAAGGATGGGTGCTATTAGCAAGACAATACAAAGGTGCACGGTGGCGTCAAATCCCTCCCTCAATTCCCTCAATTTCGGTCTTAAACGCTGGAATTTAAATGGCCGCCATCAGCCAATTTCAGTACAACGCAAGTTAACTCTTTTTGAATAAACAGCCGTTGCAGGGGCGATGGTTATTGTGTGTCCGTAACTTAAGGCAGATAATATACAAGAAAAATATAGCTTGTTTATTTAGCAGCCAAAACAGATATTGGTTTGTTTTGCCATAAAGTTTACGTGCAATATCTTGTTTCCTATTAAATGCTTGGTAAATTGGATGCTGACAATAACACGGACGATGATAATAATTTTATCGGCGATGTAAATGGAACAACTAAGATGGTCTGTGTTGGGATGGGCTGTCACGATGATGATGATGACGACGATGATGATGATGATGATGATGATGATGATGATGATGATGATGATGATGATGATGATGATGATGATGATGATGATGATGATGATGATGATGATGATGATGATGATGATGATGACCATAGTGAAGGGGTATTTTCTACCTCCTAGGTAGCATATACCCCATTGTAAAAGTAGCAAGTACCCCAATGTGGGGTATTTGTTACCCAGACATGGGGTATTTGCTACCGACATGGGGTACATGCTACCTGAAGGTGGGGTACTTGCGACTCAATGCTTGTGGCAGGGTTCCGACATTGCCTCACGGGGTAAATGATACCTTGTCATTACGGGAAATTTCACGGACAGGCATGGTAATGCACTTATTTCTGTAATAATTGAACCCAAGTATTGATAAAGTGCATGAGACGTTTAGTACAGTAACATGGTTATAAAACAAACCTGACTGAATCGATTTGCAGCAAAATCTGGTGTTTTACACCCAAATGCAGTGCATTCGGAAATAATTTGCCTGGCTCGGAAATATAATTTCTGTGTATCGTAAACTTCGATGTCAATACAGTACGAAACATCATCAGAGTGTACCATCACGTCGACATGTCGTGTTCGCCACCTGGTTGCGTGTTTAAAAGATCCTCTCGTTAAATTCAATAACAAATCTGAATGGCCGTTGTTATCGGTTGAATGCGCAAACATTAGATTGGATGTGTCTTCTCAAAGAGTCACCCTGACACAGGTTAAACACGACATTACATATGCTCGCTATGATAGTTGGTTTGGTTGTTTATGAACATTGGCGATAAGTAAACTTTCAAACAATTATTCATCCGAACAGATTTAACATAATACGCTACCTTAAGCATGGTAAAATAAAATTCTTATATACGTTATTAGCGCTTGATATGGATGTGTTTATGGTTCAGTTCACAATTTTAGGTTGACCTACACGTGGCTCTTTTGCGTTACTTTTCTGCTGATCTACGAATATAACTGTCCTATGGGCGGCGGGCTTTGAATCCAAAGATTCAGACACATAATGCACGATGCAAGCTCCTTGAAGTGGGAAACATGGTACAATTAGTTTGAGGTAACGGCTACTTTGAGTTCTGGAATTGGATTATGGCATTAGGTTCTGGATGGTCACAGGGAGTACACCTTGACATTGGCGAACAAGTTACATATATGTCATGATTACGGAATCATGTGTGGACTGTATACGATTGAGAATGGACATATATCTTGCCTCAAGGCTGACTTTATGTCTTTGTGATAGTATGTAGCGTATTATATGAATTTAGATGTTAGAGACGTTATTGTCTCAATTTATATATTATAAGAATCAACAATTCAAAGTCATACCAAACCGGTAGCGTGTACATAATTCATTAGATGCTGTAAATGCCACCAATTGGTCAAAACAGTTTTCTTAATATGGGGTATACGCTACCTTGGCCATGGTACGGTCGGAACCCGACAGATTTTACCTCAGCCATTGGTATTTGTTACGCAAACTATGATACAATGCCACAACATACTCAAGAAAAGAGTTAGATAATTGTAACCAATAATCACTTCTATATAATTCAGATAAAATAGTGCTGCGTAAAGTATACTCATGGACGTTTTCCCCCACCCCCCCGGATAAGTATTAACTAGGACACGTAGCCTTTTGTAACTTAAGATATTAATTCTACGGACAATATTTGGGTGTTATATTGGAACAAATAGTAGCATGTATCTGATATCAACCCAAGTGTCTTCACCCTCGGGTGTAGCTTAACAATTTTAAACTGCAGCAAAATTGATTGGGGGCATGTGTAGGTCAAAAATTTTTCCACGTCCATATATTATGCAGCAAATCATGTGGTCTTTACCACAGGTAGCATATAGCCCACGTTGAGCTAAAGCTATCCGGACTTGACATGTGCGGCAGTTTGGATTCTACATGATTCAATATTTCTAGATGCTTATTAGACATAATACCATGTCCATAGTTATATGATATCTTATCACTTTACGTATCATTACCACATAAATTAGCCAGTTACTATGAATCTTAAAATCCTTGTTGCCATGTCCTAACGCTAGACAGCTGCGATTTTTCAGAGTTCGTGGCGCTAAACCAACTTTCAATAGCGTGTTCCTCATATCGACGCCAACTACTCCAGTGTCTGAGTAGCGAATTCTCGACCGCTAGTGTATAGCAACGCCATTCAAAACAAATTAGATCTTGGATAGGATACATGTGTAAACTGGTTAAGCATGTACAGGTCCATATGAGCCATATGTAGCGTATCAAATACCCCATGTCTCGGGTAGCATCTGCCCCATTTCTGACAAAGCTATGGTCCAGGTAGCATATACCCCAAATTAAAATTAATTGTAGCTGCATTACATGATTGCGACTGATGGGTGAAACATACAATGTCTAGTTCATGTGCATGTTTTGTGTAATGGTATATATATATATATATATATATATATATATATATATATATATATATATATATATATATATATATATATATATATATATATATATATATATATATATACAAATATATATATATATATATATATATATATATATATTTATATATATATGCATGTACGAATATGGTCCGAATGATACGTATCTGGCCCCATTGTGATTTTCTGATACCGGTGTAACATAGTGATTCAACGTAACATTGAGTGGTCCGAGCTGTAAATATAGGTCCTTGTACTACACTAAACAATGCAAAGCCTGTTAGATATGTACACTGCTAGCGGTACATCTAAATTACCGCTCTTATGCTTGCTGATAGATGGAGGCACGCAGCTCAACCTCAGCTAATGTAAATAACTCCGTTCATTAGCTGAGTTCTATTTAGAAAGGCAATGTGGTGAATACAAAATAAAATTTTTTTAAGTTTATTGCCAGCCGTAAAGTTACAAACAACCAAAGAGCGCATTCGCTTTTATGAACTACTTCTTGCAGTGTACACACTCTACACCACACCTACAACACCCCTATACATAGTATACATTGTTTACTCAACATTACACATTAAACAATACAGCTATAGAATGTCTATACAATCTACGCTATGCCTACATCACCTTGATTCATATTAAACATCATGTGTACAACGCATCGAGAGATATTACATTTCATGTACACAACCTATACTGTGTGAAACATCTTAAATCATGTCTTTGCACCCCAAAACAACCTAATACATAGCATACATCATGCACTCAACCCTATCTATGAGAACAACGCCTACATTCATAGTATATATGTTGTTCACACCATAAACTAAGCCTACTAGTGTACTCACGATGTGTACCACACATACATTTATAGTATACATGTTGCTCACGCCCTCACCTAAACCTACAACAACATGATACACAGCATACATCATGTTCTCAACCTTTGCTATGTTTGCAACAGAGTATATATATTGTTCAAACCTAACACCAAGCGTACCAAAACTTGATACATAGCAAACATCATGCACTAAGTCTCAATTATGTTTACAATATCTTCATTCAAAGTGTAGATGTTTTTCACGTCCTTTACAGAGCCTACGACAACTTAGAACATGACATACATCATGTTTTCAATCGGAATTATGTGGCACAGCCAGTACATTCAAAATAAATATGTTTTACATACCCTTCATAAGGCATACAGCTCATTTGATACATAGCATACAGCATGTACCCAGTCTCAGCTATGTGTACAACACCTCATGTACATAATTATATATTGTGTGTACAACATCTACAATCATGGTTTACAAGCTCTATAACCCTACAACACATTGATATATGGCATACATAATGTTCTCAACCTATACTTTGTGTATAACATTTACATTTATGATATGTAAATGTTGTACACACTTTTCACTTGACTAATAACACCTAGATACATAGTATACATCATGTATTCAATCTGCATCATTTTTACATCTACATTTATAGTATATATGATCACACCCTGCACTAAGCCAGCAAAAGCCTGATACATAGTGTTACTCAAATACTTTGTTATGAGGTATATGAATTAAAACATTGTACACATAGCATAGGTTGACAACCAATGTGCGCAATATACTTAATTCACAGTATGTAACTACACCTACACCTTGATACATAGTGTGCACCATGAACTCAACCTCAACTATGTGTACAACATATATATTCATGTTGTATATTAGGTTCTCACTCTACACTATACCTGAAACACCTTAATACATAGCATACATCAGGTACTTAAGCTTTTCTGTGTGTATACCATCTACATTCAAAAATATATTGTGTACACAAACTAAACCTTGATAAATAGTATGCATTATGTACTCAACCTATCCTATGTGTATATGATCAACATTCATTGTATACAATGTGTACTCAATCTACAACACAGTGATACATAGCACAGTACTCGCCCAAGACTATGTATACAATCTGTATATTCCTGTAAGAGATAATGTACACTCTATACACTCTATACACAACACCAGAAGCCACAGTTTCAAGTACAGGCTGAATTGGGGCTAGTAATTTAAATTCTTCAGGTTCAATTAATGCAAGTAAGTTGTATTGTTCCCCATCATTATAACTATGAAGACTGTTTTCACTACACACTTAGGTGTGTATATTCCACACTTGGTGTTTGTAACAGCATACATTTGAAATACTCCACTTGGTTGTTATTTCGACAGTATCTGACAATGCTATAGCTTCTAGTTACTCCTATTCATGCAGCCACTTTGAGTTGCACACTGACTTCTTACCCATGGTAGACATCCTTCTCTCATTTTTCTCCTTATTGCTTTAGTAACTGTGTTCAGTAGATGTTGTGTAACCAGTGCAGTCATTGTCTTTCATGTTTATTGGTACATGCTGTTGTGACACTGTAAGAGGGAGGTATCTTTATGGCATTCTATGTGTGTCCAGAGTTCTGTCTGGTTCCCAACTGCAACACGACATCAATCCAAACAAACCATGCTTTCATTAAACTTGGTCATCAAGTGGCTCTGGAACAAATTTATTTCTAAATTGCACAGAGAAAAGTAACATATGCCTCAAATAAACATATATACACGCATACATACATATATATATTCATAAGTACACCCATACATACCCAAATTCATACATACATACATACATACATATACATATATATATATATATACACATTCATAAATACATACATACATATATACATACATACAAATATGCATACAAATATCCACACACACACACACATACATACATAGATATAT
>CM067347.1:5673166-5833166 GCA_034190875.2 Urechis unicinctus
ACTGAATGTTTCTTGAAAAGATTACTAAGTTTGCATAACTAGCACAACTCTTCAAATTGATTTATAACTTACCCGATATGCCTCCTGTCGCTTTCTTGAATAAACACCATCGGCATTGGCATCAGCTGTCCGCCCGCGTGAATCGCCCGGGTGACATCGAGCCGTTTCGCAGTCAATAAGTTTAGTCCCGGGCGTTTCGGCCCCTAACAAACGTGAATGACAGGAGAGCCGTTTCAATTCAGGCAGGAGCCAATCATTCTCTGTAGAGGTTGTTGATGGTAATTCAATTCACTACCTCTGGAACGACATTTCCTTTAACCATTTTAAACGTGGTTTTAACTGGCGATCTCTACTGAATTTGAAGGTTAGAAGGAAGATGTCGCCATTGCCATTGTCGGATCTCAAAACGATTCGATGGTACTCGTTTTAAGATAGGAAAAACCCGAATATTTATTGAAATGGAATAATAAAAGTATCGACCTTTATCAATACTTATATACACTTGTGTTTCGTGACCTTCTCTTTGGTAAGTAATTTTTAATATCGAAATTGATACCACGTGATGTGTGTTGTGTTAGGGTTAGCTAGGGTTAGCTTTTACGCAAAAAATGACTGAACAGACTAGTCAGAAACTTCGTTCTCATATTAAAAAAGATGCAAATTCGTGGTATTTATAACGACTTATTGCCTTCAAGCAGTACTTTTCTGTTAAGATATATATGAAAATTGGGGTAGTTGCTACCTTAGATGGTACATAAAAAAATACGCAAAATGCAAATAAAACACTTCTCACCAAATGTAAGCCTATGCAATTGTGTATGCTAACCTGGAAATACCCATTAATTCTCCATATATCAAAATTTACTTTATAAATATCAAAAAAAGGGTGAAACTATGTTCCGGTTAAATTCGGTAAAACCAAAAGTTGTTTCAACGTTAAGTGTATGACAATAAAGGCATTTGGCAGACAGCCTTAAAATGGGCTTTTTTAAAACGCTGAAATCGCTGGTGGTGTCTTTTGATGCGTTCCTTAGGGCATTCGTGCCAAAGTTTTTACTATTTTCTAGCTCCGATAACCAGCATGTTAAAGAAATAAATTCAGGTAGCAAATACCCCAATGTCACTAATTAATTAATTAATATCTTCCAAAATATGCCCATCTTCGCCAAATTAATAAGCTAGGTACATTATTCAATGTAAGATGCTACCATCTAATCACTAACATATGAAAAACAACCTTTTTTTCTGATCAATTTTGACTTCCAAATTCCAGGTAACAAAAACGATGGAATCATCACCGTGGTGGTGATGATGATGATGATGATGATGATTGCGATGATGATGATGATGATGATGATGATGATGATGATGATGATGATGATGATGATGATGATGATGATGATGATGATGATGATGATGATGATGATATTGATAAAAGACGAAGACGAAACGGTTTTTTTTTTCCATATCACTAGAACAACAATTGGTTTCATCATCCGGGACAGGGCCAAATTTCTTCATGGGCAATGTGCTATGTAATGGTTCGTGCGTCATGTGTTCTATTAACACTTAATCTGCATTATAAATCCTGCCAAATAAGCAGGATCAATTCGGAGCGTGGTAAGATTGTTTCCATGCTGCTCAATCAGCCACTCAGTGTAGCACTGCTACGTGCTTACTGGATAGTATTCACGTCACTTGAATCAACTTGCCTCTTAATCTTCATATATAGCGTATTTACAATCGTGCAAATCCTACACTTCACCTTTGCTTTAGAGCGTACATCAATAGGTAGGCTGTTGAGCGACTCTTGCTCTACTCTCTCACCACCAATACTTAATGAAGATGTTTCATAAATAATAACCGTGCGCAGTACATGTTCTGTGCAAAAATCTAAATCAGCCTCACAACTTTTATATACATTTTCGAGTCTTCAATCTGCCTGACAATTCGCTTCAGTATCTTCCCCTCTACCTTTTCAGCTTGATTGTACAGTAAGTGTTAGTCATCGCATGGTCACGTGAGTTATATGGGGGTGGGGGACCCTTAGATGAGAGTCTGATTAAAACGTCACTACCACCGAAGAAAACTATTCAGAAAGGTTGCTTAAACCAGCACAATCCTCGTCTCAGTCGTTTTCGATATACCTAATGTGGTCAGTAGTATACGTTATATCTGTTGTGTACATTCTAATGCCGAATCATATGCATCAATATAAATTGTAAGTCCACGATCACTAAATATTAGTTACGTGGATCAAGTAAAAATACAATTTCAGTGAGTAGCGTTTCTTTCAATGTTTGATTACATAAATTTTATGACGGTTTGCGTTTTGGGTTAACCATATCAACATGTCATTCAGTATTTCCCATTATATAGATTTGTCAGAGTTTGTCGTCTAGCCATGTTTAACCTTCGCTGCTTGGTGAGTGACTTTCTCAAATCGACAAGGAACCCGGGTGATATTACGTCACGGTCTCAGTTAACGCACGGCTAACCGGCGATATGAGAAAAAAGACAGCTTTTGCTCGTGCTGAGAGGAGGGTGCCATGCGGTAAGGATATAGAACGTTGATCCGCAGACTTGGGTGATCTGGGGATGGGGGTGGGGGGGGGGGGGGGGGGGGGTGGGCGATTGTTATCTTCTTGTTGCAGGCTTTATTCGTGGGTGTTAGCCGTGTTACGACATATGTCATGACTGAGCCGTATGCTCCGCTGGCGGATAACAGCCCGAAGGCAATAATAATTATTGTCTCTCGTTTCACGCTGCATTGTCTTTAAGGAAGTACCACCAGTCTTAATTGACGAATCAATCATTCGACGGATAATATGATTAATATATTGCTAATGATGGGGAGGACGTAATTGCATCGGGACAGATGGCTCTCAATGTACTTTTCTAATGGTGGTCAGGTGTATTGAGGAGCGGCTGAAACAGACAGTGTTCAGTGTGAAATATACACACACCAGTGTGATCAATGATGAGCCAGAAATGTGAGCATATTGACTTTTAACTCAGCTGTAATCAATCAAACGTTGATTTCAAGTGTTCCAAACACAGAAAAATATGACAACAGGCACCAATACAAATAAGTCGATTTGTTTATCCCGGCAACAACGCGAATAACAGAAAATATAACAACACCAGAGCTAACAAAAACTGATCTGTTTAGTGATACATTCAAAACAACAGATATACGGAACAGAACATAGCACCTTTTTCAACAAATTTCACCACATCACATTTACCCTTGATTGACAATTGTTTTCGGAATCACACGATAATTTAACATTCACAATCAGTGGTGAGTGGCTTTTGAAAAGATATCTTACACGTGAGCCGTTTGTGATATCTCACTGAAGGATTCGAATCCGGTCTCCTATGTCGCCTGCCTAATACACAGAGAAAAGTCAAAGTCTTGCGAAAACGAGGATGACTTACAGTGTACACAAGAGGATTATACATCGCCGATGCTTTTGCAAATAGCGCAGGTACCGTGACTGCGATGGGCGTTAACATGTTAGCGCCGCCTAAAACTCCAAACCATGACACGACAGCGTAAGGGGTCCAAGAGATACAGAAGAGGATCACGCACCAGAGCGCAGTCCTGGCTGTCTTTAAGTCCAGGCGATATTTAGAATCCGAACGGGACCGGTATCCTGCTCTACGCGTTAAACCACGCTCGTGTTTAGACACCGCGCGGAATATGGTCGCGTAGCACCATATGATAACTGCTAAAGGTATGAGGAATCCCACCAGTGAGATGGCGATAATGAAAGACCGTGAAATCCACGAGGCGGTCAAGAAATCAAAGGAGCACGCCGTTCCGTAGGGCTCCAAGATATACTTATTCCATCCGAGCAGAGGTGGAACTGCACAAATGAATGAATTGAGCCAGGCAATACAGAGGAGAAGCAAGGGTTTTTTGTTGGTTGTTGACCAGAACCGCCGGCCAACGATGATCTCACGACGATCAAATGCAATACCAGCCAGCGTGTTGATTGACAGCAAACCAAACAGCGCGCTGGCAAATCCAAAGAAGTCACATACTGAAACATTATTGCATAACGTTTATAAGTCATTGTATGATAACAGGGGGCGCAATCTTAAAATCAACAAAAGCACATGGGGCTGCTTATTCTTTGTCACTGGGTTTGCCACGTTGCGATATAAATTGCAGAAATTCACTGCGCCTCCGAATTTACCAGATGTGAGACAGCCTCCTGAGCGTACCTGTTGGCTCTTTGGTGTCATGGCAACGATCTCACCAAGTCGCACCACGTCCCCCCCCCCCCCCCCCCCCCCCCCCCCCCCCCCCCCCCCACATCGCTAACACCTCCCTACGGTTCCATCTTGCGTCACCAGACATTACAGTTAGCAGGCGACTAGTGTCCATCAATGTAAAGGTCATATGTCTTATAAGGTAATGCATATTCGAACCTGGTTGCGGCTTGATCATCACCTAATGCCCTTCACAACGTGTGCTTTCTATTATACTAAACGGGGTATCTATAACTTTCGGTTGCGTTCGATTAATTCTATATTACCGGTGAGTGCAAGGGGGTTAGGACGCTGCTAGCGGATGATTAGATTGAGCTAGGAGGCAACCGTAACTTGACCCCCAGGAAGCAGAAACACACGCAGGTTGGGAATATCGCATGTTATCACATGCAATCAGTACGCCAGTCAATGGTCAAATGCCGCATTGGCTGACCTCAAGACTACAGACCAAGAATATAATTAATTTGGCACCGAAATCAATGAGCGTAACTCACTGTGCACCCCTGGTTCCTTGGGCTATTTGAGCACAATTTTGTTTTAGAATCGAGATGACACCGTGTATCGTAAATCACTTGATAGTATATATAAACCTTGTTATAAGTTCCCACGACTTCAGCTTTGGAAAGACTCCACATCAAAGTAGCTAAAACGCACACTAACCTTTCGATGAGAAGGGCCAATATCCATAAAAGCTGGCGGCGATAGTGATTGGGAATGTGGTGGCCGCCATGAGTAGGTCGCTTAGGGCTAAGTTGATTATAAGTATGCATGCAGGTGTTCTCAGCACTCGGAACCTGTTGTGCAGAATATCAGATCATATATTGGAGTGATGTACCAGTACAGAGAGATGCGCGAAGATGCGCGCATAAACGGCAAGCGGAAAGGGCTCATATAGCATACCATACCGCTACCTTTCTTGCAACCCATCCCCAACAAGATACACACAATTGACATAAAAATATTCGGTAATCGCCAGGTAATGATTAGACTCACCTGACAAAGACAAAGATGACGAAACTGTTGCCCACTATGGCCATACACGATATGATAGACAGCAGTATTCCGATGGCGATGTTGTTCGAATATGACGCGGGTGTGAAGCTGCTCCAGTGCGAATGCAACTGCATCAAGTGGTGCGGTCGAGAATGAATACTTGCGTTACTATAAGGCTCTGTTGTTATCGTTTCATTCGAAAATTTCATCACGTCGAACCATGCCAGCACATCGTTATCAGCAATAGTTCCCATGACGGCAGTGCTGCAGAAAAAAAAGCATTCGAATCCTACTTGAAGAACTTCGGACTCACCATTTCAATATATGACATACATATTTGTTATCCTATCAAATACCAGTATGCGGGTAGATAGATTATGAATTAAATAATGTCACGGCACCAAATGACCGGCTTCACATTGCTTTAATCATATACGGAGCTATCTACTTTCGCCCGGGGACCCTATTGACTTCGACAAGGACATCACGATGTAGTCAATACAAGCTATGCTTCCAGGTTCTGAGTTTCCCATAATACCTATTAGCTGTTTGTGTGGTGCATCCAACCAAAAACGCACATCACCGCGCCGTTCACATGATCCCTGCCCTCAAGATGGCAGAATCGCTCGTCTTATCATCTAACAGATAGTCATTAGGTTTGTGATGCCGCTCAATGGAATAGCCTTAGTCAGAGGGCAGTCCATCGGGGCCATGAATTAGCCACCCCGCTTTCATCAGTATAACCACCATAACCTGTTATATAGAGCCCCTGCCGCAAATGCAATTGGGCAATCTTATCGTCGCATGAGAAATTGTTGACAACCAAAACATTACCATTTACATCAAAAGAATATGAATTTAACCACAGCTCTCAGATTATATCTAACGTCAACATTCAAGCTCTAATCATGGGAATGTAAAACTTTGTTGTCAACAATGGCAGTATGGATCCCTTAGAATTACGCAATGGTAATAACGAGGCTTCAAAACAAACGGGCTACAACCCCTAAATATTGCAATTCGTGTACAATAACAATGTATACTTGTACATGTGGCTGTTGGTAAACCCGTATAGACTCATGGAGAATCAACACTGCCCTGGGCGGTGACATCAGACTGCGGGTCGCATAGAAATCTGAACAACTCCGTTCTGCATATTGTCGATCGTCGTTTTATCATTATCTGACCCATAATATACTCAGATCAGATATTTGTCGTATTCTCTGGATATCTGCCAACGTCCAGGCGATAAGCCACCACGCATTACTAAGTACACAAACTAGTTACCGGAAACAAATGCTATTTAAGTTACTAGGCGCTTCCGCTCGACCGAACCAGTGACTTGTTGTGATGATATCCTATGCTATTAAGATCTGACATACAACTCACCGGTTTCTCTGGCTGGAACGAAGCGCAATTCAAATTGTAGTTTGCACCGTTACAGATCAGGTTAGTGTTGGCTTTTATTTTCCAGCGGGAAAACTAATCCAGCTGATTTTGCGCCGGCCTTATTTCACGGGTCGAGAGAAATTCGTGATCTCGCCGCAGGATCTTCCATGATGTATTCCTCACTTACGGCCATCAACCAACTGCATGGCTGCGAGGCTTCTCTCAAACGAACAGATTACTCCATTGGCTGCCATTATTTAGCCGTAAAGGGGTGTATGGTCTTGACAGCGGTATTGTTGTCAATGCGAATATGTATGAAGATATGTTAACGCAGGCTAGTTGATGAGGGGCGCGGGGAGGTTTCCTCCCACAGGCGATAACATAGTTAATGGGTAGCAAATGAGTCTATGGCTGCCCCAGCCCGATCCGCACCATTACCGTCACAGCGTTTAGCAGGGGTTGACTTGATTGCGCGAGTGGGAATTGCGGCGATCTCCTTGCGCATCGGCTTCTGCGTAGGCTAGATAGGATTCGATGTCACACACGTCTGCCATGGATATCGCAATCGTGGGTCAAGTTCACGGATAAAAGATGTGCACCACCCACGCCGAAATAGTAATTTGTAGATAGAACAGCCTTAATGACGTAGCTCCTTTTCATATTGACGCAATCACATAATTACCACTTGTGGCAACGACCCTGTGTTCGAAGTAATAATTAAATATATTTCCACAAACTGTTTGCGTTGTTAGGAAATACATTTTCAACTTTAGTTGATCCTAAAACTCATGGCAAATATTGTTCACTGGTAGTCTCAGATAGCCCCGGTCGGACGGTAGTATACATATATACCGTCCTGCAAGCATCCTGACCGTCGTGTGGGGAGATGTATTTTTCAAGTGTCAACACCTTCCGTCGATGCTGTGTAGTTACGTATCTATATTTGTCGAAAATCGAGATAAATATATCTTGATCCGAACAATGTTTGTTATTCCCTGTCTCGTGACTGTTTAGCATAATGACCCATGTACTTAAATAATAAAATTCGGAAAGCAAAAGTTCGCTTGCAAAGAACCTTGTCTGCGCATGCGCGCAGCAACCGATGTTGTCATTCAAAATAAACATGGAATTTTCCAAATTTGTGTGGCCGGATTAAACAATCGGAACTTGTTCATGAACATTCATATATGTGAAAATCATCGTACATATGTACATTTGTTTAAGTATCGTGGATGGTAAGAACTAGTGTATCTTTCATCGCGCGTTGAGTTACGATCATCGCACGACGTCAACAAGACGTCATGCACGGCGAAGTCATATGGTTAAGTCAAATTTGCGCCGGCCGCTGACCGGGAAGTAGGAATTGGTCGGCTTTCCGGAGTGCCAGGGTGATGTCAAGTCCTTCATGAGGATTGACTGTAAGATGTTCCACAGGAATTGGCCGGGTGAGCACATGTTTAAAATATTGTCAATATGACGTGCATTTTGAAGATTACAGCACAAATAATTGTTCTCCTTTTTAACGTATTAGTAATTCTTTCTCTTAATGTTTTTATGTTCCCCATTTTTAAGAATATTCTTTGTCTTAATGTATTCATGTTTTTAGGCAGCGAGCGCCATTGGACCCAGTCACCATGAGATTGCCACAGGGATAAGCTACCATTCTTTGGTGGGAAGGTTCCGATAGATGTGGGTCAGAAAAAATCACGGGGACACCGGTAGCTTTTATCTCCGAGCTTAACGCTCCCGGCGATCCGTTCGGGATCTAAAAATAGACCGATAATCTCTTGGCGTCCTTACTGTTTGCCGGCGCCCGATTTTGAAGCAAAACAAGATCATCACAGGGATTAGCTACCATTCCTTTTCGGAAATCGGTTGAAAATGTGACTGAAGCAATGGATCAAATAAAGAAATTGAGCTGCGTATATGCAAGCTTATGCTTATATTAGCTAACGTCTGCTGAGTTGAACCGAAGATGCGTACGTCAATGCAGAAATGTTGATCTCCTTCTGTCGGGGTTCGCTTTCAGCTTCCCCGTGGCTTTGTCAGCTAATTAATACTGTTCGTGTGCCGACTGCCACGTGATGAAGAAATCATTGCACGTCAACTGCATCATGTGTTTGTCAAACACGCCACTCGATGGCTAACACAAACATATATCGCATAGTGTGGGTGGCAACGTTATTAAAGGTCACTCGTCTTGTGTAACTTAAACGCATTTCCGCAAAATAATTAGGTAATTACCGGTGAGAGGGTGTAGCTTTACAAACGGTTAGCTGTTATAAAACATAGTTACAAATCACATATGAACATTTTCAAAAGTGCCAGTCTCCAAAAGCCCGTCGTCATTTCAGCAAGGTTCATCAAACAGGGAAAACAATAGCAGCAGGTGCTTTAGGAGATGGGTCATGGAATGGACATTAACATAAAACGACCTATGTTGATGGCAAGTCATAACACAGATACTTAATCAATTACAGCAGTTAAAATGAGAGACAACATGCGTATAAACTGTCGAATGATTGTCAATAGCAGTGTAGATGATGATTAACATTCTTTTAAGTTTTGTTATGCATCATCTCAAGGCGAACATGGTTTTTACCTATTACGTTTCAAATCAAGCATGCCATACACTACCTTACGAATAGGTAAGTACCTGAAGACTCGCTCGAATGAGGCATCAGATAGTTGGGACACCCAAGGCAGCTGATATCATAATTTAGCTTGACATAGAACTAAAACAATCACTGTCCCATTGACGCAGATGATTGACAACATCAAGGGGTGAGGTGTCAATGTTTATATCGTTTCATATGATCTTATTTACTTGGTTGTCGCGGATATGCTGTGGTCCTTCAGACATCTAACTAACAAATGTAACTGGGCTGACTAATGAGAATTAGCCTACATGAAAACAACAAGCAATTAGTTGGGAATTGATGCGAGGTTTGAACGCATAAGGGTTAAAATTAAATGTGGACTAGTGCTCGCATAGGAACAATCCACAGATGAACAAACATTCTAATGCAATGGTATGCTTGGGAACATAATGCTTAATAAACTATGTGGTTATGGCCTGTGTATTCCAGCTGCTAATGGAATGCAGTTTAAGACATATATGTCTCATATACAATACCAAAATATGGTGTAGGCTTAAACATAAATTACTATGGTCAAGCTATAAGCTGATATGGTGTTTCATTGGTAATGAAGCTAGTACACCATCACTAATATAAGACTGCCGCATGCCAGAATCACCACGGTTGTATATGAAACAATCCAATTTTATATTGATGTAATTTTCTTGCTGCTCATGATGACGTAAGCATTACAATATTGTGACGGGCACTTCCACCCTCACCACTCATGACTCACCAATAATAGACAGTTGTAATCTAGAACATGATGTGCTTGGCTAAAACAAGGTTACACGTACTAACAGTGGTAAATGGTATTTTTTGAGTTGTTCCAATAATACGGATTGTGTAAAAGTGTTAAAAGGGGGCGCTGTAAATAGATAAAATTCACATCAAACCTAGACAAACGCTAGACGGGAATCTACATGTAAACAGGTAAAACACTGCATCAATAAATTGTCAGTCAAACCATATTTAAAAAATTGTTTCTGAAACAAATGCAGTAATCACATCGCGAAAAACAAACATAGCTGAAACAATAAGAGCGAGACAATCAGGATAAAAGATGCCTATGGATATATGGGTGAACTATACAAATCATACCAGGAAGTTTTCAAAATGTCAAAATCGGCCCAAAATTGGCCAAGTTATTTTGGATTTAACGATGATCTACTATTTCCTTCGATGACCCTGACCTTAGTTAACAATAAAGGGTAAAATATAACCTCTGGGTTCTGCACATATTTGACTCCTTCTATTTAAAAAAATAATTAAAAATAATTATTGAAAATTGCATTCTGTATTGTGAGACAAAAAAAAAAACCAACGTTGATCCAGAAGCTAACAAACGTTAAACGCAAGAATTCAATTTACCAATTGATGAACTTCGCGACGAGATAATACCAAATTACGATACGATCATCACATTCAAAATAAGTTTTACAACCGCTATGATGACGAAATCATCCATGAGAACTGGCAGAATCATAGCCCGGCTCTGGGTGAATCGAGTTGATGACAATCATTACCGATTTATCATTTGCTGGTGCCTTAATGCGTTCTGTACCGGAAATGACGTCATCGACATCCATACAATTTTACAATTCGATTTGCGCTGTCCATCACAACCATTGATCCAATTGTTATTACTATTAAACCGATATTTACCTCTTTATAAGCGAATGAAATATTTACGAAAGTTGTCTATGTAAAAAAAACAAAATTCACCTCAACGCACTTCAAAAATGACGAACACGAATGTCATTTGATAGTGGTTTAAGCTTTCAGAAAGATTTTCCAGATCAAACGACAATTGGCTTGCCATTAACGAATTTAAAGAATTTGACAGATTTTGTTACAAGAATATTTCGACATTTTAGAAATTTAATTACAACGCATTGTTTAAAAATGCATATAATTCATACATGCAGTTGAATAAAACTTCAAGAATATGTTCATTTTTTAAAATCTAAGCGTTAAACACAGCAATATTGGTAGTTAGACTTGTGGCATGTTCTATAAAATTTAATGAAATGGAAACCGGAAATGACGTCATCAACAACTATGACATTTTACGATGCCACTGTTAACCTTCGGCAAAAAATTTGTTGCCATGGGACGTTTATTCAATTGTTTTATAATCAATTGCATTTTTGGACAGATACCACGATTTCTAAACCTTAGGCGCTTGGGAAAACTATTGATTTTTTACAGCGCTATATATTTACAAAAACATTTGTAATTAAATTAAACAACAAAGTGGTGTAATGTTTTTAAAGATAGAACGATAATCCTTGGGATTATGAGGGATTTACAATTTTCACATTTTTGATGACCCTGACCTTAGTGTGAGGTAAATGTACAAAAAAGAGTCTGGGTTCTTGACAACATTGTTGCCTACCTTCAAATTCAAAATTTGATAAAAAATTGCGACCGCAATCGCCTGCCAAAAAAACTTCACAAACCCACAAACAAACAAAAAAAGTAAAACATTTAGTATGAAGCTAACCAACATTAAATTTATCGCAGCACATTGAAGTAATACCGAACATCGTTTGATTATCATTCTGAAGAACTTCAAGTTATGAGGTCAGAAAGGTGTTAGCTTTTGTTCTCACATAGTATATTTATCGTTCTTTCTAACAAAAAAATCAATTAAGCTATGCATGAACTTGTTGCGTATCGGCAGAGGTTTTGTTTTCCATGCGAGAGGCAAGTGTTCGAATCCCGACTGAGTCCATTTTCCTTTTGTTTAAAATTTTAGAAAATGTTATTTTTGTTTTACGATCGGATGATAATTAGTCAATTAATTGCGAAATTAAAAATTTAGTGATTTTGACTACCAGAAATTTTCAACCTGCTACAATTTTTTTAACGATGTATTATTTACAATTACGTATATCCAGAACAAGTTTACAATTACATTACATTTTCAGAATATGTTAACTGTTCTAAAATCAAAATCTAGGGCAAAGAAGTACCAAGCATTAAACTTGTCTCACTTTTTGAAAAGTTTGATGCTTTGGCAACCGGAAATGGCGTCATCAACGTCATCAACTAACTATGGCACTTACAACCTTCGACAAATTGTTTGTTGCAATGGAACGGTTATTAATTGTTCTATAAG
The DNA here is from genome assembly GCA_034190875.2 of Urechis unicinctus. Lineage (NCBI taxonomy): Eukaryota > Metazoa > Annelida > Polychaeta > Xenopneusta > Urechidae > Urechis > Urechis unicinctus. Next base: position 5,685,593 of record CM067347.1, read on the forward strand.
CAAATGAATTTCTTGGGTCAATTATCTTAAAATTTGGACTGATACCACGATGTTTTTTTACCTTAGGCGCTTGGGAAAGCTGTTGATTTTTTAACAAAAAAGTTGGCAATAGAATTGAGCTACAAAATGGTGTAAATTTGGTAAAGATCAAGCTTTATTCCCTGGAGTAATTGGGGATTTTAGATTTTCACATTTTCGATGACCTTGACCTTATTGTGAGGTCAAGGTAAAAAAACTCTGAGTCTGTGTTCGTGGTAATATTGTTGCCGACCTTTCAAAAGACAAATTCTAAATTTCATCAAAAATTGCGACCGGAATCGCCTGCCAAAGAAAAGTTTATAAACAAACACACACTTAAGAGGCCCATGGATACATGAGAGAATTATTTTTTAAATTATCTCTATAGCAATCAGATATAGATCCATGTCAAGAAATTATTTTTCATGATGGTTATAGCCTTGATTGTTAGTGCAAAAGTGCAATGCAAAGGATTATGATCCTAGAAGATTTTGATATTTGAGTGCAGACAAAATCACATTCTACCCGGTAGCTCAACAGTATTGTATTTGTGCCATATGGGCGCTGCTACTTAAGGGGAGCTGCCAAAGCATCACAATCATCTTCATCCATCACTGTCGCGATATCACCTCGTTGTTGAAAGTGACGTTAAACCCAAATATTACCTATCTTTCGACTTATTGATGAAATGATGATGACATGATAACGTTAATACGTAAGTGATAAGAATTATGATTGAGATTTGAGTGCAGACAAAATCACATTCTAATCCCAGCACTGCCCAGAAACTTTATATGTGACCCTAGAAAACATTATAATCCTAGCCATGCTCGGAGGCTTTATCTCAGCAGGGACATTGAGATCAGAGTGCAAGCCACATCGCAACATAATCCCGGAATATGCCTGACACTCATATCTCAATATCCAGTGAGACAAGACAACATCGCCTTCTAATCAAACACTAGAAATTTTATATCCGGAGGGAGATTGAGAACTGAAAGCTGACAAAACCGCATTGCAATCCCACCACTACCCAACAACTTCATAGAAATGGTACAGGCAGAAACACGATGCGTGGGTGTAGGTCAAATAAGGCAATGCAATTATCATACAGCCACACTTGTTGTTATTGCAAAGTACACAGTTATATTATTATTGTGATACAACAAAAAACTCCGATCAGCTTATACTGTCGGAGTTCTATAGAAAGATATGATCATAGTATTTCATCTCATTATTTGCTATATTTTTCTTTATACAATATGTCAATGCAAATTGATTGTTTACATTTCTAGTTTCTTCAACATGATCATATATTTTATCTAAATGTTTGATGTACTTTGCTTTATAAAATATGTCAATGTTAATTGACTGTTTACATATCTAGTTTCTTAGTGCATATTGGTTGCCTTTGTATCATCTACCTAAATATGCAGGTAAAATGATTGTAATCAATATGGCAAATCAATAATCTGAATATAATACTTTTCTATAAATATATCGAGGCTCATTTATTTGTGATGAGCAACGTGCAGATACTGATTGAAACATTATCACGTAATAAAATTTCATAATCTATTAACTACTAGCATTGTTTCATTAGCAGTGAAGAAAGATAATGCTGATGAAAATGAAAAGTTCTATGATTGAGAGCTTTCTGTGGCGTGGTAGTTTGCTGCTTCGCCTTTCGACCACCAGGTTGTGGGTTCGGTTCCAATGTGTACCCGACCCGGTAGCTCAATAGTACCGTGCTGGTCCTTCGTCTCAGTGGCATTGGTTTCGCAGCCTGGTCCGGGCAACGGTTTTGTGCTAAATGGGCGCTGCTACTTAAGGGGAGCTGCCAAGCATCACTATCATCTTCATCCATCACTGTCGCGATATCACCTCGTTGTTGAAAGTGACGTTAAACCCAAATATTACCTTTTGTTTCGATGTTAATACATAAGTGATTAGAATTATGATTGACCATGATACTCGTTAAAATTATGCTCCAGAGGGCATGGTAGACGGCGAAGGTGAAGGATGATAGAGATGATCATAATATTAACGCTGAGAAATCCTTATGAAGGTATTGGGGAGGAGTTACCGTCTTTTACGAGAGATAAACGTTACGATAAGAAAGTACTCGAATGGAATTGAGTAAATCATAGCGGCCTATAGCTAAACTCAACGCAAATGTAAAATTCTAGCTATGATCATTCGAAATATATTAATAATTTAACATTACATGTAGTTAGTTAAGAATCAAAATAGAATGGGCTGCCCTCGATGGAATGAGAACTACGATAAGATAAATACGGAAACGACGCAATAACTTTGAATTGAACTTCCCCTAAAACTTTGATACGTTCGAAAGAATCATTGTCTTCTTCATTTCGATTTTCATTTTCAGTACTGAGGCAATAAGAAATGCACTTCAGTTGAGTAACCCTGAACATTACCAAACTGAAGAGCTCCATGTGATGATGCAAGAAGGGTTTGACCTGTTGTAGGCACACAGTTTTCCTTTTTCATATACAACATGAGTTACAATAATTATCACTTGGCATAGTGGTGCAGTGGTAGATCGTTCGACTTCCATGCGAGAGGCCCCTGTTCAAATCCGGTTCGAATAATTTCGATCTTTTTTTTCAATTTTTGTACCGCTAATTTCCTTTGATCTTAGATTATAAGAAAACTATAAGGATCGTGGTACCAGTTAGGCGAGCAGAGAACAGCGGCGACCTTTGTGCAGCGTGATGTGTAGGCTGCTGTTAACAAACCAGTGATAACCCAGCAGAAGTGACACCGGCATACTTTGTGCGAAAACCATCGATAATTTAAAACGCAAAGGAATTAGTTTATATATTCAGAATTGAACGGGTTTCTGATGATTGAGATTAAATCTGCGATATGATCATTAACGACGGAGATACGACACGATTACTTCAGATTTCAGTCCCGTTTTTTACTTTGATTCGTTTGGAAGTGGCGTCATTGATATCCATCAAATTATAGGATTAGATCTGCGCTGTCCATGACACTAAATGGCCCAATTTGTATGATCATGGGACCGATATTTACTAATTTATAAGTAATCGAAAGTCTTACAATAAACATACATACATACATACATACACACATACATACACATACATACATACATATACATACATACATACATACATACACATACATACATACATACAGACATACATACAAAAATACATACAGACACATACACATACATACATACATACATACATACATACATACATACATACATACATACATACATACATACATACATACATACATACATACATACATACATACATACATACATACATACAAACATACACATATGAACATACATACATACATACATACATACATACATACATACATACATACATACATACATACATACATACATACATACATACATACATACATACATACATACATACATACATACATACATACATACATACATACATACATACATACATACATACATACATACACACATACATACATACATACATACATACATACATACATACATACATACATACATACACACATACACACATACACACATACATACATGACCACGAACGCGACTGACTAACGTCAAGCAGCAGATAATGAGTCGTTCATCAGTGGACAGGTGGACAAGTCTGACTGATCCAACCCCATGTTTGTAATGACCATAACGCGTTATGATTTGTGATCCTTGAGCAACGGGCTTAATACATCCACAAAATAAATCCAATTCGAGGTGTAAATGAAACAGCATCATAATGTTTAATGAAGTAGTCGCCATCGATAGGTTCGCTTCAATCATTCTCACAGGTCGGGGCCCATGACATCGATTTTATGTATTTTTACTGTCGAAGATGAAGGTCATATCTAATGTTCTGAATTATGTTTATAATAGCAAGGCACGTCTTATTGACGTCGTGCGATGGTCGTAACCGTACATGCGGTGAACCATACATGAGTTCCAATATTACAGGATAATTACACGAATGTTTATATGACGAATACTTTTTCACATATATGAATGTTTATTAACAAGTTGAGTTAGTTTACGTGTGAGATTTCGTCAAAGGCGATTTAATCCGGCCAGACAAATTTTTAAAAGTTCATGTTTATTTTGAATGACAAGATCGGTTACTGCGCGCACGCGCAGACAAGGTTCTTTGCAAGCGAACTTTTGCTTTCCGAATTTAATATTAAAGTATATGTGTCATTTTGTCAATGATTATCTTTTGACAATACCTACCTTAGAGGGGGGATATGTATTCAACGATATCGCATTGACAATTGAAAAAAAGATAACACTTATGGATTCCCGCAGCCTGGAAGGGGCACTTGGCCTTGCCCGGGATCTCGAAAACCCGTATCCGTCATACAAGGTGAAAATGGCAAAAGCAAACCCCGTCCTACAAATATGAGGCCAAACAAAACCCATCGGGAGGCCGAAAAAACATACTCCGGCACATGTATACTATCTCTAAATACTTAAGTGCCACCCCACCTGCAGCCACATGGCGAGTGAAACTTAAACTGCGTAATGTGACGTCATATGTCCAAAATGGGGGTTGCCGTGAACGAAAGTTGTGATTCTAAAAGTTTATGTGACAATTGCTAAATAATCACGAGACAGTGGATAACCAAAATAGTGTCGATCTACGGATATTCATCTAATTTCTAGATTTATATAGATACGTAAGTACACATCATTGATGAGAAGTTACATGCACTCGAAATAAAACACTCACCGCTAGGAACGATATAAAAAGTGTGACTGAATAGGGGAGTGGGGGTACTCCTAAAGATACTCTTTCCCGTAAACTCGCGCCTATAAGTACAGCTGTAAGTAGATCAGACTATAGATGCTCATACGGCAGCGAATCATATGGGGTTATTAGCAAAGTAACTTTGGCAAAGGCGATACACATTATGATTGCTCAATATTGAAAAGAATCAGATCATGATGATGACCTGTCATAACGCCTTACCTGCCTTGTCCATGCGCGTGTAGTTAAAAGGTGAATAGAAATTTATTATTTAAATTATTCTGTACCGTATAGGCATTGTAAAGTTAGGGGTATAAACCCTGGGCTACCTATCATTATCACCGACGTCATCGTGCTCATACATTTCATTACCCGCCCATGAGTGAACACGATGCTGCTAATGACCGATAAAGGGGATAAAAAAATAGGTGAATATTTCTTTTTTTTCGGAGAACATACATACGTTTTGGAAAGTCATTACATCATATATAAATGCCTTGTTTCTGTGAAGATCTTATTTCGACGACACGCAAAATACTTCAACGGGCTCCATTGTTCGAGCCGAGGATGGTCGTACCTACATACAACGAAGTGAAATACTGAAGCGGAAGACTCTCAAAAGAGAACGAACTAATTCGATGACAAATGTTCGTCGAACATATACCGCTGTGAATACATATATGTAAATCATCAAGTGACAATGCTTATGTGAACAGTTTGATCTTCAGCTCGCATACAAAAGAATAATCATCCCAGTGAATATTTCAGGATATCATTATGAAAGCAAATCATGTACCTGAGTATTGAACACAATGGAATCACTTCAAACTATATGTAATAATGACTCAATCTTATGACTCAACTCGAACTTGTTGCATCATCGATTAGCTGGTCAATAATAACCAAGATGTACAGGATCTAGCCATCTCACACAAACAACAGTTTGCATCTAGTGAAGACGTCAGAACCAAACAACTTATTAGCAGCTCACATTTCGATAAGGTGATATATTTGCCACGCAAGCAACTCAATAACTGTATGAGACTTGAAAAATGTGCACAAAGCCATACAATGCGGTGCGAAATATCATCGAGAGGTCGTGGGGACTTAAGGTATATGTGTCACATAGCCTGCTAAATCAACCTATCCGTTACCAGTCTTCAGAGACCTTGGCGGCATTGGTTTGCGTCTTCACCCTTACAGTGCACAATGGGTCCAGTAGTATAGGAAGTTGCGGTTCTGGCGCAGTCCCCTTCATCAAAACTACACGGCTCATAACGGATTACACAGGGCACTTTTTTCGGGCTACCTGCTCTCCTTTGAGATGGTCGCGGCTCGACTCAGGCCAGTAAATTTCCAGGCAATTAACGTGACCATACCCAGCGTGTCAACTCCGTTTGCGGCAATGCATCTTTTCGAGACACACGTGGAGAGCGATACCTTGTCGACACGCTGGCCATATATCTTTGTGGCCTTCACTGCGCCGCATGTTCATCCCATGGCGGAACTGTTTCTTCGTGAACAGGGACTCCATATTTTGGTCGTGTTGTAGGTACTTCTTCACCACAACTTGCTTGGAGAGGACGAGTATGCACATGCCTACATGCACCGGACAGTGAATCGCCTTCTGAGGTTCTCCATTGTCTTGCCGTACATCTTTTGTATATCAGCTTGTATTGACGGGCGAAATTGCGCACTCCCTGCGCATCTATCCCAAGACCTTCCCAATCGTCCCAGTGGGTGCGGAGTTGCGTGATCCAGCCATACAGGTTGTTGCTGATGTCCAAGTGGGTGGAGGTCGGCTGGCTTATACTTCTCGAAGCCCTCTACGTCAGCTGTGTGAATCTCCGTAAGCAGCGGGTCCTTGTCTGTGCGTAGCAGCGCGCAGGTCGCTACCCTATCTGGACTTCATGGTGTTGTGATAGAAGTCATAAATCAGATGCTTGGAGAGGACGAGTATGCACATGCCTACATGCACCGGTCTTGTGAATCGCCTCTAAAACTCCATTGTCAAGAGCATATACGTGGGTATCGCCGTGTACAGGTAATGGTAGTCGCCCATATTGGCGCACTCGAATATGTTCTAACAGTTCTGTGCATGTTTATAGTCTACAACCGATATGCCCTCCTCAGATAGCTTTCGTAAGAGCTCCCGGATTGGTGGCAGTGAAACTTATCCCAGCCACTCATGAACTCATAGGGGTACAGTCCCTTTGCACATTAGCTTTTACTGCAAAGGCTTCTACTACAGTTTGTCTGCAACATAGCGCTGCGATGCGAGGCCACCATAAATATCCCCTCTCAATGCCCAATAATGATCAGGTGCTTGTCACAGTCGGTGAGTACCTCCAGCTTCATACCTGTGCTCTTAAGCAGCGTGTCCCATGACAGAACAGATCTGGTGTAGTAGTTGGCCGGGTCCCGCCGGTACTGCTTCGCGCAGGTCTTGTGGAATATCTAAAACACATCTGTGCAAGCGGTACTTACAAGTTATATAGCAGTGGTAGCAGAATGGTAGTCGCCCATAGTGGCGCACTCAAACATGACGGTTTGTTGCCGTTCTTGAGCACTCTTTTGTCTTCAAGCATCATGTGAGCTGTAGCCGCGCACGACGGTAATATGAATATATTTCGTAAGTGATTGAGGATTGTGGGGCAGTGAAACTCTCCGAGGCTATCCCAGCCACTCATTACGTAAATATTTATGTCGATAAATGGGATAAATATCCGCTTAAGCGTATTATTTTGGTTATCCACTGTCTTTTTATTTAGCAAAAGGCTTCTGGGTTATAGCAACGACTAGCTTGTTCAAGCGCAGCCCCAGGATGAACTGTGCACTGTCAATACGAAGTTCCAATAGGTACTCGCCATGTGGCTGCAGTTGCTGGGGATGCACTTGATATAGAGGTTTATACATGTGGTGATGGCCTGCGTCAAGATGTGGCCGTCATAGTTGCGTAGGCTGTGGAAGACCACGGCCGTTGTCTTGAAACTCAGCCATAGCTTCAAGTCGCAGATGTTATGGGCTGTGCCATGGTACTTACAAGTTATATAGCAGTGGTAGCAGACGGAGTTGCCGCCCAGTTCCTTTCTGCAAACATGACGGTTTGTTGCCGCCCTTGAGCACTCTTTTGTCTTCAAGCATCATGTGAGCAGGAGTTGACAGAACTAATTTCACCTTGCGCTCTTCCTGTTGCAGGGCTCACAAGAATTAAGTCATACCGTTCAGTCCTCTCTACATCACAGTGTGTTCGGTCTGACCATAGTACCGGACAACTCCATAGCCGTAACCAGATGGCTCATGTTCCTTTGTCTTCAGCATGTCGCTCTTTGTCAGATGAGGTGGAGGCCAAGGCAGCTTCTTGGTGAGCGCCTCAAAGTTGGGGTAAATAACATACAGCGATTCCAGCTGCTTGTGCCAGTTCTGGAAGGATATTATGTTCTTCCTTTCCTCCGGCATGCCAACTCGTACAGCAGTCTGCCCTTCCAATCTGCACTCAGGTTTGTGCGCCTGCAACAGTACCATAGTGGTGTATAGCCTTGCAGGCAGCACTGGCAGAAGATAGTGCGGTGCTTGTGCTTACTCTGATCGTACCGCATGCAGTTCAGGGAAATGGGGGTTGGGCATCGATGGCTGTGAAATCCAGACCATTGTCCGTATTGTACTTGGATGACCATGGTGGGTCTCCCGTGGCTGCGATCAGGGCAGCTGGCATGCACTATCAAAGACTGTGGTCATCGATGTTTTTCACGTTTATCATCCCTTTCTTCTTTACCAGCGCATCCGCCAGGGGTATGTTGGAGCCGCATATTAATGGCTGGTTGTGGGCAATATCAATCCACAGCACCGCGACTCACACTCCAGGCTGGACACTCTATTGGACCACTTCTCCAGCCACTGCCAGCTTTTCTCTCATCTGTCCACGCAAGCCTCTTAAGAACTTGAGTCCATTTTGAGGGGCTGAACCTCAGAAACGTTCATCATCCACCTGCACACCTTGGTGTGAAAGATTTTGTGGCTGAGCTGTCGTCAATCATGTACAGGGCGAGGGTTATCAGGAAATGCACACAGCAAATAAGCCAGCTTTTGTGCAAATTTGGTTGACAGTGGTAACGAACATGCCATTCTTAATATTCAGCAATGCTTTCAATGTGCCAGCTGCCTCTGCTTTTTTGTGTGATCTGGATTGTGACACCCTCAGACGTTCTCGACACACCGGCCACTACCATGGAGTCGTCGTTCATCCTCACGTCGAGCCACAGCGCGTACTTCCTGGTCAGGAAGTCTCTTAGGGGCACGTCAGCCAATGTCAGGACTTTGGCAGTCATTGCCACGATTGGGTCTCGTTACTCGTTGCAACAATGGACTTCTTCGCCTCATTCCACTGCTGGTAGGCGTGCATGCCCTGGGTATACAGCTGGTTGAGGATAGCCTCAATTTTTGGTGATCTTTGGGTTGTAGAATGACTCTGCTTTCCTGGCAAATGAGGCATTGGCTGGGTAAAAAAGCAGCAGGATGCTTTTCATACTGCATGCCAGCGCTTTCAGGTTGGTGTTCCACAGTGTGTTGCTCTTATTGTATGCACGCTTCCTGTGGTGGAGCACACGCCCACACAGAATCACCAGCCTGAGCAGCGAACTTATTGCGGATCATGTTGGCCGGCTCTAGTGGGGTAACCATGTCATATTCCACGGAGATGCCATCGATTGTGGCATTGGTGTCACCCGTTGCATGAATCACACGACTGGTGATGAGAAGTTATTTGGCATACAGATAAAATGAAATTGATAGATAGGTAAAACTAAGCTTTTTTTCGCCTATATACAGTATTATCGATTGATGAGTGTCATTGCCTTATTGGCAAGTAAATGGGGAGATTTGGGTGATTCAGATAAAATAAAAAATTAATTTTTCTTTCTTTTTTCAGCCCTTACAACGGCAGTGGTCTAGGAATTTCTACATATTTACGCTCAAGTGGTCGAGAAGCTGATGTATACTACACTCATCCATGTCCTTGAAATACGCGCAAAATCCAGCTTGTCATGTTCGCATCAAATGAGTGCATTTGTCAACCTCTAGGTCATTTGAGACCATACCCAGAGAGACTTATTTGTTATGTTGCCAACCTAAAGCTCATATTTCAAATTGAGTAAATAAACCCGACTCATTTGTGTTCATTAGATACCTACATTTTATTATCTTTTACAGTCATGAGTGGTGTTGAATTTTACGAACCTGTTTGGTGGCCTGGAAACCCCTTATCCGGTGTAATGATCTTCTGCCAAACGCGGGGACAAATATGCCACATCTAGAAAGCTGGCCGTGGCTATTACCTGCTGACGACATAATTGTTTTACCTTCATTGAATCAAGTCAACTTTAGAGATCGTCCAAACACGGTGGCTAGATGGATTAGCGTTGGACTGCGCAACCCGCGTGAGCAGCAATCACGTTCCACGTGGACAACGGCACTCAAGCATCCCGTCGCGAGTTCAGGGCGTTGTCACAGACCTGTTACGCCCAGAATCATGTGCACCAATGTGCTTTGGGACATGCATGTCAGTCACATGCCATCTTCTAGAGAGGCATCCTGAATGTGAGAGAGCCATTCCTCTTAAGAAGCTAAACCCATGTATGACGCATATGATCTCCACGAAATAGGTTATCGGTCCTAGATATCCCATATCAGCTTCGACGTGCAGCATGTACAATCTTTTCATGAGTCCTGTTTATTATAGTCGTCAAATCCACCAGAATGCGAAGAGATACAATTAAACGGAATCCGCCCTCCATAGTCCAAAACCAATAACATGGTCTACCACACTGACATAATTCAATAGCGCATTCTGCTGATGGCGAGGAAATTGTGCGAGACATCACAGCTTACATTTTAATCTACAGCCTGTTGATATCTGTAGGCAGTACAAACAATATAACCCCCGTTTTAATACATTATACAATTTTACTCATCTATTCTCACGGCCGATAAATGTGTAATTATAGATCAAGCACATTGAGATGAAGGTTAATAGACCTTTCCAGCAAGTATTGGGCGGAACGCCGCTTGGCCAATTAGCAAATGGTTGCGCGTCACGTGATATTGGCCTAGTGGATTCGCGACTAGCCTAGGTCAAACGGAGGTGAGTACATATAAGTGGTCTAACATAGCAGGTTGTAGGTCTTCATTATGTTCAAAGTGCCTTCTCCTTTTGCACTTGTATCTATTCCATGTAGTTACCGTAGATAATATAAATAAAATGACTGAGCACAACTACTATCGAACGCATAATTACTTGTCTGCAAGATGGAACTTTTTCGTGAGATGATACTTGTCTATGAGGTGGTACTTGTCTTCGAGGTGGTACTTGTCAGCCGGAACACACTTGTCTGTGAGATGTTAGTTGTCTGCAGTATGGTACTTGTCTTCGATATGTTAGTTCTCTGCAGAATGGTACTTGTCTGCAAGTTGTTACTTCTCTGCGGGATGGCACTTAACCATGAGAAGTCACTTCTCTGCAGAATGGCACTTGTCTTTGAGATGTTACACGATTGCTAGCTGGTACTTGTCTGCGGAATGTTACTTCTATAAAGGGAAGGTACTTGTCTTTGAGATGTAACATGGTTGCGAGATGGTACTTTGCTGGTTGGTACTTATTGGGCTTGTGAGTCAATGTCTCCCTTGCTTCTCAATCGGTCCATTAGCAGCTTAGAATGGCGCGTGGTGTGAGGTGAGTATTAGTCTGATATGCGAATAAACTTGGCACGACATCCTTGTGGCGACTGGTGTATACTTACTTATAAAGTGTTATCACATAAGTAGTATCTGTTAACGGACCCTTTCGAGTGTGTATGACGTGCGCCAGTAATGTACAGGACATAACAATGTGTTACACTATCGCCGACAATACAACAATCAGTATGATTGGTTGGGGGTTTTTTTTTATGCAATAATAGTAAGTCAGAGTACTGTTTGAGCCTGCTTTCATCGTGTTTCACCCCTAAGACAGAACGAAAACTAGAAAAGATAATGTTTTAAAATAATCATCCTTATCTAAAGCTATCCTTCTTCACGAACATATCAAACGTATTAAGTGAATTGCAATAAATTTATTTATGTAAAGACACTATCAATGCGTTACTTGCATTTAAGAAGCACATAGCCTGAGCGTGTAATGCCTAGACAGTTGAATATTGCTGCTATTTTTTTTATAAAACCCACGCCAGAGGAGAGCATGACACAAGATTGTTTGTATTTCTTGTAATTATCCAGGCTTAAATAGCTAAAGCTTATTAGCATTAGTGGGTTGGATTCGCGCTGTGGCCATGTTATCAGTCGGCACCATTCCATGAAATGAGAAAACACCGTATGCAGCAAATCTTATCTCTTGGGAACAGAAGCAATCGGGCTTACATAAATAAATGATCACACGTCACATATATTGCTAGCCATTACTTGTGTGCTGAATGCAAAGATGAAGAAATTATACAAATACTTGATTGAGTTGGATAAAACACACAATTTAATATTGCCACCTGGAACTGACAGTAGTGCGCAATGCATGCCACTCAAAATAGATCCATGCATGAGTTCGATCCGCAGCAAGCAATGCGTCCAGGTTGGTTACGGAATAGGCTTAGAATCATATATAATGTATTGCTACATATCATTATTAACTCTGTTCTGGTTCGAACCACCTTACTTTGCACAGCCATGCATCAATCATATCATCTGATATCCCGTAGGCTACAGTGTCTCACCTCTCCTTTGATTTACACGTCATCATCGTGGGATAGAAATGGGATTAAAATGAACTGAAACACTTTGAGGTTATATCGCGACTGCGGCGGTTGATGATTGCACTGTGTACCGAATGCGCTAACACAAAATGGACGCACGTGGTTAATTGCGGACATGTTCGATACAGACGTCATGCTAATGCCTCACGTCGTGAGGCCATGAGATTAGATTATTTCACATTTGGAAATGGAAATGATATGAAAAATAGGGGTTTATGTGGATTTTCAAAAGGGAAGTGATATGGCGACTTTGATGGAAGAGGATGACTGCGTTGAGCTCGCCTTTGCTTTTTGATGTATCATCATATTTGGTTTGACAGCTTTTTCGTATCTAGTTGTAAACCTTTCTTGGCATCTAACAGACCAACTCGTTTACAGATAAAGGCGCCTTGAAAGCAACCTCGGATTTTTTTTACAAACATATGCGAATACAGAGCGAGTTAGACCAGTAACTACGCATGTCAATAAATGTGCGGCAACCAAAACCATTCTAAATTTGATTGAGCTGGAGATGGTTGTGTTGAATGTTGCTTGTCGTCAGTTATAGGTCATTAAACATCAACAATTATATTTTTTATGTGTTGAAGTTAATGGGCTTATGTTACTTAACACACGAACCATCCATGATGAAGCTGAAAAATGTTACTAAGGTCGTTGACTTGAAACAGTTACAGGTTGCTGATGATGACCGTTGTAAGTGATGTATTTATTTGCAATCATTACTGCTGTACTAATGGTTGGTAACATACATATTTACCTGTTTTAATAACCGTGAAACTGATAACAGAACCATTTTTTGTGCACCTGACCACAATGCCTTCTATATTCAGCCTTACCGGATAGGTTCCCTACGCCGCAGTAAGAACACCACATAATACTGATAAACACGATGGTCCCCTGCAGTTGACCAAGACTGACTTATTATGCAAACAATAGCATACAAAATAACATGACTGGGGTAGCGGTGGTTAGTAATCAGAGATCAGGTCATTCAATTGAATTATCATATGAGAGCACTTATCTTCCATGGTACTTAAATACAGCCCGCCCTTTGATTTGGACTTGCTATTATCATTTATGCGTATTTGCTATTAACTGTTCTGTCTGTGTTGCGTATAGCACCACCTGTCTATCCGGTCACTCAATGGATAACAAATTGTAATTTGGGTGTTTTCATAAAAAGTCACTGGTGTCGGCAAACTTAAATGATGAATCCACAATGGCAGAGAAAATTGTTTGGCATTGCATAGATGGCCCTTTGTTCCATGAAGGTGCAGTAAAGGTAGGTTTGATAACTCATTGCTAGGGGAAAAGTCGTACAAATAACAATATCTCTTATCTGCAGTGTCAAAGGTGACTAATTATGTATTGAACAACAGCAGTCCATATATTTCACTGTCTGCTCGATCCGTGCAATCCTGCTCATTTTAACATAAGTAAGTTGCAAAAACTAATAGAAGGATAATGTGTGTCGTTGCCATCATTGTTTGATGATAATATCACCGTGCCGTTAAACGATTATAAGGTATCAAATCCGTTTATACATCGTCTCTATATTCTGTCACTCAGTCATTATGTACTTCGCTATTATCAATCCAAAATGTCGATCATTGGGAGGTACGGCATTGTTTTGTAATTGGGACGCAAGCGCATGCTCAGTACATTTCGTCGTTTCACCAGTTTGATTATAAATTGAGATCATTGTACGTTTAGGGGCTTTTACAGGCGTCAATAACCTCGCCTGGCGTCATTAATCGCCTTAGAACACTGTTTATCAGTAGCAGCGTTGAATCCATGTACGAGCAACATCTATGCTTCCTATTTATTGATTTATTGCTTGCATAATGCATCATTACGGGGCAACGTAGTAAACGTTGATAGATGCATAGCATGCAACGACTGATTTATATGCGACAGATATTTTAGTGTCACAGTAAAATGACCGGCATATGGCGCGATTTTTGTATGAATAACGAGAAGTGACAGCTTGAAACGTAGAAAACGAAGATTCCAATCAATGGAAATATTTAGGGAGAAAATAATGACAAAGCATAATATGCGGTCATTTCAGTGGTGCGCATAAAAGCATAACGATAGTTAGTTGATTTGTGTTCGCTCGGTAATGTCACGTCAGGTCATAATCAGTATGTTCTTCTTGGTCAAATGTTTTCCAGATTTCCTAAGAAATATGGTAAATTGCATTGTCGTAACACTTAATTCAACTCTTCGCATGCTGGATTTATCTCTTCACGGCTTGACGACACCACATTGATGAATATTCATGGTGAATTTGTATTATTTTTTCCTTCTATTGCGCAACGCCGACTTTGCTCTGTGGAATAATTTCATCCTCTTGAGCACTCCGATATGCTCAGTGTTTCTATCAATGGCTTGTGCTCAATGGCCACCTTCCTGTTTTTTTCGGCGGCACAAATGGATGACGCAAATTCGAGACAGTGTCTTCACAAAATTGGGCACGTTAAAAAAATCAGAATGGTTCACAAGGCACCATGCAGACGGGAGCTGTTTATTTGTACCAAAATGTTAACCTTAATGCAGCACACAGAAGGGTGCCTGTTTAATCTTTTGTCACCACTTTCGAGCACATATTGCCTCTTTATGCGTATTTAAACGGCCGAAGACGTATATCATCGTGTTCAATCACCTACACTGTTTACTTACCACCGACAACAGCTATAAATGTCTCTTTAGATAAATTATCATGTTTCTGTTAAGTGCATATTATTAAACAAATGTGACTTCCGATCGCAATAATGATATTTACCCACATATGAAAGTGCTCATTATAACGTCAAAAAGTACAATACGTAACTTCAATATATAACTGTTATATATACGACGTCCATATTTGAACTATGAAGTTAAACGCTATATCAATGTATGTAAAGTGCAAGCGATCAGATCTGACAGTTTAATCATACATGACCGAAAAAAAGCCTTCAATGCTTCAACCATTGATGTTTTTCAGTGATTGTTGCGGAATGGCTTGCGGAATGTTTTCCTTCAAACTCTAAGACATCCTTTTACAAGGTTGAATTGATTCATATCCAACCTACCAAACATGATCACTTGCATAAACTAAGTCTGTAGCCGTGACGAGCATCCAACCATTAAGGTAATACGACCAATGCAAGATTAGCTCGCTTAAATGCTCGGCATGAATGTTTCATCAATAATCGCTCATATTGCCCAGAACGTTGGACCTCATGGACACCTGAGCATAACAATGATTGGCGGGAAATAATTTTAGATGTTTTTCGTACACGTAAAATTTAAGTACCTTTTATTTAAGCATAATATGCTGCCACTAGCCACTAATGTGGCATTTGTCAGGGAGGAGAATTCGATTGACGTGAATATTAGGAATCATATAGCGAAATCATTAGAATTGTTAAAATGAACGCCAATCTTATCAAGGGGTGCTACTCTTATGAATACGAAATATGCTATTATAGATTTTTTTTCTAATGCCAATCTGCTGATATCCCAATGTTGCCGGGTTTCTGCGTTTAGCATATTTTCACCCGCATCAATTCCTTCATATCTTGTACATCCTCTGTTGCTACCACCACTAATGTATTATAGTTAACTTCAATAAGTAATCAATATCTTTGGTTGGTGGCTCATTCTACAATGGTCAATTATGGCAGTGCTTTTATGCAACCATTGAATAAAGATTCCGTTATGCGATAAGCGATTGTTGGAATCAAGATGCAGAGGGAATGTTACAAAACTGCTCTCTTTACTAGCAGGTGTTTTTTTGATCGTATAATTAACCAACACTACATGATAAATGGTAGCATCATTAGCCACAATGCTTGGCAAGTCACTCCAAACAGCTGCTATGTTTTATAATTAATCAATCAAATGCATTTCATAAGACGCCAAAGGCAGTATGCAAACATCAATATAAATCATTGCCTCTGATCCTTAGGAAAACAGCAATCATGGAGTAATTGCTTAGCATAAATATAGCAACGCTTTATTTTGAACATGACACACCCATATAGCAACCTTCGTAGCTGAGCACGGATGCATACGTAACTGTACTTCCGCCGGTGTGTATTAGCGAGATAAGGATCAATGGAACCGATTTGGGGACAAAAGTACAATGCGGTTTGACACTTTTAGGATCAGGAAAATAAGATAGAAGAACCAAAAATTACAATGTTCAACGGTATTCTGGCTTCACGGTCTGCTCACATTTCACTATGAAATGCCCTTAAATATTTTTTTTCATTAAATGAGGCTTTGAATGTGGACACACTTGCCACGGAATTGGCCAACTTCCCAAGTGTTTACCAAGTAGATAATCCGTAAAGAAACCGTTTTAAACATGAATACCATCTAAACTAAAGATCGCCATGTTTGCAGACAATATCATCCGAACAATAACCTCAACAAAAATGGGCTTAGCATTAAACCGAAACTTTGCAGATGACATATGCCTGATACGATGAGACTTAGTGAAATGTAGCGTGACTGGCGTCAACTACTTCTTTTTGGCAGCTTGACTTCATATTCCTTTATCATCTTTTCTGCTAGCAGCTTTGTTTGTCCTATGAAACACGGTAAATATGCATATCTTGCCTTCGAATTAATCAGAGAAAGTATGTGGTTATACAAGACGCTATGACAAAGCACAACGTAGCGATAAGCTCTTTGTTATACTATAGAGGTATTCATTGTTTACGAATAACGGCCGGCGGGATTATGATAACTTTGTAAAATACGACAGGTTCTTGAAAACAATTATAATTATCAAGCCATTGAGTATAATTCTTTTCATGAAATAAGGTCATTGTTAAATGTTCAATATCATAACAAGGGCGCACATCTAGCATACAGCAAGACTTACTTGTTGTTGATTTGATCGCTTGTTCATTGCTAATAAATAACAGATGCCACAACTCCTACAAATGTCTCCTTACTAGCTTTCCTTCTACATAAAGATGAGTCATGTCAGACAAGTTCCAGTAAAGAACAACGACGCAAGATGAATTTATATTTTGTAATGTACATATGCTGTCATTGTTTCTTTTTAGCCAAAGATGTATCATACCCATAAAATGTTGATGCTACAGCTATATATATATATATATATATATATATATATATATATATATATATATATATATATATATATATATATATATATATATATATATATATATATATATATATTATATATATATATTTATACATATACATATACATATATATATAAATACATACATATATATATATATGCCAAATATACGATATATATATACATATATACATATATATGTATGCATACACATATGTATATATATATATATATATATATATATATATATATGTATATATATATATGATATGTATATATATATGTATATATATATACTTATATATATCCATTAATTGCAGCGTTGATGCTCATGTATATATATATATATATATAGGAGCATGGTTAAATTAGTGACTCATTTATATTTACATGTGTTGTTTACACGCAGACATCAGCAATGTTGTTTTATCAGATAGTTTTAGTTAGTCCTCTATATATGCTATTCTCACGTTGCAATCTATAGCCTTGGTACCGATGGTATAAACGCAGACGTCAGCAATGTTTTTTAGAGAGTTAGCCCTCATCGTATAGTTGCAATCTATAGATACCGTTGTTCTTCGTAGAGGCACGTATAATAAACATTCCGCTCATAATAAAAAATTGTTATATTTTCCTGCGCCATACTTATAGTCCAATTTCGTGACTGGAATGACACATGGCAAGACCATTGGGTAGTAGTATCCACTTTGAGCCAGCTCATAAGCGTTTGCAAGCCCAATTACTGGTAAACTAATGTGACCATCTATATGGCTCATACTCGGTTCAATAGAACCCCACAACACACGGTACAACCTAATAAAAAAAATCCACCCTGTACCTGCTGCGAGCTGTTTCTACGCCGTTCGTAAATTAACGTGACCATAGACTAAGGTATCTACGCCCCCCTACGGTTAGGGCACTTGTGGCCGAGCAGCTATAATGTACAAGGTAGCCTCGCCCTTAGACATAAAGTAGCGTCTCCCCTAGATCAACCACATACATCTCTGAATCAGACCACACCCTTGACCGCGACCGATATGTCTCGTTGAAACGGATGGTAGGGCAGAGGATGACAATGTGCTTTAACGCGCCGAAAAAGGCCCCTCAAGTAGATCGAGCATGAAGATGGGTTTTCCACACCCGGTCTGACCACAAACAATAGCTGAGCCGGGACCACCTGGAAATAATTCTGAACGACTAGTAGTCTGCGTTGACGAACCTGCAACCCCTAATGTTAAGCTGTGCATCCATAACAACATTCATATAGACGTTCAATTCACCAGCCTCTCTGTTTTGTTCGTGATCTGGATGGTGACACCCTCAGGCGCATTCTCCACGCACCTGCCACTACCATGGAGCTGGTCGTTTTCACTCGTCCTAGGGTCGAGCCACAGGGCGCACTTGCTGGTTAGGTACTCTCTTAGGGACACGTCGACCAATACCAGGTGTTTTACGGCTATTGCCACACTGGGGTCTCGTTTACTCGCTGCCGCAAATGCCTTCTTTGCCTCATCCCACTGCTGGTAGCCACGCATGCCCTGGGCATAGAGTTGGTTGGGAAGGCCCTAAATGAACACCTCGACCTTTGCCATCAACGGGTTGTAGAATGGCTCTGTCTTTCGAGCAAATGAGGAATTGGCTGGGTCTTCAAAGAGCAGTGGGATTCCCTTTATGCTGCGAGCCGGTACGTTCAGGTTGATGTTCCACAGTGTGTCACTTTTATTGTATGCAAGCTTCCTGCGGGCCAGCTCTGGTTGGGTAATCATTTCATACTCCAAGTAGATGCCATCGATCGTATACCTGGCATCGGTGTCACCCGTTGCATGAATCACACGACTGTAGTCGTTAAATCTGAGCTCGTATTTCATTGTCACCAAGCACACTCTGATAGAATGACATGTGGCTCTTGAGGAGTCAAGCGGGATATAAAATCGGTTGCCGTGTCTTCTACCTCGGACTCTTTGTCTCCTCCCCCCCCCAAAATTTCCGTCATCTTCCGTCATCTGATGTAATAATAATCTGATACTGGGCATAAGCTCGCTCCTGTACAATCTTCCATAGGTCGCCGTTACAGTGATACACATCGCTGTCATTGAAGGACCTCGTTGCAGTTGGCATGGGTCGAGGTCAGCATGGTTGTAAAGGCCATCCGGGGCGTACCCGGGACAATGACATTGTCTGCACCCAAGGTGGAGAGGCAAACCAGCAGTTTTTGGTTATGGTCATTGGTGCTTGAGTTATTTGTAATAACTTTAGCACGCACGCCCTTTACCCCAAGGGGCTGGCGTATTCTGCGATATGGATTCAGCTTGCGTCCATAAGTACTCGTCGAGTTGACAGTTGAACTCAAGCGGCTGCATCCCTCAATTTCATTAAACAAATAGCAGCTAAAGCCACAGAGAAGTTAGAACTACCAATAAACAGACCTGAAGTCGTGACAGAGCAAGGTGGTGAGACAGAATCAAGTTTCATAGAGGGCGGTCATGACGTGACTTGACAAGATTATGCAGACTAAGAGGGGGAACTGTTCAGCTACCTGGCACAGCTTAACGAAATAGATAAGCATATCGCCAGTCGGGAGCGAAAGCTGGCGGAACTGCCAGATCAGGCTGAACACGAGCGGAAACTGCAAGAGTGTGAGCTTGCAGAGCTGCAGGACGAAAGACAAGTTAGACTAGAAGTTGCCTCTGCAAACCGTGAACGACTGCGGACTCAAATCAACCGCATCAGGGAGACAATTAACAGGTTTTCTAAACGAGGACAAAACGCTAGCTGAGCTTGTACGCACCCTGTTTCGGGAGCAGGGCATTACAAACGCCTCCATCCTCATTGTTATTTGGATGAGAATTTCGACCCTGGTACTTGCTCTGACATGCGGGTGGACAAGTACACCAGCTCCTGCTGACAAGGGCGGTGTTCAGGCGTGGGAATGCACAGCCACGTTGACATCAGTGTTGATACCGATCTGCTGCTGCTCACTCGCGATGGTTGTTGTTGTGCCCTACTTGACCAACCCGGAGAAGAATGTGGTTTGGCGCCATGTAGAGCCCAAGTCAAAGACAACTTCTATCCTGCTTCGAAACGTCTTGTTATTGCTTTATTGCAGATGGTAGGTCAACGGCAAGGCCGCCACCCAGGTTGCGGCTACGAGTCTGTGTCTGTGCCACCAGCAAAGGTCCTAATGCTGTCATTAATGTGTTCAAAGCCCGGCTGTGTGAAGCACTAAGACAGTGTCCAGGATGAAGGTACTCCAGGCCTCGTCAGCCTCCGATTCCTGTGCTAGCTGTAAAACAGCACCCATATGCTCATGAAAGGACTGTAGAGTTGCTCGCGTGGGCAAACCCTGGCTTTTCCGCCTTTTCAGCCTCAAAGGCTATATGTGTAGGGTCATACCAGACGTAGCGACCAGCAACGGCGCTCCCGTAACCATACGCATCATGTGCATATACCAAACCCCAAGGTCTTTGTTGGTAGCTGTAGCCGCCTGTCGCCAGTATGTGGTCCGTGGTACACCAAACTCACTACAGAGTCTCTCATATACCCTGCGATCGTATGGATTCTTATAGTGGTCGTTGGCATGATTTTGAGATAGAGGCGCTTGTAGTTCAGCCAGTAGGCGCCGCACCATGTATTTAAACTTTTCTTTTTAATCGATAGGCCAACATAGTTAACTATACATCAAACTCTTACAAATATTCAAAGCGGCGAGCCTGTGTCCTTGCAAAATGCTATGGGCAACACTGCAGGTGGTCTATAGGTTGGCTTAAGATCAGTCACGTAAACTGTAGGTTGGTACAACGTTGAAAACAAAATGAGATGAGTGTATGGCGGTCAAGGACTGCAGCAGCAGAACAATCTGCCACAGTAAAACCTGGCTTCTGGAATGTCATACGTGTGATCTGATCTTATCATGCTTCGATTTCACCAAAGGATGCTGGCAATAGAGAGTATGTTGCTAACCAGCATAAAGATCAGCGTAGGAACCACATAGTATATAAACATACCAAAGAAACCCCTCATTACAATATGGCAGAAGCAAGTGGGGCCCTGCGCAGAAGATATGTGTGGTCATTTGGTGATGGTGCCAGGGGTCAAATCTCACAAGACTCAAGCTGTGGATATGCCATGTTATCAAGCGGTAAGGTCATTCGTATGGGGTTTTCTGATGATGTGAGTATAGGCTGGTAGGTAGGTAAGTAGGTAGACAGGTGGGTGGCGGTGGGTGTTTAGGTAGCAGGTTGGTAGATAGGTAAGTAGGTAAGTATGTATGTATGTATGTAGGTAGGTAGGTAGGTAGGTAGGTAGGTAGGTAGGTAGGTAGGTAGGTAGGTAGGTAGGTAGGTAGGTAGGTAGGTAGGTAGGTAGGTAGGTAGGTAGGTAGGTAGGTAGGTAGGCAGGTAGATCGGTAGACAGGTGGGTGGGAGGATGGTTGTGTAGGTGGGTCGGTAGGTAGGTAGGTAGGTAGGTAGGTAGGTAGGTAAGTAGGTAGTAGGTAGTCAGTAGTAGATAGGTTGGTAAATATGTACGTAGGTAGTTACTAAGAAAGTAATTAAGATGGGTTGGTGGGTGAATATGCAGGTCGGCGGGTATTTATGTACGTTGTTCGGTAGCTTGGCAGGTAGGGAGGTTGGTAGGCGGTAGATGGGTCGATAAGTGAATGTGTTGGTGGATTGACTGGTTATCAGGAGGAGAAGTAGGTAGATAGAAAGCAGGTAGGTTGGTCAACATCTATGGTGTTGTTCAATATATTTTTCAAAACAGATGTAACGTGACTCTCAAAGATGCATGTTATGTGCTTCATGCTTAAGTAACGGTAATCTTTATAGGGGGTCGGGTTATCTGACCATCAGTATGGCGAGGCATACCGGAAAACGTATAAGCTGAGTCATACCTAGTAGGTAATCACTGATCATTACCTTTTGTTTTCGTCAGATTTGCATACCGCATTACTTTTGCTATTCTACCATGATATTTTTTTTAAAGCAGTAATAAAAATTATATATATATATATATATATATATATATATATATATATATATATATATATATATATATATATATATATATATATATATATATATATATATATATATATATATATATATATATATATATGCAAAGGAAGACATGTTTGCTCTTAAATATATGTAGGAAGTGCAATCGATGTGCAAATCATTACATGCGAAACTAATACGATTGACTGCAAATTCGACAATTATTGATGCGCGGGTGGTAATAATGGAACTTAGTATTGAGTACAATTTGTAACGAAGGATGCAATACTGAACACGGGTGATAATTTACAAATGTAATCCTGGGCACGGAATTTGAAGGTGGTACGGAGTAATGGTAATGACAATGAAGCATTGAGCACAGAGGTAACGGAAATAACGAAACGCGTGCAATCAGCGTCCATCTATTCGGGAGAATGTATTTGTTGCACGGTTGCCGGATGATAAACATTTTGGCCCCCCATGAATCAATTATGTGTTGCAGCATTTTCCGTCAAGTATTAGGCCAATGGTATAGAAGAGATTACAATGCCATACTGCAGCAAACCTATCTTACTTGATATTTCAGATCACCCGTGTAGGCTGGAATGTCGGCTAGTATCATGGTAAGATTTTAAACATGCAGGTTAGAGCAACGTGTATTTCTTATACGCAATATGTGATTTGCATGAAATAGGATGTAGACCTCTGACGTTGATGGGTGCTGAAGTATATGATGGCAGCGTTGAGCACCCGCATAAAATGAATTAAATTGGTTTTCGATAGATGTAGTGTGTTTACAGCTAAACTTCAATTATATAATCTATTTGTGTCACGCATTTGTGGTGATTACTGGCACTGTCTTTGATGAACATTAAATGTCACAATTGTCATCACCGCTGCTTATGTAAATCAAAATGACTCATTTGAAACATTTCGTCAATATCATGATATATTCACCTCCTAGTAACTAGCCTCTTTTGCACCAACCCAGATGCTTTTGCGTCAAAGCCAGCGTATCTTCGACGAAAGGCCCCTTCAAAGTAGCCTACAAAATAGCCTCTCATCTGGGCGATAATTGCATGCATAATTTAGGTGGTCATAATCCCCTTGGCATAGAATACTTGGCACACTTGTAGAATTCATCAATGTATTATGACTGACTGTTTTGCCCAGTGCACATTGTATCCGATGTCATCCATCAGTGGAATCATGCAATATTTAGGATCGAAACTAACTGCTTCACTTATACTTCATTCACTCTTATGGCTGATTACAGTAGCCCTAAGTAATGGTATGAGCTTCAGATGAATTTGCCGCATGAATTATTCGTAATGCATTGGCATGTTCTACGTGGCGCTCGGGTTAAGTACATTTGCCGGTATCGGGAATGGCAGCGCAGTGTCATGCGGCACCTAAATCAAGCCAGGCAGAGGCATGGACTGTAAATAATTCAATTGCAATTATTCTTTTGGCAACTAATAACTGACAACGAACGTGTTATAACCATACACAGGACAATGCTAATGATAAAAACAGTTGTACGTTGTACCGGTCTATATGTTTAACGGTGGTGGTAAAGGTAATAATATGACGTCAGATACCAGCAACTGGGGTAACACGAGGTTATTTATATCTTAGAACATAGAGAGCATACGGAAAACTCACCATCATTTATCAATAACAGGAACCAATCGCGAAGATAAATTATGGTGATAACGCATCAAGAGAACGCAAGAAATTAATAGCAATGTAATGCATACGAATGCCCGGCGATGTGTTCTGGCCAAATGGATCTCCAACAAAATTTGTACGCCAGCACTAAACTCGACTGCTATTGAATCAATCCGTATATTGCCAACCAATGACATCCACCGGCACCACCACCAACATACAATAGATCAAAACTGCTTGTTGCAATTGGATGTGCTGTTTCAATCCCCTAACCTGGCTACCGAATCCATTATCACGCAATGTTGATATCATCTTCATCGGGAGTGAGACGCGGTTGTGTAATATGCGCATAATAACGTTGAATGCGAAACCAATGGTACATTATCAATATGATTATACCTATGATGCTGTGCATTGACAGCTACCATAGATCCAGCCTTCATTTCAATTGACGGCATCATGAGCGATCGGTCATTCGTTGGTTAGTATTATAGATACTGGAGTCATCCGTTGTCGGTTGTGAAGTTACCTTTATCAAACGTACATGCAGATTGACAACAGCATGCGCGCTACATGATATGGAGAGCAAGTACAATCGGTGGGTCAACATGCACTTGATGGCATCGATGCATTAATTGCCAATGCCATGGTATGGCAATATTAACCCCCTAGGAAATATTTCCATGAAAGTGCAACGCTTCATCCAACCAGAACTATCTTTGCGATAAGTTCATTTTAGATGGTAATCTTATCAAATGTATACCCCTGACACCTTCCAAGATTGCAATGGTGAATTTAATTAGAGTAAGATGCGAGATAGTTCATGTGAACAACTAACAATTATTTTCTTAAACATTTACTTGGTTGCTCGCTAATGATTTTTATTATCGATGTCAATTCTACCAGATATCCTTTCTTTGTCAGTTACATGAGCCATGACACAAGGAATATCGCATAGATATGCTTATCAGAAAATTCACCCAATTAGGCACATAGTAACCTGGTTTTGTATGTTAATGCAAGCAAAATAGTACACAAAGTATATATGTTCGAATACCATGAGATTCAACGCATTACAAAAAAGATTGCCACCATCATAAGTCCCCTATTCCCAATGCCAAGCGTTCGAGCGCCCGAGTCCCTCGTTCTAGAGGGATCCGGTGACACATATCGATTGTGCCTCCAACAAGCAACCTGCTGCACTCCTCGTTCTCTCCTCAACATAATCTTCTTACTCTTACCACTTATTGCAATCAGTGATTGTAGTTAGCCAACACTATGAAAATAAATCATTAAATGACCCTTCACTTTATACACCTTGCAAATGTTTGTTTGACTAAAATCTTTCCATAGGATTTGTGCATTTTCAGACAAGCTTGTTACGGTGTTATACTTGACTCGACGGCAAATGTGCTTGCAACTGTAACCTTCGAAAGGCCTTCCTCTGACCACCTCTTATCAGCTGTCTTGAAATCAAGGTAGGAGTGAGACTGGTGGAGAAAAACAATCACGCGTCACCTGCCATCGTCGTCGACCTCAGCAGCGGAGGTATAAAGCTATGGCGCTCACAACCTGGTGGAGCCTGTGAAGTCGCGCATGCACCATCCTTCCCATTTCACGGCATGGCGGGATGTGCAGACAAGCTTTCCCGCCTGTCTGGTGGACCCGCACATTAATTGATTGCGCCTCCACTGGCAATTTCGGGTCCCTGACCCGGGAGCTTGGGCTTCCGAAAGCCCTGGAAAGCATTCTGGGATTATCGGAATGTCAAAAACGCTTAGCTGCGTATCATAGTAAACGTATATCTGCGTCCCGTAACAGCTCAATAGTACACAATCTGTGGTTTACTATATCTATTCATTTGATTTATACAGTGTTGTGGTGCAATTTCAATACGCAGTTAGCCAGTGCTGTGGGGCGATTTCAATACGTAATTAACCAGTGCCGTGGTGCGATTTTAATACGTCATTAGCAAGTGCCGTGGTGCGCTTTCAAAACATAATTAGCCAGTACCTGGTGCGATTTTAATACGAAATCAGCCAGTGCTGTGGTGCGGTTTTAATGTGTTGAACAATTACAGATATTCTGATTCGTCCCTCTTTATGAATGCATCAATTATTAATTATCAACTTTAACTGAACTTCACAGGCATATTGATCCTCTACAAATAAGAGTATAATTCACCAAGCATTATATTCCGAGGCATCAAATATGTCATCGCTAACAACAGCTACCTGCACACAAGCCTCAATTCAATTCACGCTATTAGTATTATACGAAGCGCAGCTCTTAGAGAACGGAATACGTCACGATATCCGATGACAAAGTCAGCTTCTTCCGATGCTCATCAGCGACTATAAAAGTAGGCCATAATCTTTCATTAGGGCTTAACGAGTAGCAGTTTCAGCAAAGATCTTGTCATAATAAGACACCGACTCGGACGTTTCCGTTGTGGTTTCATGGAAGCTAAAATGTAAACAAAAGCGCGTAGCTCAATGCTTAAAGATCGATCGGTGATGGTATGTACGCAAACATACCGCTGTATTGAACGAAGTCGCATATACCGGTGTGTACCCCGGCCCTAGCCCCGATCGGACCGTGGTAAACATATATACTCAGACGTCCCATAGGGCTAAATCTTCCTCTGTTTAGGCCCCGGTCGGACGTCTAGTCTACTCCTGCTTGATTTTAAAAGATTAATCTGAATGATATTGCTTTTGTTATTAGTGTGGTCATCTTTGAGATGGAATATAAGAAGTGTCACATGCTCATGCTTTCCCGATTGAATGATATTGACTGGTCAGCCAAGCCTACCTCCACCGAATCAACATTACAACGCTGTGATTTAAATTTATAGCGGATGCCTGGCCCAAGAAGGGTTTGAACAATGCTGTACAACACTAGAAATCTCAGTCTTAATAGCTTACTCAGTCCAACCACAATTGAATTGAGATCATCAGCATACATTAGAAGATTAACAAGAAGCACACTGAAACTACAGCTCAATTCATCCATATAAACATTGAACAAATCAGCCAGACATAGTTCTGGCCCTTCTTACACACACGTCTGATTTGGGTACCATGCAAACAAACATTCTAACAATATATCCAGGGACACCTTGTTCAACAAGCTCCCACCACCACCACAATCTAAGGTGCAGTAGTCCTATTTACTGGTATGGAATTATGATGGAATAGTCCTTGTACATCTGCCATAGAGGGCTTTCAAGGAACTAAATAAACATCAATATTTGATTTTACGGAAATCTACGCATACAACAGCGTTTAACACAAATAAGAGCACAAATTTCCATGTGTGGGAAAATTTTAATGTCTTCCGTTTTTTTCTCTCCTAATGGTTCCTTAATTTATGGTTAGCCTCTCTCAGGGAATGATGCAACCTGATGATCACAATAATACGTATAACAGCTACATTGTTGTTCTAATGGGACCTCTTTAGCAAGAATGGTTACAACTCAGGCTTTCACTTGCTTACAGATTAATGTTGTCAATGATTTTGCGGTTTTGTTCCTCCAGCCTGCATAATGCATCTACTAGTGATTTATAAATGATTTGGTTATTCTTCTGGTGAACAAAATCATATTGAAGGTATATTATTGACTACAGAAATTTGGTTTCTGCACACAACTTTTCTCTTAATTTCACGGCAATATAGCCAGAAACATATGCTACAACAATCACCTGCTGGTTGGAAAGGTCTTTGTCAATTCAAACAGTTAATTGCATCGCAGAAAAGCCCATTTAAGTTTGACTTCCAGTCACACATACTCGCAAGTCATAACGAAGTTGGTTGGTTGCTGTGCGTCGAGTAGCTTCCACAAAAGTTATAGGCGCTGCCTACACGGTTTCACGGAATTTTTCGGGCGAATTGCCGAGTCGGGTAACTTATTATAACAAGATCTTTGGTTTCAGTAAATGTGAGAACAAAACCTCGACGTCTGTGTTAAGCTTAGACGATCGTCTCCCACGTCGAAGTCATCGAAATGGTATAGGCGCCCTCTGCATTGACCAGGCCCCTATTTAAATCCGAAGAGCCTTCGTAACTCTGGCAGGATCTAATTGCTACATTACTCATCCCTAACCTGTCAGTCGAAACTAATAATGTAAGTCCCTGTGGCCTCTTCAATAATCACATCCAGTGATCGAAATGATTGATAATGAGAGATGGACGAGATGTGGGGAGTAAATCCGGTTCACCCAGTAGGCTTGTATCAACAGTGTGTACAAAACTGCATAATCAGTGGTAAGTGACGCAGGTGGCTGTGGATGAGTATAAGAGTTTTAATCGACCCATGCTAGCACAAGCATGGGTCTAGTTATGCAAACGTATAACGTACTAAGCATTTTTTCGATGCAATTGGTTTATATTTTCGGGCAGTTTGTATGAACGCAAACCTCCTGAATGATATTTTCTAGCTTAATATGCGTTGTTCCTCAAACACCCTTTGGCTTTGTAAATCTTGGTTGATCTTCAATATGGATATGGGTGCTGATGTATTCATTTCCGATTACGAACGCATCAAAGTTACAGAAGATATCAATCCAAATTTTAAGCGTCCTTTCTCCGCCGTTTTTGGTTGTATCGTTTCTGTTTTCAACAGAAGCAACCCCTTTCTTGTCTGAACAAATAACTTACAAATCATGGTTTCAGTCATATTATTTCAAACGTTTTATCGTTTTCAATATCGATAATATATGATCGATGATTACATAATCTGGGTCAAAAACTGTCAGTGACCCCGTCTATCTTGTCAATGTCATCCATTCTGGTTGCCAGCACACACAAAATACAGCAACAGTTAGTTCAATAGTTAAGACCTCATTTTGACACATTGAGTGGGTCACCAATCACTTGCGTATTATTTAAGTGTCCATGATGTTATAATACTGTGCTAACGGCTAATCGCTCTGTGACTGGTATGGAATAGTACAGCTATAAAACTCACAATGATGTTTTACATGAAGCAACTAGTGAGCAAACATAATTTAGCGTAACGTCAAACTATTGAATGATTAGAAAGGTCGTTTGGATCCTGTAATAAAACTTACCTAACAATACAACGCATATCTGCTAGGTCAGCAATATTCGAATGTTTCCGAAGCCAAACATGCGTGCTAAGGGCTTGTGTATAACGCCGGCATGCTAGTTGTCGTCTGGTCAAGATGAACGAGAAGCTTGTGCATAAAGCGTGTTTTCTTTATTGCCATGCACGAAGTTAAGCTTAAATTAAATATGTGTGTCACTGTATGTTTTTCATGTGGCTTTGGTTCGTTTGTGCGACGTAATTATACACAACGGACATTCACATTGTTTCCGCGTTGTTTTGTTGAAAACACAGCAGCTAAAGGCGTCAACCGCCATGTATATTGATTTTTCAACATAGTTTTATTGTTTCTACACTTGATTGATCCTTTTTACATTCAAAACCAACGATGGGAGTTAAGAAGCAAACATTGACTGCCGAGAAGTGTTGCCCATATTTGAAATGATGTAGCCATTATCATGATGAAAATTAGTAAACATCTCATGCTATAGATAAACGCATGTCCGCACGACTTGATTAGAACTTGAGAATATTCCTAATTCACTGCTATGGCAATCACGATATGTCGCACTAAACAAAAGCCTTGTCATGCTATGAGTGGAGATATTCATGGGCTTCTGAATCAAGGTCCTCCATTGTTTGTCAAGAGGCGCATTAGCAGCTTAGAGGAGTACATGGTGTGAGGTGCTGGCTGGTGTACGGTTAGCTACTAGAGTGCTGCCGCTGGCGATGAATGTCAGATGAGCTAGCTGACCATGACAGTTCTCAGCTTTCCCCTGCTGTGCTGTTGCCAGTGATGCTTATCACAAATTCCCTCAACAAGATATCAGGTCAGATTGAGAGGATACGCTCGCTAGAGTCATACCTCGTGCAGTAGTGCAGATTGGTCAACGATTGAAGAATCAGACCACAAAGAGCAGCTTGAAACAAAGCTAATGCTAAACTCACCCCCACGCAATGCTTGACTACTTACTCGTGCATTCTGTGGTGCAGCATCGATAAGGCTTCGAAGTAATCAATCGCGTCCCAGCTCACGTTTCGCCTGATGCAAGGTGCGAAGACTGTATTACTAGATCCAGCGACAGGGGTCCTTTTAGCATTGCTATGCTACATAACGAACATGTGTGATAATCTCAGTGATGTCTTAATAGCCATGTAAGTTTGATATTTATCCTCTCAGTAGTCACCCAGATATTGCCTCCCAGACATGACTAAAATGCTACTGTGAATAGGTGTTAATAGGCTAAGGAACCTAAGAATACTGCCATGAGCTTGTAAATGTATTCACTTGGAGTGAGGGCAACTGCACTTAACACAGCAAGAGCCCGTGACAACTCGCCAACCTCTGGCCACCTCTTTACTTCTGTTTTGTTTTCGAGGGAATGGTGCGCCCGATTAAATAAGATGCCAACGGCAACCTCAGAGAGTGAGGTGTGAAGCTGCATTCCTAGAAATCTGCAGAAACCTTTGTTGTCATCACATGCACCCTTTAACATGTCACTTAATGGTTTGACGAGGAGTTGATGGAAGATACGCGGTATATGAGACAAAATGTCTCAGTATAGCGCCTATATTATGATGACATTCACCATCAATAACTTTCCAGTGGCCCATCTGTAATGAGGTCGTATATTTGCTCACCATACATAGGAGCAAGGCACGAAGTGGAAATAGAAGCAGTATTTTGGCAAGGCAAACCGCATCATGAGGGCAACGCTCCTTGTTCCGTTGATTTATGAAGTATGGAATGTTGCGTTAATTGTTTCTGCGACGTTCTCATCATGCTATTGTTCAACATGTACAGCTCACCAAACAGTAGCACCTGTTTGATCAGATGTATCTATGGCAATGTGTGGACATTGGTTGACCTTCACCTGTTCGTTTACATAACCTATTAAATGAAGTTATTATTGAATGTTTAGACCAAACATTCGGTTGTTTGTTCAGGTACTGGCCAAACATGCTGTCTCCTGCAACGGATTGGTTCAAACCGATCCATTATGGGACAGGTGAATGCTTCACACGGCTGGCCTGTTGCATTTCTGCTTATTTTCCAGGCGTAATGCTTCAGCCATGGCTATACTGAATTAGATTCAGGTAAAAAAAACAGCTTGTGCAGTAAATGCGATTTCGTGGGAACAGAAAGCAATCGGACTTGCGGAAGGGAATACATGCCACATATATTGCTAGCCTATGTTGATGTCAAACAAAATACTGATGTTGATAAGAACACAATTGTATTGTTGCTAGCTGGACAGACAGTGACATGCATGGTTTGAAAACGCAGCCAGCAATACGTCCTCCTTTGTTGCAGAATAATGATAGAGAATTACCCTTCAGTTCATAAACGGCACACATGAGTGATGTCCAATGCTATCCCATTTGAATGACCGCTTTCTGATTAAGGACACTAGCAATTAATGTAACATTCAATCACAAATCGCAAGTGACAAAGTGGCCGGAAAAGCGTCTGCGGTTGCTAAGGATGCGTGTTCCGGCTGCATAGGATTCGAGGTCGAGTGATGCCATTATGAAATGCTGGTTGTCTTAATTGACAAGGCACTCTTGTAACTGTTGTGTATGAAATGACGCAACTGGTACAATGCATCCAGTTTTCTTCACCGATAATAGTCGAGGTGTGTTGGTCAGAAATGTTATCAATGAAAGCTAACTAGCTGCCAGGTCATGGTGTCATGTTAACTCTTTTCTCTTTTATATTAGAGCTTACCATATTAGAGCTTAACTCATTCCACTTTCATATCACTTGTAACCTTATTTGTTTAAGTGAACTCGTTCCCCTTTCTTATCACAGCTAATCATCAGGGTTAATGATATTTTGCGTCATGGTATGTATAATTTCGGTTTACCCGTTACCCATGCTTAAGGACCGTTTTATGACTATGTCAGGTGACTTAATGTGACAAAGTGTGCAACCCAGCACATTGTGCACTTGTAATGTTATTTGTGTATGAACATGCAAAATTGAAGATGCAGGTCACGCGTCAGGGTTTCACATCAGCGCCTGGGATGTTGAAATGTTTGTTACACTGATTGCATGAATGATATAATTGTTACATACTTTTCCCAACAAGAAATAATATTTAATGTAGGTTATGCCAACTTTTAAACTGTACATGCTCAAGCAACCAGTGAGCGCATGGCAGAACTGTGTCGCACACAGAAAAGCGGATTACAAAGGAAGTATCCGATACTTAAATCCGTTGTTTACAAATAATCGAGACTTCTTCTTCTATCAGAATTGGTTAAACCCTAATGGCTATGTGGCTCCGTACGTCCGAATAACACTTTTTTTGTGTGTCTTCCTTGTCTATATAGCACATACACTGGTGGCCATATTCTGGTTAGCGCCATTTATGGTCCTTACTGGTATGACCTGTTTCCTCACTAACAAGCAGCATAATATAACAAATAACGCTTCGATGTGGTTTTCACAGCTAAGGCTCTGCTCTAGATCAGTTCCATTACATGGAATGACGGCCGACGATCGGCCAACTTTCCAGAAAATGGGATCAATAGTTTGGCCCGTTTATCTGCCAATGTCCGGCAGGCATGGATGTCTGTCTATGTCCCTGTGATACCCCTGTGGTATCCGGCCTGGTACCGGTAAATACTTTCAAGCCGTACAGCAGCTGGACGGCCGCCGGACGGGTATCTGGTGTGTGCCTGTCAAATGCCTCGGAATCAACGGCCGCGATCCGTCAATTTATGAATTGTGTCTATGTTTTCTTCCATTTCTTTCAAAATTAAAGGTTTTATCCTCTCAATTTAACAAGACATGTCTTTATTAAGATGCCAGCGGCTTGAAAAACGGGCCTTTCAAAGTGAGTTTAGTATATGTTCTCAACCAGCAAATTGATAAATAATCAGCTATCATCGATATTGTATGTAAACTAGTGACTTTCAATACAATCACTAATATGTTTAATATATTTATTGACTCGTAGGAACATCGGCAGAGGCTAATGGGTCGCATTGCAAATTAATTCCACACATTACGAAAAACAAGGTCTACAAGTCTGGGTTTATAGCGTACATTTGTGTATTCAATGTCGCAAATAGGCCAACTCATAACGTAGAATTTGATAATCTGTGATTAATTAATGGTTCCAAGTCTTGACTGTTTATGTTATCATCGCTTGATTGATGACAGCCATATAATTCATGGTTTAGGTGGTAATATGCATGAATAACATATAGCCATAGTACAACCGGCAATGCAATAGAGATAATACTCGTTTTCCGCACTTTGATGACCTTCTAATGTGTCCCATTGCAAATTAATTCGTTCGATTGTAAGTAATGTAGGATAATGTCTAGGTTCATAGCGTTCATTTGTGTATTCCATGGTGCATGTACGGCCACTCAGACTGCTAAGTGAAATGCACGATGAGTTTTGTTGCCTCTACTTTGTGTGTTGATACCGCACGACATTCATCAGAATCATGTCAGGACAATTTTCAATACATTATAGCAATTGGGAACGGCCTCACCATAACAACATGGTGTTTGCTTTCCATTGATAAATTAATGGCTCCCAGCCCTTGTTGTGTATGCTATCATTGCTTGATTAATGACAGCCATCGTGCAGGCAGCAATATAAACAACTAACATATAACCATAGCATATTTGCAACGCATTAGTGTCATCCAACTGTTTGAATGCGCTACCTTAAGGACAATACGCTTCTCGTAGTAGTAATCATGCCACGTAATCTGTTATGCAACTTGAAGAACAGCAATGTTTTGCATTGATCATATTTGGATGTCAAAATCTTTCAAACAACTTCGGAGTGGTAACCCAAGCGTTTGACAATTTGTGTTGCAGATCATATAACGCCTGTATTCTTTACATAGTATTTTGTTTGTCGGTCGTAAAATCTAATATCAATGCTAGAACATTTCAAATGCGGTGATGCTTGTGTCGAACCAAAGCGCATTTAGACGAAACATAGCTACGCCCCAATTTTCTATGGCAATACTCTCAGCTACGATTCGGGAGGCGAACAGCGAGCTCTCATCCAGCAATAACTGCATACAAACTGCACATCCCCCTGGCGGTTTTATTCGGTCTCGTACGTGCCCTTTTTTGGCATTTTGGCCATTAACAAGGCCGAAATATTAATGCTCGTTAACGTCTATATTTCGTTGATTTGTATTTGCGCCAGTGTGCATATCAATGGAGATCGTTGTAGCAATGATACCGAAATTGTTCGGTGAAACAAGACTTAGAATAAGAGGACGACGACGACGAAGAAAAAAAAAAAAAAAAAGAAGAAGAAAAAGAAGAAGAAGAAGAAAGAAAAAAGAAAGTATATAAGAAGGAGAAAGAACAAGGTGTAGTAGAATAGAAAAAAAAGAAGAAAAAGAAGAAGAAAAAGAAGAAGAAGAAGAAGAAGAAGAAGAAGAAGAAGAAGAAAGAAGAAGAAGAAGAAGAAGAAGAAGAAGAAGAAGAAGAAGAAGAAGAAGAAGAAGAAGAAGAAGAAGAAGAAGAAGAAGGAGGAGTAGGAGGAGGCGGAGAGTGGAAGAGGAGGTGGAGAAGGAGGAGGTGGAGGAGGTGGAGAGGGAGGAGGTAGAGGAGAAGGAGTAGGAGATGGACGGGGAGAAGGAGGAGGAGGAGGAGTTGTGCATACATTGCAATGTATAGACTATGTATAACAAACTTATATTGCACAGGCAAGTATAGAAAAGGCTGTATTTCATTTTTGTCATAATAACGAGATTGAAATTGATGTATTGTACTGCACACGCCATAGCTATAACCTTATTTCGTACCTGAAATTACACTGGGCAATACTCTTGGATAAGAGGTGGGTGGCGAGCTTAGTGGCCTAATATAGCAACAGCAGCATAGAAACTGCACACCTGAGCGGTAAGTCGTGTACCTGATATGTCATCATGATGTCTCAATCGAAATAGTGGAAGCTCATTAGTGTTAATAATTATTTGATTTCTATTTCGCTAGAGACCGTTAGCGATGACTGTCGATATTTCTGATATCAAGCAATATGCTATAAGAGTCATAACGGTGACCGGTCAACATAGCAAATTTCTCGATATTGTTTTAGTCAAAACAATAACTTGTGCAAGCCTACATCAATTATTCTTTATCAATTACGTTTTAGGACGAAGCGTGGCAACAGTATTCCGCTTTTATGTTATCATGTTATCATTTCGCAGAATGGATCCTGGCTATGTTCGTCACTAAAACATCCCAGCACATTTTGTAGTGTTTCTGCTGCTGAAGTTAATTGCCCCAAGATCGCGTTCGGTAGCTCCACTGCAGACCCTAGCCAATCGATACTGCAGACCGCGTCTTGAGTAGCCGATAACTCACTTTTCAGAAATGCCTAAACCAGTGAGCCGAATAGAAAACGGAAACACTGCTTGCCGGGACTGACGATATGCGCTGTCTGCTCATCGCGCCCCTCGTTCTGATAAAAGCCTGACCAGCGCGAATATTAAACATGCTTCGATGTTATGAATATATCATGTTTCAATTTTGTTTAGATTATAATTTGCTGATAGTATCATGAGCTTTCGTAATGCCCCAAAGTATTCAACATGCATGAGTTATTATCCAATTTACAAACATATGCGTAACACGCACATTACTAGACTCGAGTTGTCAAAACTGACAAGCAACAGCTTAAAGCCGCAACACGCACAAAATACTGCCGCCGGTCTTGTTTGATAAAGGCAGACATGGGGTAACAACCCTAAAATCATATAGACCCTACATCGGCGTCCTATGGGAAACGCATTATATAAAAAAAATTCTGCAACTAATCTTTAAGGATGTCAATATAATGTAGCGCCAAGCTACTTACAGGAACTGGTTGTTGAATACCAGCCTGCAGTGGGTCTTTATGACAATTTTCTGCTACAAGTCCTCACATCTCCAAACATGACTTCCTACGATGCCAAAGCGTTTGGAAATGCCGCCCAAAGTTTGTGGAATGCACTACCTACCGCCGTCTACCGGTTAAGATAACGATAAAGGTACGTTTATTGTCTTCAGCCAATCG
The DNA here is from genome assembly GCA_034190875.2 of Urechis unicinctus. Classification (NCBI taxonomy): domain Eukaryota; kingdom Metazoa; phylum Annelida; class Polychaeta; order Xenopneusta; family Urechidae; genus Urechis; species Urechis unicinctus. The sequence goes on from CM067347.1 coordinate 5,722,082, forward strand.
CATCGTTACATCCATAAAAACGTATAGTATATACATGTAAAGACATGTATGTATGTATGTATGTATGTATGTATGTATGTATGTATGTATGTATGTATGTATGTATGTATGTATGTATGTATGTATGTATGTATGTATGTATGTATGTATGTATGTATGTATGTATGTATGTATGTATGTATGTATGTATGTATGTATGTATGTATGTATGTATGTATGTATGTATGTATGTATGTATGTATGTATGTATGTATGTATGTATGTATGTATGTATGTATGTATGTATGTATGTATGTATGACTGTCTGTCTGTCTGTCTGTCTGTCTGTATGTATGTCTGTATGTCTGTCTGTCTGTCTGTATGTATGTCTGTATGTATGTATGTATGTATGTATGTATGTCTGTATGTATGTATGTATGTCTGTCTGTATGTATGTATGTATGTATGTATGTATGTATGTATGTATGTATGTGTATGTCTGTATGTATGTATGTATGTATGTATGTATGTATGTATGTATGTATGTATGTATGTCTGTCTGTATGTATGTATGTATGTATGTCTGTATGTATGTATGTATGTATGTATGTATGTATGTATGTCTGTATGTATGTATGTATGTATGTATGTATGTATGTATGTATGTCTGTCTATGTCTGTATGTATGTCTGTATGTCTGTATGTCTGTCTGTATGTATGTCTGTCTGTATGTATGTCTGTCTGTCTGTATGTCTGTATGTATGTATGTATGTGTGTCTGTATGTATGTATGTATGTATGTATGTATGTATGTATGTGTCTGTATGTATGTGTATGTATGTATGTATGTCTGTATGTCTGTCTGTATGTATGTATGTATGTATGTATGTATGTATGTATGTATGTATGTATGTATGTATGTATGTATGTATGTATGTATGTATGTATGTATGTATGTATGTATGTCTGTATGTATGTATGTATGTATGTATGTATGTATGTATGTATGTATGTATGTATGTATGTGTATGTATGTATGTATGTATGTATGTATGTATGTATGTATGTATGTATGTATGTATGTATGTATGTATGTATGTATGTATGTATGTACGTGTTGTGTGTCATGTATGTATGTATGTATGTATGTATGTATGTATGTATGTATGTATGTATGTATGTATGTATGTATGTATGTATGTATGTATGTATGTATGTATGTATGTATGTATGTATGTATGTATGTATGTATGTATGTATTTATGTATGCATATATTTATGTATACATATATATGTGTATATGTGTATGTATGTATGCATGTATGTATGCATGTATGTATGCATGTATGAATGTATGCGTGTATGCATGCATGTACATAAGGAAGATAGACACAGACATGCATGTTTACAGCAGCCATTGAATTGGTACGAATAATATATTTGCTTTAATAAAGCAATAGATTCAATGTTACAACAATATGAGATGAGATTGATGTAGCTCACAGTATATACCCATCGGTCCGCTGGTTTGTACCAGTGAGCATCTACATGCCCAGACCATTTTGAACTTGCCCATTGTATCAAGCAAATAGAATTATATAAAAATCATACCCACTCCACCCTCCACTATTAACAATCATCAGCAAACAGTTTAAGGTCATCCCAAAGTCTGACAGAGGTGGGTATTTCTGAAGACATCTGAATGTGCTTGGCTAAATGCGACAAACCACTGACATCATGGAGTAAGGATGATATTCGGGGGTATTTAGTGATGTTTAGGTACAAGGAGGTCTCGACTTATCTGATTCCTGACACAATTACAAATATTTACACACCTCAATACTGTTGTAAATTTATATAAGGGACGAGTCCGTGAATATTTCAGATTGTAATGGTGACCAGGTGGCGATGCGCTCGTAACACAGCCGCTAGTGATAAGTACATACTGTCGGTATTTCTTTTCGTTGTCATGATCAATTGGGAGGTCGTTTATGGTTGTTTTTTTCCTGTTGCAAAATTGGCTCGATTGTAATCTTTTCAAGGTATTGGGGAGAGCAAGTTATCGATGATTTGTCGACTTAGACCCTCTGCAAACAGCTTCAGAACGTAGGTTACAAAAATATACCAATGAGAGGCGACAGGGTCAATTACAATCGCTTGCACAATTCTTCTGGCATTTCCGCACAGACTCCGCTCGTTTTCACAAGATGTGTAGTTACAATTCATCTCCCGACAAAATTAAGGACTCAGACTTTAAAAATCCATTCAAAGTGGCCGGGGTCAAGAAGATTTTGTCACAACAGAATTGTCATGATTGTTTAGAAAATACACCTTTACCCTTTGGGAAAATTTATCGAATTCCATGTTTCGTCCCCGGGAAGGCATGCTGTGTGTTTGCGCTAAATGATACAATGAGCATTTGCGATTTCGAACGAAGTAAGATAGATAATTATGTAGTCGTTGTAAGCAAAATATACAAATATCACTCATATAATACTCTCTGTAACAAATATCATACCATAGGCAGACATTGCTTGCTGCAGAATGGTGACCAGATTTGTAATGATAAAGTGATTAGAATGTTTGGAAATAGGGATCATCTCATTCTATAGATAATCACATGTCCACATTGCTGGAATATAACTCTGGAATGCGCCAATAGCAGCAGGGGTGAGCTTCACGCAAGTACTTGATACAGCGCTTTAACCAGAATATTGTTCAAGGTCTGTAACATTCCTGTGGCATATTTGTTACGTGTTCGCATATCGGCTAATCTTGCAAGCAAGACATGTTACAGTGAAAGAGGCAATGTTATGTCAAATCACACTAAGAGGACTGCGTTGCTTCCTGCGGTCTGTAGTATATGTGATGCATAAACATATGCTAATATCAAAGAGTTTATGTCCATAGCTTTGCATTTTTGCTTTGACACTTACATTTCAAAATGCAATTACCTGTACATTCGGTTTCACATTGCTGCTTTGCAAGTCATATAAGTAAATGTCGGTCCCTCTCTACTACGTAAATTACGTTAACATTCAACTCACTCTATCTGTGGGATTATCACAATATGATATTTGTGCAGCGAGTGTTAGGCAGGGGCATGCTCATGTTGACCAGTCACACCATTACCAGCAGTGTAATAGCCCAAGCATACGACTTACAACATATACCTGGTGAACCTAATTACCCGCATACGGCGCGTCATGTAAGGTACGCTGTATGTTGACATTATTCAGCTTGAGGTATCCCCCACTATGTTACAATGTTGGTTTATGTAAACTCATTCTCCTTCAAAATCACCATGCGATTGGGTTCATGTTAACTCTGTCCCTTTTTTATAACCCTAGAGCGACTCAATCCCCTTATATGCCACAGATAAGTATGGGGTTTCATGTTTTTCTTTTACATCACAGCTTACAAATAGTGGTTAATGTTAACTCATTTTCCCTCCATATCACAGCTTAGAAGTTCATGCTTGCTCGTTCTCTTTTTTATACCACAGCATAACATGGCTTTGCGTGGCATATCACAGCAACCATGTGGCTTTTGGCAAGTCGCCCCCCTTACAGGAATCAGCTGAACATAACTGACCATGGAATAAGTCAACTACAACCCCTCGGTGTTGTGGTCATGATGTTGGTTACTGGTACACACTGTATTCCTAGCTAATTGACTCTTTGTAATTAAGCAAAGAGTAAAATTACGCACTGAGCTGTGATATATTATTCCACAACCTTTGTTGTGTTATACAATGTATACTACCGTATCAATGCGTCATACGCCGATGGTGTCCTTTCATCCCAAAGAATTGTACAATTACTAATCACATTTTGTTATCGACCAGCCAAATATTTTTGCCTTTAAAAACATATAATATGAACAAAAGCGCCAAGCAAGGATGTGCGTTGCTAACCTTACGAATGCATTGACAAGTTAAAAAACATCTTGAGATATTCGTTATGATACATAAAGATGACCATATTCCGTTATCCATGATCCAAATGTCTGTATAACTGCAAAGCTGCCAGAAATATGCACCAGACGTAATGCACCATTTTTAATCCTGGCCGGATGGCTGTCTAATCTGCCGGATGGCTGTCACTATTAGTCAAAAAGAAGGACCAAGGCAAACATATATAGTCCTCAAATATATCAGCAAATAACTTCCCGCTTCACATAAGGTACACAGTACCTGGCCTTAGACTGAAACAAATGTGTTCTGTCTCACGAAGATGAAAGGCTGCTAATTCAGCACGTGGCGCAGTGCTTCCGGAATCAAGATCCTAGATGGTCTAGAGCCCGAGCTTCTGAAAAAACAGTAGCCGGTGGTGGTCATTTTCTAAACGAGGACCATTATGTGATGGCCCCCATATCCAAAAGTCTTTCTTAGGAAATGTTATAACAGTGTGTCAAGGTTTATGCTTGTATAATCAAAGGTACATCATCGATCATTATTTCCCGTGCGTATGTCGGGCTGTGTTTGTCATTTTCAAAATAGATAAGCTTGTGGGAAAGGCGAATCGACTTATATACTGAAAAAGCAGCAATTGGTGTATTGCAGAGCATGTGACATAGCTAGAGGCCAATTATGTGAGGAGAATAATATTGGCCAATACACTTTTCTGAGAATTTGGAGATACGCAGCGAATGCTCATCTTGAAATAACTGAATATGAACTGCACCCCTGGGTATCAGGCTATGATGCGTTCTTTTCCGAAGGACGGCCGAGTTATCACATGGGCGTTTACTTCAATATGTATTCGATTCGTATTCGAGCATGTATGCATCTGAATACCATACGAAGAAATGATACAACGGAAGTTGTCTTGGATTTTCTACATATTTACGCTCAAGTGTCGAGAACCCCACAGGCTCATGTATACTACACGTATCCATGTCCTTGAAATCCGCGCAAAATCCAGCTTGTCACGACACATTGTTTGTATCGACTGAGTGCATTTTTCAACCTCAAGGTCATTAGAGACGTATTTGTTATAAGGCCAACCTAATGCGTATATTATGTTTGGTGGCCTGGTAACCTCTTTTCTGGAGCACTGATCTTCTGCCAAACGCGGGGATAAATATGCTACATCTAGAAAGCTGGCCGTGGCAATTACCTGCTGACGACTTAATTATTTTACCTGCATTGAATCAAGTCAACGTTATACCAAGCGTATCCTCTATCGTGGTCGTCCGCACACGGTGGCTAGATGGTTTAGCATTGGACTGCGCAACCCGGCAGCACGTGGACAACGGCACTCAAGTATCCTGTCGCGAGTTCATCGCGTTGTCACAGACCTGCTACGCCCAGAATCCTGTGCACGAATGTCTGTCAATCACATTCTATCTTCAAGAGAGGCATCCTGAATGTGAGACAGACATTCCTCTTAAGAAGATAAACCCCTTTTATGACGCATATGATTTCGTCGAAAAAGTTATCGGTCCTAGATATCCCATATCAGCCACTTCGACGCGCAGCATGTACAATCATCTCATGAGTCCTGTTTATTCCAGTCGCCAAATCCACAAGAATGCAAGGAGCTATAATTAAATAAGCGGAATTCGCCCTCCACTTGCCCCCATAGTCCAAAACCAATAACATGGTCTACCACACTGACATAATTCAATAGTGCTCTGCTGATGGCGAGGATATTGTGCAAGACTACATTTTAATCTACAGCCGGTTGATCTCTGTTGGCAGTACAAAGAGTATAACCCCCGTTTTAATATATTATACAATTTGACTCATCTAATCTCATAGCAGATAACTGTGTAATTATAGATCAGATGTAAATCAGAGTGAACCTAGGTTTTAACAACATCGCACCAGCGACAAGTAAGTGTATGCGATGGTAGTATTTCAAGCACATGGAGATAGAGGTTTTTAGATCTTTACAGTACTGGGCGGAGCGTCGCTTGGCCAATTAGCAAATGGTTACGCGTCACGTGATAATGGCCTTCTGGATGCGCGGCTATCCCAGGTCATACGAAGGTGAGTGCACATTTGTGGTCTAACAAAGCAAGTCGTAGGTCTTCATTATGTTCAAAGTGCCTTCTTCTTTTTGCATTTTTATCTATTCCGTGAAGTCACCGTATATAATATGAGTAAAATGACTGAGCACAACTACCATCGAACGCATAATTACCGAGATCAAGAACAAAGCGTGATAGCCAGGAGCAGAGGTCGAATTGTGAACACTCAAGGCACATCGCATGTGATGAATGATAATTGCAACAACTGCCAATGAAAATATGATCCATGATCAAATTAATATATTTTCTGTTGCATGGAACATCATACTTGTCTGCAAGATGTTACTGGTCTGAGGGATGTTACTTGTCTGCGGGATGTTACTTGTCTGCGGGATGTTACTTGTCAGCGGGACATTACTTGTCTGAAAGATTTTCGTGAGATGGTACTTGTCTATGAGGTGGTGCTTGTCTTCGAGGTGGTCAGCGGGAACACACTTGTCTGTGAGATGTTAGTTCTCTGCGGGATGGCACTTGACTGTAAGATGTTACTTCTCTGGAGAATGGTACTTGGCTGTGAGATGTTACTTCTCTAACGAATGGTACTTGTCTGTGAGATGTTAGTTCTCTGCAGAATGGCACTTGACCGTGAGGTGTTACTTCTCTGCAGAATGGTACTTGTCTGTGAGATGTTAGTTCTCTGCGGTATGGTACTTGTCTTTGAGGTGTTACATGGTTGCTGGATGATACTTGTCTGCGGAACGTTACTTATATGAGGGAAGGTACTCATTGACGTATATAACGGATCAGAACACATTCTAAACCCAACGTTGGGGGATTAAAGAAGCAAGACTTACAGCAGGGAATGATGACCATATGTGTAATGATGGAGGTATAATTACGAAAACAATTAGATCAATCTCGTTAAAGAGATAACCGCATGTCTACATGGCTGGCATAGAACTTGAGAATGCACTTGGTCAATTACAGGCGATGAATTGCATGACATCCCATCCCCTCCCATCCTTTTCTAGCTTCGCTGCTAAGGCAACCACACTCTTGTCGTTGCACGCAGATGCCTTCAACGTGTCACGTTAAAAGTGCGGACATTAATGGGCTTGTGATTCAATGTCTCCCTTGCTTCTCAATCGGTCCATTAGCAGCTTAGAATGGCGCGTGGTGTAAGGTGAGTATTAGTCTGATATGCGAATAAACTTGGCAAGACATCCTTGTGGTGACTGGTGTATACTTATCAGTGGCTTATAAAGTGTTATCACCTAAGTAGTATCTGTTAACGGACCCTTTCAATTGAACATGACGTGCGCCAGTGATGTACAGGACATAACAATGTGTTACACTATCGCCGACATAACAACAATTAGTATGATTGGATGTTTATTTATGCAATAATAGTAAGTCACAGTACAGTTTGAGCCTGCTGTTATCATGTTTCACCCACTAAGAAAGAGTGAAAACTAGAACAGATAATGTTTTTAAATAATCATCCTCAATCTTGAGCTGTCCTTCTTCACGAACATATCAGTCGTATTAAGTGCATTGCGAAGCATATATTTACGTATCGACACTACCAATGCGTGACTTGCTTTTAAGTAGCACATAGTCGGAGCGTGTAATGCCTGCACAGCTGAATATTGTTGCTATTTTTATTAAACCCTCGCTGAGGAGGATTGTTTGTATTTCTAGTAATTATCCAGGCGTTTATAGCTAAAGCTTATTAACTGTTGGTGAGATCAGTCAGTCGGCACCATGACATGAAATGAGAAAAACACCGTATGCAGCAAATGTTATCTCTTGGGAACAGAAGCAATTGGATTTATATATAAATAAATTATATCGCGCACGTCACATATATTGCAAGCCATTACTTGTGTGCTGAATGCAAAGATATAGAAATTATACAAATACTTGATTGAGTTGGATAAAAACACAATTTAATATTACACCTAGAACTGACCGTAGAGTGCAATGCATGTCACCCAAAATAGATCCATGCATAGCTTCAATCCGCAGAATGCCATGCGTCCAGGTTGGTTGCAGAATAGGCTTAGAATCATATATAATGTATTGATACATATCATTATTAACACTGTTCAGGTCCGAACCACCTTACTATGCACAGTCATACATCAATCCTGTCATCTGATATCCCCTAGGCTTCAGAGTCTCAACTCTTCTTTGATTTACACGTCATCATCATGGGATAGAATTGGGATTAAAATGAAATGAAACTCTATCAACTTCGATGTTATATCGCGACTGGGGCGGTTGATGATTGTACTGTGTACCGAATGCGCTAACATAAAATGGCGCGACTTTGTTATTGCAGATATGATCGATACGGACATCATGCTTAAGCCTCGCGTCGTAAGGCCATGAGATTAGATTATTTCACATTTGGAAATGGAATGATATGAAGCATAGGTGTTTATGTGAATTTTCAACAGCGAAGTGATACGGCGACTTTGATGGATGAGGATGACTGCGTTGAGCTCGTTTTTGCTTCTTGATGTATCATCATATTTCGTTTGATAGTTTTGTTTTCGTATCTAGTGGTAAACCGTTCTTGGCATTGAAACATATGCGAATGCTAAACGAGTAAGACCAGTAACTACGCATGTCGAGAAATCAATATGTGCGGCAACCAAAGCCATCCTACATTTGATTAAGTTGGAGATGGTTGTGCTGAATGTTGCTTGTCGTCAGTAACAGCTCACCAAACATCTAGAGTTATATTTATAATGTCGTATGTGTTGCAGTTTATAGGCTTTTGTTTCTTATCGTACGAACCATCCATGCTGAAGATAAAAACAGTTACTAAGTTTGTTGACGTGAATCAGTAACAGGTTGCTGATGATGACCGTTGTGATGTATTTATTTGCGCTATTCTGTAACCATTTAATCTGTACTAACGGTTGATAACATATATACCTGCTTAAATAACCATGGAACTTATATCAGAACCCATTGTTTGCTTCACCTGACCCAAATGGTTTCTATATTCAGCCTTACTAGATAGGTTCCCTACGCCGCAGTAAGAATCACTGTTTATCAGAAGCAGCGTTGAATCCATGTACGAGCAATATCTATGGTTCCGATTTATAGCACGGTCGGCATGATTTATTGATTGCTTAATGCATCATTATGGGGCAACGTAGTAAACGTTGATAGATGCATAGCATGCAACCACTAATTTATATGCGACACATATTTTAGTGTCACAGTAAAATGGCCAGAATATGGTTATATTTATTTATGAATAACGAGAAGTGACAGCTTGAAACATAGAAAGCGAAGATTCTAATCAATGGAAATATGTAGGGAGAGAATAATGACAAAGCATGATATGCGGTCATTTCAGTTGTGCGCATTAACGCATAACGATAGTAATTTGATTTTTTAGTTCGCTCATTGATGTCACGTCAGGTCAAAGTATGTTCTTCTTGGTCGAATCTCTCCTGATTTCTTACGAAATATGGTAAATTGCATGGTCGTAACACATAATTCCACTCGTTGCATGCTGGATTTATCTCTTCACGGCTTGACGACACCACATTGATGAATATTCATGGTGATTTTGTATTATTTTCTCCTTCTATTGCGCAACGCCGACTTCACTTTGTGGAATAATTTTACCCTCTTGAGCATCCCGATATGCTCAGTGATTCTATCAAACCAATTATTAAACCAAGTGGCTTGTGCGAAATGGCTACCTTTCTATTTTTTAACACATTATTCTACTTGTCACATGCTGGATTTATCTCTTCGCGGCTTGACAAAACCACATTGATGAATATTCATTTTCTCCTTTTATTCGCAAACGCCGACTTTACTTTGTGGAATATTTTCCCTCTTGAGCACCCTGATATGCTCAGTGATTCTATCAAACCAATTACAAAACCATGTGGCTTGTGCTCAATGACCACCTTTCTGTTTTTTTCGGCAGCTTCACAAAATTGTGCACGTTAAAAAAATCGGAATGGTTCACAGAGAACCATACAGACGGGAGCTATTTATATGTACTTAAATGTTAACCTTAATGCAGCACACAAAAGGTGCCTGTTTAATCTTTAGTCACTACATTCGAGCACATATTGCCTCTTTATGCGCATTTAAACGGCCGAAGCCGTTTATCATAGTGTTTCATCACTTCCACTGTTTTCTTACCACCGACAACAGCTATAAATGTCTCTTTAGATGAATTATCGTGTTTCTGTTCATGGAAAATAAGTGCATTATATTGAACAAAGGAAATAATGTGACTTTCGAACCGCATGTCGCATTTATGATATGTACTCACACATGAATGTGCTCATTATAACGTCAAATATTACAATGCATAACTTCAATATATAACTGTTATACATACGACGTCCATATTTGAACAATGAAGTTATACGCTTTATCATTGTATGTAAAGTGCAAGCGGTCAGATCTGACAGTTTAATCATACATGACCGAAAAAAACCTTCAATGATTTAACCATTGATGATTTTTCAGTGATTGTTGCGGAATGGATTGCAGCATTTATTCCTTTCTACTCTAAGACATCCTTTTATAATGTTAAATTTATTGATAGCCGTGACGAGGATCAAACCATTAAAATGATATTAGCAATGCATGAATGTTTCATCAATAATCGCCCATATTGCCCAGAACGTTGGGCCTCTGGCACACCCGATTATAACAATGATTGGCGGGAAATAATTTTAGATGTACCTATCATTAAAGTATAATTTAAGATGTTTAGTCGTACACGTGAAATATAAGCAGATTTTATTAAAGTATAATATGCTGCCAGTATGTGGTATTTGTCAGGGAGGAGAATACGATTGACGTGAATATTAGAAATAAATAGCGAAATCATTAGAATTGTTAAAATTAATGCCAATTTTATCAAGGGGTGCTACTCTTATGAATACGAAATATGCTATTGTAGAATTTTTTTTTCTAATACCTAACTGCTGATATCCCAAAGTAGCCGCGTTTCTACGTTTAGCGTATTTTCACCAACATCAATTCCTTCATATATTGTACATCCTCTGTTGCTATCACCATCAATGTCTAATAGTTAACTTCAATAAGTAATCAATAGCTATGGGTTGGAGGCTCATTCTACAATGGTCAATTATGGCAGTTTTTATGCAACCATTGAATAAAGATTTCGTTTTGGGATGAGCGATTGCTGGAATCAAGATACAGAGGGAATGTTACAAAACTGCTTTCTTTACTAGCATGTGTTTTTGTGATCGTATCATAAACCAACTGTAAATGAAAAATGGGTGGATGATTAACTACAATGCTTGGCAAGTCACTCCAAACAGCTGCTATGTTTTATAATTAATCAATCAAATGCATCTGATAAGAAGCCAAAAGCAGTATGCAAACATCAATATAAATCATTGGCTCTGAACATGGGGAAAACAGCAATCATGGAGTAATTGCTTAGCATGAATATAGCAACGCTTTATATCGAACATGACGTAACCATATATCAACCTTCGTAGCTGAGCACGGATGCATACGTAACTGTACTTCCGCCGGTGTTTATTAGCAAGATAATCATCAATGGAACCGATTTGGTGACTAAAGTACAATGCGGTTTGACACTTTTAAGTTCAGGAAAATAAGATAGAAGAACCTACAAGACCAATGTACATCGACTTTCTGGCTTCACGGTCTGCTCAATATTCACTCTGAAATGCTCTTTAATTTTTTTTTTACTAAAGGGGCTTTGAATGTGGACAGCGTTTACCAAATAGATAATCCGTAACGAAGCCATTTTAAAACATGAATACTGAATCTGAACTCGCCATGTTTATAGACAATATCATCCCAGCAATAACCTCAACAAAAATGGGCTTAACATTAAACCGAAACTTTGCAGATTATTTGGTTTGAGACTGATACTTCTTTTTGGCAAAAGTCCTTTTTCATCTTTTCTGAGCAGCTTGGTCCTATGAAACAAGGTAATATGGCTTCAACCACGCCTTCGAATTAATCAGATACATTATGCGGATTTAATAGACGCTACGAGAAATCACAACGTAGCGATAAGCTTTTTGGTTATACTATATAGGTATTCCATATTGACGAATAACAGCCAGCAGGATTATGATAACTTTGTTAAATACGACAGGTACTAGAAAACAGTTATAACGCCATTGAGTATAATTCTTTTCAGGAAATAAGGTCATTGTTAAATGTTCAATATCATAACATGGGCGCACATTTACCTTTACCAAGCAGCAAAATATACTTTTTGTTTATTTGATCGCTTGCTCATTGCTCGTTCATGTGCAGTCTTCCATAGGTCGCCGTAACAGTGGTACACATCGCTGTCATTGAAGGACCTCGTTGCCTGAAATCTTGATTGTCGTTTTCTTAACCATGGCGCGCCCCAGGTTTTGTACAACGCTGAAGTTGGAGTCGGTCGTGATCAGCATGATCGTAAAGGCCATCCGGGCCGTCGCCGGGACAATGACGTCGTCTGCAAACCGGCAGTTGTTGGTTATGGTCAATGGTGCTCGGGTTGTTTGTAATAACTTCAAACTGCTGCATGCCATTTACCCCAAGGGGCTGGCAGATCCTGATACATGTCCATAAGTACTCATCAATTTGACAGTTGAACTATAGCAAATATATCTTTAAAACAGTCATTTGGATTTCGCGAACCCATCATTTGATGATGACGGGGCTAATAGAGGAGAGGATGAGGATTATCTGTCTATAGAGCTGGGTTACTCGTATTATGCAGACACAACAATAACCGCAGATCCTGAAAGGTAGGTAGGTGTAGAACCTGATAGTAAACAGCAGGATGAAAGTGATGGAAACGTTCGCCAAAAGACAAACATCGACACAATTTAACTATACTGAACAAAATTAAGCTGATTAAAGATAGTGTTGATGATATATACAAAACATGGGAAAGTCAAGGCAACAAATTCGATACTAGACACTCAGATGGTTTTGAACTAAATGAAGATAAGGTTTTACTAAAAGGTTTTCCAAGATATAGCACTAGAAAGGGCACAACACTTAACATTAGCACACTCAATAAACGGGGAATAACACTCAGTTTCGTTCAAGACGAATTAGGACTACAGAAAAAATTACAGCCCCTCAAGCGGCTGCATCCCTCATTTTATTTAAACAAATATTAGCTAAAGCCGCAGAGAAGTTAGAACTACCAATGAGCAGACCTGAAGTCGTGACAGAGCATGGTGGTGAGACAGAATAAAGTTGCATAGACGGCGGTCATAACACCGTAGAAGACGTGACTTGACAAGGTTATGCGGACCCAGAGGGGTGAACTGGTCAGCTACCTGGCACAGCTTAACGAAATAGATGAGCATATCAGCAGTCGGGAGCGTAAGCCGGCGGAACGGCCAGATGAGGCTGAAGACGAGAGGAAACTGCAAGAGTGTGAGCTTGCAGAGCTGCGGAACGAAAGACACGTAAGACTTGAGGTTGCCTCTGCAAACCGTGAATGGCTGCGTACTCAAATCAACCGCACCAGGAAGACAATTAACAGTATTCTTAACAAGGGCAAAACGCTCGCTGAGCTTGTAGCACCCTCTTTTGGGAGCAGGGATATTACAAAGTGGTACTTGCTCCGTCGGGCGGGGGACAAGTACACCAGCTTCTGCTGACAAGGACTATGTTCAGGAGTTTAACCCCTTGGCAAACGTCCTGAAGGGCCTAGCCGGAAAGGCAGCAGCTGCTCCATCAGGTATCATTGGCTCCATCGTATCATGGCTGCTCAAGTCAGCTGCAAAGGTGGCTAGTTGAATGGCAGAACGTGTATGGGCCCCATACAAAGCAGCACTTTCAATTCCATCGGCGACGTTGACCAAGAACTGCTTAATGGCGTCAAACGCAAAGCTGCCACCCAGGATGCGGCTACAAGTCCTTGCCTGTACACCCAGCAGCGCCCAGACAAAAGGTCCTAAAGCTGCCATTAATGTGCTCATCGCCCGGCTGTGTGATGCACTCAGACGTATCCAGGATGAAGGTAATCGAGGCCTCGCCAGCATCCGAGCCCTGTGCTAGCTGTAGAACAGCACCAATTTGCTCCTGAAAGGACTGTAGAGTTGTTTGCGTGTGCAAAAATCGGCTATTTAGTATTTTCCGCCTCAAAGGCCATCTGTGTAGGGTCACACCTGACGCCCCGGCCAGCAACTTTGACGACATTCCCGTAACCATACGCATCATGTGCATATAGCACCCCAAGGCCTTTGTTAGTAGCTGTTGCCGTCTGGCGCCAGTATGTGGTCCGTGGTACACCAAACTCACTACAAAGTCTCTCATATACCCTGCGATCGTATGGATTCTTATAGTGGTCGTGGGCATGATTCTGAGACGCTTGTAGTTGAGCCAGAAGGCGCCGCACTGTGTAACAACGTACAAAGGTGTAGAGAGCTTGGACGAGGGGATCCTTGGCCTCGAAATGGTCGTGGGATGACACGCTGCAGCCATAGGTTGCACACCACACTGTAAAGTTTATCTGTTTCTGCCACACCTGCATTGGCTTTGAGGCACAGGTCTTATCCGTAGTTAACGTCGGCATATTATAATAACTGAACACTTCAGGAAAGATTGCTCTCAATGTGCCGCTGCTGTGAACGACTTGAATGTTTGGTTTTGTTATGCCCGCTGCTATCTCACTGGCCGGATATACTCCACCTGCTTTATATGTGACTTTTATATTGAATCGATAGGCCAACATGGTTAATTATGCATCAAACTCTGACAAATATTCAAAGACGCGAGCCTGTGTTCTTGCAAAATCCTATTGGCAACACTGCAGGCGATCTATAGGTTGGCTTAAGATCAGTCACATAAACTGTGGGTTGGTACAACGGACTGCAGCAGCAGAAACATCTGTCACAGTAAATCCTGGCTTGTGGAATGTCATACGTGTGACCTGATCTCATCATGCTTCGATTTCACCAAAGAATGCTGTCGATAAAAAGTATGTTGCTTACCAACATAGAGATCAGCGTAGGAACCACATAGTATATAAACATACAGAAGAAACCCCTCATTACTATTTGGGCATAAGTAAGCTAAGCCCTGCGCAGAGGATATGTGTGGTCATTTGGTGATGGTACCAGGGGTAAAATCTCACAAGACGTATGGGGTTGTCTTCTGGTGTGGGCGCTGCTACTGGCTCTATAACAGTTGTTACTGTTATAAATGGAACAAACCAAGTGGTTGGGATAAGTGAGCCTGCTGACCAGCGGGTTGTTGTAATATCTTTAGACCAACCTTTACAGCTTGAACAATGCGACGTTATTAACTTTCATACAACCAATTCAAACAGAGCAGCGACTTATGGGCTACATGGAATCGCTGGAAAAATTATTCGTCGGTGACTGACCATTAAGGTGATAAAATATGGTCAGATCCGCATTCTTGCGCAGAGCAAACTAAATATCAATGCTGACAGTGTATCAGCAACACTTGAAGATGTCAGATAATGAGTTAAAACTCATCCAAATGAAGGGGGATATCAAGGCTAGATCTGTCAAAGCATACAATATAAAAACATTTATAAGAAAACCCACTAATCTAACGTGTGAAAAAAGAAGTATTGGAAGGGATCAGAAAACATTGGGTGCACCTGCTTCTTTACAGACCAGCAGTTTGCGAATGATAGTGACCTACCTATATACACAGAGTAATTTCATTGCACGGAACTTTCCTTGTATGACGACAGGGCCACAGAGGACACCACGTATGTCATAGCTCAATAGTCGTTACATTCTGCGCTTTGCTATTTGAAATAAATGGTCCACGGTTGGCCCATCCTATAAAAAGTGACAAAGTGGGTGATGAAGTGTTTGGTTGACCAGAGATACTTCTTTTGGCTGCAAATGGAAAAATCTTGACTGATGTTTGCAAAAAAGCTGGTGCAGACACGCTAACGATTGCTATCTTGTATAAGTTCTGTTAAAAAAAACTGTATTGAAATGTAAAAAGGACATACATCTTGAGCTATAACCTCATATAGTTTCACTCTTTCTGTCCTGCTTCATAAAACAAAAGTGGCCTATGTATTTAGATGACTACACATATATGGATAGTTATAATAATATAGCCGTAACAACAAGCCCTTACCAATTTATGGGTAGCCAAATCAACTCTTGTCTGAAGTATATTCAACATATCAATCAAATTAATTCTATAGGTAACGATATGGTCTCATCTAGCCTTTCCAATGCAGAGGCTCTGTCTTTTTTATGAAATCAGATGGCTGATTCGAAGCCCTCATACACCAATAGAATGAATAGCTGTGTATTATTGTTATAAACCTTGATCGTCCAGAGGCCCTCATTAATATATATTTGCACGATCTTCAAAGTTTGAGCCATTGCGAATCCTGAGATAATTGGTAAAGGAACGGTTTCAATCCATGTTGACATTTTCGAGCCTAGAAGAAGCAGTAAAACATGTAGAACATATATAGTAACTGATGAATCTGATGTTATATTCATAACGAAACGCAGACATCATGCTGAATTTGACTGCAATGTCTAGATTCATATTGCTCGTTCGTATAACATTTTGTCACAATTCGTCAGTTTTATCAGTTACATATATATATTCTACATGTTTTTCTTCTTCCTCGTTCGTATAACAACTTGTCAACATTCTCATTTGGTGAATTTCTTCATAAATGACATAAGTGGCTCAGTTTAAATGTGTATTGGAGGTGTTCACAGAAGTTGAACGAATCTGAGATTTACTGTGTTTAGGTAATTTATCAGCATTTATATACCTGCATTTGATAAATCGCCTCTATGTAATGTACAACATGCAGCACAAGCACGCATGCCGTCTGTTAAAAAGGGAAGGTAGGTACGCAGGTAGGTAGGTAAGTAGATGATAAGTAGGAAGGTGAGGTGAGTTGGAACGTAGTTAGTTAAACGGTAACCAAGTAAGTGTGTTGGTGGGAAAATATGTAGTAGGTAGGTAGATAGGTAGGCAGGCAGGTAGGTAGGTAGATCGGTCGCTAGGTAGGTAGGTAGATATGTAGATAGGTAGGTAGGTAGGTAGGTAGGTAGGTAGGTAGGTAGGTAGGTAGGTAGGTAGGTAGGTAGGTAGGTAGGTAGGTAGGTAGGTAGGTAGGCAGGCAGATAGGTAGGTAGGTGTGTAGGCGGGTCGGTATGTAGGTAGGTAGGTAGGCAGGTTGCTTGGTAGGTAGTTAGGTAGGTAGGCAGGTTGCTTGGTAGGTAGGTAGGTAGGCAGGTAGGTAACTAGGTAACTAGGTAGCTAGGTAAATTTGTTGGTAAATAGGTGGGTTAATAGGTAGGTAAGTTGGTAGGTAGATAGTAAGAAGGTGATGAAGCAGATCGGTTGGTCGGTAAATATGCTGGTCAGCAGGTAGGTATGTACACTGTTTTGTAGCTTAGTAAGTAGGTAGGTTGGTAGACGGAAGATCGGTTGATAGGTGTATGTGTTGCTCCTATCTTACTCAAAAATGCAGATTACCTATGAGAGGCTACAAAGTCGGCTAGTATCATGGTAAGATTGTAAACATGCAGGTTAGAGCAACCGTGTATTTCTTACACGAAATATGTGATTTGCATGAAGTATGATGCTGACCTCTGATGTTGATGGGTGCTGCAGTATATGTTGGCAGCGTTGAGGACTCGCGTAAAATGAATAACATTGGTTTTCGATAGATGTAATGTGTTTACAGCTGAACTTTAATTACATAGTCTATTTGTGTCACGTATTTGTGGTGATTACAAACCTGTCTTTGATGAACAAACCTGTCTTTGATGAACATTATATGTCACAATTTTCATCACCGCTGCTTATGTCAATCACAATGAATCATTTGAAACATTGCGTCAATATCATGATATATTCACCTCCCAGTAGTTAGCCTCTTTTGTACCGATGGTATGAGCTTCAGGTGAATTGGCCGCATGAATTATTTTTAATGCTTTGCCATGACCGACGTGGCGCTCAGGTTAAGTACAATTGTCTGTATTTGGAATGGCAGCGCAGTGTCACGCGGCACCTGAATCAAGTCAGGCAGAGGTATGGGCTGTAAATAATTCAATAGCAATTATTCTTTTGGCAAGTATTAACTGGCAACGAGCTTGCTATAACCATACACAGGACAATGACAATGATAAAAACAGTTGTACGTTGTACCGGTCTATATGTTTAACGGTGGTGGTAAAGGTAATAATATGATGTCAGATACCTGCCACTAAGGTAATTCGAGGTTATTTGTATCCTAGAACAATGATAGCATACCGAAAATAAATTCACCATCATTTATCAATAACAGGAATTAATCGTGATGATAAATTATGGTGATAACGCATCAAGAGAACGCAAGAAATTAATAGTTATGTAATACATACGAACCCCCGGAGATGTGTTAGCGACAACTATATCTCAAATAAACTCGATCGCTATTGAATCAATGCATATATTGCCAACCAATGACATCCGCCACCACCAGCATACAATAGATCGAATCTGCATATTGCAATTGAATGGGCCTCGCTACCGAATCCGAATCAGTGATAGGTGGTTGAGTAATATGCGGCATAATAACCGGTGAATGCGAAGGCAACGTTACATTATCAATATAATTATACCTATGATGCTGTGTATTGAAAGCTACCATAGATTCAGCCCTCATTTCTAGTGATATGAATGCATCATGAGCCATCGGTCATTCGTGGGTCCTGTACTATAGCTACAGGAGTCATCCGCTGTCGGTTGTGAAGTTACCTTTAGCAAATGTACCCGCATATTGACAACATAAAACATTGTATTTTACGTGATATGGGGAGAAAAAGAAATCGGTGGGTCAACATGCACCTAATGGTATCTATGCATCAATTGCCAACGTTATGGCAATATTAACCCCCTAGGAAATATTTCCAGGAATGAGCAACGCTTCCTCCAACCCGAACCATCTTGGCGATAACTTCATTTTAGATGGTAATCTTATAAAATGTATACCCCTGACACCTTCAAAGATTGCAATGGTGAATTTAATTAGAGTACGATGCGAGATAGTTCATGTGAACAGCAAACCAGTATTTTCTTAAACATTTACTTATTGCTCGCCAATAATTTTGATTAACGGAGTCAATTCTATCTTTTCTTTGTCAGTTATCTGAGCGATGACACAAGGAATATCGCAATATCTCCAAGACTGCAAGTTATATTTATCAGAAAATTCGATTGATGATGAAATACCAATTCACCAAATTAGGCCCATTGTAACCTTGTTTTGTATGTTAATGCAAGAAAAATAGTACACAAAGTATATGTGTTCGATTACCATGAGATTCAACACATTACAAAAAAGATTGCCACCATCATAAGTCCTCGGTTCCCAATGCCAAGCTTTTAAACGCCCTAGTCCCTCGTTCTAGAGGGATCCGGTGACACATATTGATTGTGCCTCCAACAAGCAACCTGTCGCATATCTCGTTCTCGCCACAACATAATCTTCTTACTCTTACCACTTTTTTGCAATCAGTGATTGTAGTTAGCCAACACTAAAAGACCCTTTACTTTATACACCTTGCAATGTTTGTTTGACTAAAATGATTCCATAGGATTTGTGCATTTTCAGACAAGCTTGTTACGGTGTTATACTTGACTCGACGACAAATGTACATTTGACAGGCCTTCCTCGGACCACCTCTTATCAGCTGTTTTGCAATCAAAAGAGGGGGGGGGGAGACTGGTGGAAAAAAATCAATCATGTGGCACCTGCCCTCGTCGACCTCAGCAGGGGAGGTATAAAACGATGGCGCTCACAACCTGGTGGAGCCTGTGACATCGACGCATGCACCCTCCTTCCCATTTCACGACATGGCGGGTTGCGCAGACAAGCTGAATAATTGATTGCGCGTCCACTGGCAATTTCGGGGTTCCTGACCCGTGTGCTTGGGCTTCCGAAAGACCTGGAAAGCATTCTGAGATTATCGGAATGTCAATAACGCTTAGCTGCATATCATAGTAAACGTCTGCGTCCCGTAACAACTCTATAGTACACAATCTGTAGTTTACTATATCTATTCATTTGATTTATGCAGTATTGTGGTGCAATTTCAATACGTAACTAGGGCCGTAGTGCGATTTTAATACGTAATTAATCATTGCCCTGGTGCGATTTTAATACGTTATCAGCCAGTGCTGTGGGGTGATTTTAATACGTAATTATCCATTGCCGTGGTGCGATTTTAATACGTTATTAGCCAGTGCCGTGGTGTGGTTTCAATACGTAATTAGCTAGTACCGTGGTGCGATTTTAATATGTAATTAGCCAGTGCTGTGGCGCGTTTTAGATACGTTTAACAATGAAGATAATCTGATTCGTCCATCTTTATGAATGCATCAATCGTTAGTTATAAACTTAAACTGAACGTATCTAGCATTTTGATCATCTAAAAATAAGATTATAATTCCTCAAGCATTATATTCCGAGGCATCAAATATGTCATCGCTAACAACAGGTACCTGCACACAGGCCTAAACTCAATTCACGCTATTTGCATTATACGAAGTGCTGCTCTTGGGGAACGGAATGCGTCACGATATCCGATGAAAAAGTCAGCTTCTTCCGATGCTCATTAGCGACTATAAAACCTATAAAAGTAGGCCATAATCCTTCATTAGAGCTTAACGAGTAGCAGTTTTAGTAAATGTAAGAACAAAACCTCATTATACCATAAATACTTCGCAATTTCACATAAATAATTCCGTCCTCCTAGTGATTTCGATATAAATAAAATGTTGATAAGTATAATTGTACGTCCCCTTTCAAGGTCCAATGTCGCCGAACGTCTGCGTTTGGCTTGGACGATCGTCTCCCACGTCAAATCATCGTAACTACGTCATGATATAATTGCTCTAATTACCCACCACTAACCTGTCAGTCAAAACTGATACTGTAAGTCCCTTTGGCCTCTTCAAGGATCACTTCCAGTGATCAAAATGATTGATAATGAGAGATGGACGAGATGTGGGGAGTAAAGCAGGTTTACCCAATAGGCTTGTATTAACCGGGTGTACAAAACTGCATAATCAGTAGTTAATAAATGGCGCAGGTGGCTGGGGATGAGTTTTAGAATTTTACGCGACCCATGCTAGTGCAGGCATGGGTAGAGATTTGCAATCATATAACGCACTAAGCATTTATCCGATGCAATTGGTTAATACTTTCCGGCAGTTTGTTGAATGCAAACCGGTTTAGTTATACTTTCTAGCTTAATATGCGTTTTTCTTCAAACACCCTTAAGCTTAAAATGTGTGTGGACAATGGTCAATCTTTAAGATGGAAATGGATGCTGCTGTATGCACTTCCGGTTACGAACGCATCAAAGTTACAGAAGATATCAATCCAAATTTTAAGCGTCCTTTCTCTGCCTTTTTTAAATGAAGCAACTTCATTTTTTTCTGAACAAATAACTTCCAATTCATGATTTTAGTCATATTATTTCAAACGTTTAATCACTTTCAATATCGATAATATATGGTTGATGATTACATACACTGGGTGAAAGTGAAATATTGTCGGTGACCCCGTCTATCGTGTCAATGCCGTCAACTCCTGTTGACAGCACACACAAAATGCAGCAAAAGTTAATTCAGTATTTAAGGCCTCGTTTTGACACGTTGAGTGGGTCAGGGAAAATGTACCCCATCACCAATCACTTGCGTATTATTTAGGGTCCATGATGTTATAACATGCTGCCAACGGCTAATTGCTCTGTGACTGGTATGGTAAGTAATCGAAGGACGGCTATAAGACTGTAATATTAATGGCTGTTTTTTAAAACTCACAATGATGTAATACATGAAGCAACTAGTTAGCAAACATAATATAGCGCAACGTAAAACTATTGAATGATTAGAGAGGTAGCATGAATCCTGTTTCCGAAGCCAAACATGCGTGCTAAGGGCTTGTGTATATTGCCTGCATGCTTGATGTATGCTGGTCAAGATTAACGAGAACCATGTGCATAAAGGTTGTTTTCTTTATTGCCATGCAATATATGTGTCACTGTATGTTTTTGATGTGGCTTTGTTTCGTTTGTGCGACGTAATTATACACAACGGACATATACATTGTTTCCGCGTGGTTTTGTTTAAAACACACAGCAGCTACAAGCGTCAACTGTCATGTGTATTTCTTTTTAAACATAGTTTTATTGTATCTACACTTGATTGATCCTTTTTGCATTGAGCACCAGCGATGGAAGTTAAGAAGCAAGCATTGACTGCTGAGAAGTCTTGGCCATATTTGACAAGATGGAGCTATTATTATGATTGAAATTAGGAAGCATCTCATTCTACAGATAATCGCATGTCCGCATGACTTGAATAGAACTCGGGACCTAATCTAAACAAACAGATGAAGTGCAGACAACCACCACCTCCCCCCCGCCACCACCACCACAACCACCGCTTATCAGCTTCACTGCTATGGCAATCACACATGTGTCGCACTAAACAAAAGCCTTGTTGTTTCGGCTTGTCATGTTATAAGTGGAGATATTCATGGGCTTGTGAATCAATGTCCTCCACCTCAGAAGAGTCCATGTTTGTCAAGAGGGTACCCATTATAAATTATATACCGTGTCGTGCGAGAGCCGCTATGTGCGTCGTGCGGTGATCCCCTACTGTTTTTGCCATTTAGCCCTGCAGTGCTTCTCATCAATGTCGTGTGAAGGCTATGTGACGTATCTATATATGTGCAAAATTGAGATGAATATCCTTTGAACGACACTGTCTCGTGATTATCTAGCAATTGTCACACGAACTTTTAGAATCCCAACTTTCGTTCACGGCAACCCCCGTTTTGGACATATGACGTCACATTACGCAGTTTCAGTTTCATTCGCCATGTGGCTGCTAGTCCCGGGGTGGGGGGGGGGGGGCACTTAAGTATTTAGAGGTAGTATACATGTGCCGGGGTATGTTTCTTCGTCCTTTCGGCTTGTACGACGGGTTTTGTTGGGCCTGGTATTTGTAGGACGGGGTATGCCTTTGCCATTTTGACCTTGTACGACGGGTACGGGTATTCGATGTCCCGGGGTACACTCCTACTCAGGACAAGGCCAAGTGCCCCCTACAGGTTGCGGAAATCCATAAGTGTTATCATTTTCAATTGTCAATTGCGATATCGTTGAATACATGCCCCCCTCTAAGGTGGGTATTTCCAAAAGATAATCATTGCCAAATGACACATATACTTGAATAATAAATTTCGGAAAGCAAAAGTTCGCGTGCTCGCAGCAACCGTTCTTGTCATTCAAAATAAACGTGAACTTTTCAAAATTTGTCAGGCCGGATTCAATCGCCTTTGACGAAATCTCACACGTAAACTAACTCAACTTATTAATGAACATTCATATGTGTGAAAAATTATTCTTCATATGTACATTTGTGTTATTATCGTGTACAATTCGATCTTATGTATCGTACACAACGTGTACGGTTACGACCATCGCACTACGTCAATAAGACGTTGTGCACGGCTATTGCCAGTGATGCTTATCACAAATTCCCTCAACAAGATATCAGGTCAGATTGAGAGGATACGCTCACTAGAGTCATACCTCGTGCAGTGGTGCAGATTGGTCAACGATTGAAGAATCAGACCACAAAGAGCAGCTCGAAACAAAGCTATGGCTTAACTCAACCCCACGAAATGCTCGACTACTTAGTCATGCATGCTGGTTCTCACCAACATTAACATTTCAATAGTGATTGGCGCAGCATCGATAAGGCTTCAAAGTTATCAATCGCGTTCCAGCTCAGGTGGGAAGCTGCGTTTCTTAGAAATCTGAAGATACCTTTGATGTCAGCACATGCACCCTTTAACACATCACTCAATTGTTTGACGCGGAGTTGATGGAAGGTAAGCACCTGTATCATGATGACACTCAATGACTTTCCAGTGGCCCATCTGCAATGTGGTCTTATATTGGCTCACCACCCATTAAAGCAAGACACGAAGCTGGGAAAGAAGCAGTACTTTAGGAAGGCACACTGCATCTTGAGGGCAACGCTGCTTGCTCCGTTGATTTAAGAAGTGTGGAGTTTTCCGTTAATTGTTTCCGCGGCATTCTCACCACGATGCAATTGCTCAACATGCACAACTTACCAAACAGTAGCTCCTATATGATCAGATGTATCTATGGCAATGTGTGGACATTGGTTGACCTTCATCTGTCCGTATACATATCCTTTTAAATGAAGTTATTATTGAATGTTTCGGCCAAACACTCGGTTGTTTGTTCAGGTACTGGCCAAACTTGCTGTCTCCTATAACGGATTTATTCAAACCAATCCATTATGGGACAGGTAAATGCTTCACATGGCTGGCCTGTTGAATTTGAGCTTATTTTCAAGGAGTGATGCTTCATCTATGACTATATTGAATAAGTTGATTCATGTAAGAAATTATAAAAAAATAGCTTGGGCAGTAAATGCGATCTCGTGGGAACAGAAAGCAATCGGACTTGTGGAAGTGGATACACGCTACATATATTGCTAGCCCATATTTGTGTCAAACACCATACTGATGTTGATAAGAAGACAATTCTGTTGTTGCTAGCTTGAAAGATAGTCATGTGCATGGTTTGAAAACGCAGCCAGCCATACGCCCACTTTAGTTGCATAATAATGAAAGAGAAAAACCCTTCAGTTCATGAACGGCATACATGAGTGATGCCCACTGTCTATCCCATTTGAATGACCGCTTTCTGAATAAAGTCCCTAGCAATTACTGTCCCATTCAATCACAAATGGCGAATGACAAAGTGGCCGGAAAAAGCGTCTGCGGTTGCTAAGGACACGTGTTCCGGCTGCAAATGATTCGAGGTCGAGTGATGTCAGTTTGAAATCCAGGTTTTCTAAATTGACAACGAAAGCTTCCTGCTGTTGTGGTGTTTGAAATGGCGCAACTGGCCCAATTGAGGTTATTATTTGATTATATTATAGGACGTTACGGAAATGTCTCATGCCACGCTCCTCTGTGATAACTGATTTTCACATTTGGCTATATATATATATATATATATATATATATATATATATATATATATATAGATATATATATATATATATATATATAGATAGATATATAGAGATATATATATAGAGATATATATATATATATATATATATATATATATATATATATATATATATATATATCTCTATATATATATATATATATATATATATATCTATATATATATATATATATATATATAATTACGCTGATTGAATACATCGACTGCATGAACGATATATTGTGTTATTCCCGCATCAAGAATAAATTGAATAAAATCAAATATTATGCACAAGTTAATCAGCAGTGAGATGTTTCGATGTATACCGTACCATAATAGACGCATTTCTGTCATTTGTCGCGTAACATAAGTTGTGCTCTGCGTTGATGGTGTCTTTATTTGTATTTCAATACTTACGCGTACGTTCAACTGCAACCTGCCAGAATACAAGGTCCATGGCAGAGCCTTGTAATGGCACGATGAGCTTCAAATACTGACTTTATTTATACGTTTAATGGCAAGAAATGTATTTGTTCGACACATTGAGCGGGCACCCAGAAAGCTGCTCCACAGCACCCACAAGCATTCTGTTCATGTGCCTTACAGCAGATGATCCAAGAGGAATGTTATCAATACTACCTTACTTGGCAACGCGGGACTTTCATAGACTACGTGAAAAATGTTATGAAATAATGTTCCAGTCAATAATCTTTATCTGATACATTAATCAATCATTACATGATGCCAATGGCTTATCGCTCAATTATCATAGCTCAGCCCTCTGGTGTATAATCAATTGTTGTTAAGTCAACCTCACGTGGACAAGCATGTACCATCTGCAACGGCTATTCCTCAAACAATGTTCAGCGCAACACCATACTGCTCTAGGGCATAATTAAAGAAATCACTCATTACTTGTGATTAATCTTTCCAAACCGTACAAACTAATCTGTTCGTAAGTCAAAATCATGTATAAGTATTAATGTATGTTTTCAATATGACCTTGGGTCGTTCGTGTGGTATTCGTGCGAATATTTCGCATTCCAACACATTAGAAATTCACATGCTTTCCACATGTTATGGGAAATAAATAACACAACACATCCACAGACGCCAACCGTCATGTGTTTTGCCTATCACATAGTATCATCATAGATATCAAACCATAAGCAGACATTGCTTCCTGCAGAATGGCGACCAGATTTGTAATGATAAAGATATAAGAATGTTTAGAAATGGGGATCATCTCATTATATGCCAATAGCAGCGGGGCGAGATTCACGCAAGTACTTGATACAGCGCCTTTACCAGAATGTTGTTCAAGATTTGTAACATTCCTGTGGCCTATTTGCAAAGTGTTCACATATCTGCTAAACTTTCAAGTAAGACATGTTACAGTGACAGAAGCAATTTTATGTCTAATCCAACTAAGTGGGCTGCGTTGACTCCTTGCGTTGATATATCAAGTTTGATAGTTTACGCTAGTCGATAGTAGTATATGTGTTGCATAAACATGTGCTAATATCAAAGAGTTTATGTCCAAAGGTGAACGCCGCAATAATATGATACCAATTTGGGTGTGATGTTGCTCATTATACTGTCGACTTTCGTTTTGACATTACTGCTTATCAAGTCATATAAGTAAATGTCGGTCTCTTTCTACTACATAGATTTCGTTAACATTCAACTCACTCTTTCTGTTGGATTATCATAATATGTTATTTGTGCAGCGTGTGTTAGGCACAGGCATGCTCATTTTGACCAGTCGTATCATTACCAGTAGTGTAATAGCCCAGGCATACGGCTCACAACATATATCTGGTGAACCTAATTATCTGACAATCATAGGGCGCGTCATGTAAGGTATTATTTATGCTGGGAGGAGGAATCCCCCAACAATGTAACAATGTTTGTTTATGTAAACTCATTCTCCTTTCAAATCACCATGAGATGGGGTTCATGTTAACATTAGCGGCTCAATCCCCTTTCATGCCACAGATAAATAAAGTGTTTCATGTTCACTCATTCGTCTTTTACGTCAAAGCTTACAATCGTGGTTTATGTTAACTCATTTTCGTTTCATATCACAGCTAAGAAGTTTATGCTAACTCGTTCCTTTTTTTAAACCACAGCTTACCATGGTTGTGGGTGGCAACTTATTCCCATTTCATATCACAACAACCATGTAGCTTTTGGCAAGTCACCCCCTTACAGGAATCAGCTGAACATACCAGATCATGAAATAAGTCAACTACATCCCCTCGGTGATGAGTTCATGGTGTTGGTTTCTGGTGAAAACGGTATTCTTAGTTAATTGACTCTTTGTAATTAAGCAAAGAGTGAAATTACGTACTGAGCTGTGATATATCATTCAACAAACTTTGTGGTGTTATACAATGTGAACCACCTTATGGATGGCTCAAACGCCGATGGTGTCCATTATTTTCACCCCAAAGAATTGTACAACAAAAAGGACCAAGACAAAACATATATAGTCCTCAAATAAATCAGCAAATAACTTCCCGCTTCACATTAGGTAGAAAGTACCTGACCTTAGATTGGAACAAATGTGTTCTGTCTCATGAATACTCAGATTAAGTGCTGTTAATTCAGCAAGTGGCGCAGATGGGACAGAAGACTTCACCATAGCTGAGAATCAGCACACTTAAATAGTCATAACCGGATAAAAGTTAGGTTATCGGGACAGCATTCTGTCTTCACAAAGCTAAATGCACGACCGAGGAAGGTATCATTATCATTTAATTCCCTGGTGGCTAGCGTATTGTAAAAACGCTAATGCTGCACTCCACATCCATAAAAGTGTACGATGTGCTTTTGGAATCAAGATCCAAGATGGTCTAGAGCTTAAGCTTCTGAAAAAATAGTAACCGGTGGTGGCAATTTTCTAAACGAGGGCTATTATATGATGGCCCCCATAGCAAAAAGTTTTTCGTAGGAAATGTTATGACAGTGTGTCAATGCTCACGCTTGCATCATCAAAGGCACATCATCGAAAATTATTTCCAGTGCGTATGTCAGGCTGTGTTTGTCATTTTCAAAAAAGCTGGAAAAGGCGAATAGACATATATACTGAAAAGCAGCAATTGGTGTATTGCACAGCACGTGACATAGCTAGAGGTCAATCGTGTGAGGAGAATAATAATGGTCAATACTCTTTGCTGAGAATTTGGAGAATAGCTGGATACGAACTGCACCCCTGGGTAGCAGGCAATGTCGGTTAGATACTATTATGATGCGTTCTTTTCCTTATGCTCATATTTTAAATTGCGTACATATACCCGACTCATCTGTGTTCATTAGATACCTACATTTTACTATCTTTTACGGACATGAGCGGTGATGAATTTCCCGAACCTGTTTGGCGGCCTGATAACGCCATTTCCGGTGCACTGATCTTTTACCGGAAATAAATGTACCACATCTAGAAAGCTGGCCGTGGCAATTACCTGCTGACGACTTAATTGTTTTACCTGCAATGAATCAAGTCAACGTTAGAGGCAAGTGCATTCTCTATCGTGGTCGTCCAAACACGGTGGCTTAATGGTTTAGCCTTGCACTGTGCAACCTGGCGAGAGCAGCAGTCATATATGAGTATATTTACGTATAGACACTACCAATGCGTAACTTGCATTTAAGTAGCACATAGCCTGAGCGTGTAATGCCTGCACAATTGAATATTGCTGCTAATTTTATAAACCCACGCCCGAGTGGAAATGACATTGGATTGTTTTTATTTCTAGTAATTATCCAGGCGTTTATAGCTAAAGCTTATTAGCATTAGTTGGTTGGATTCGCGCTGTGGCCATGTTATCAGTCGGCACCATGACATGAAATGAGAAAACACCGTATGCAGCAAATCTTGGGAACAGAAGAAATCGGACTTACATTAATAAATAATCACACGTCACATATAATGCTAACCATTACTTGTGTGCTGAATGCAAAGATGAAATAATTATACAAATACTTGATTGAGTTGGATAAAAAACGCAATTTAATATTGCCACCTGGAACTAAAAGAAGTGTGCAATGCATGCCACTCAAAATAGATCCATGCATAGTGTAAGTACGCAGAAAGCCATGCGTCCGGTTTCGTTGCGGAATAGGCTTAGAATCATATATAAAGTATTGATACATATCATTATTAACACTGTTCAGGTTCGAACCACCTTAATATGCACAGTCATACATCAACCCTATCATCTGATATCCCTTAGGCCACAATGTCTCACTTGATTTACACGTCATCATCGTGGGATAGAAATGGGATTAAAATGAACTGAAAAACTTTCAACTTTAAGGTTATATCGCGACGGCGGCGGTTGATGATTGCACTGTGAAGCGAATGCACTAACACAAAATGGCGCACGTGGTTAATTGCAGACATGATTGATACAGACGTCATGCTAATGCCTCACGTCATAAGGCTATGAGATGAGATTATTTCACATTTGGAAATGGAAATGATATGAAACATAGGGGTTTATGTGGATTTTCAACAGCGAAGTGATATGGCGACTTTGATGGATGAGGGTGACTGCGTTGAGCTCGCCTTTGCTTTGTGATGCATCGTCATATTTGGTTTAACAGCTTTTTTGGTATCTAGTTGTAAACCTTTCTTGGAATTGAACAAACCAACTCGTTTATAGATAAAGACGCCTTGAAAACAACCTCCGAACTTTTTTTTTACAAACGTATGCTATTTACCTTGCATGTCGACAAATCAATATGTGCGGCAACCAACACCATTCTACATTTGATTGAGCTGGAGATGGTTGTGGTGAATGTTGCTTGTCGTCTGTAATAGGTCACCAAACATCTACAGTTATATTTATAATGTCGTATGTGCTGAAGTTAATGGGCTTTTGTTACTTATCCCACGGAAGCTAAAAACTGTTGCTGAGGTCGTTGACTTGAAACAGTCACAGGTTGCTGATGATGACCGTGATGTATTTATTTGCGCTCTTCTGTAAACCAGTACTGCTGTACTAACGGTTGATAACATACATATTTACCTGCTTTAATAACCGTGAAACATATATCAGAACACAATTTTTGCGCACCTGACCACAATGCTTTCTATACAGCTTTACTGGATAGGTTCCCTACGCCGCAGTAAGACAACAACGAAATGCTGATAAACACGATGGTCCCCTGCAGTTGACCAAGACTAACTTGTTATACAGTAAGTAGGATGCAATATAACAAGACTGGAGTAGCGGTGTTAAGTAATCAGAGATCAGGTCATTCAATTGAATTATCATATGAGAGCACTTATCTTCCATGGTACTTAAATACAGCCCGCCCTTTGATGTGGACTTGCTATTATCATTCATGCGTATTTGCTATTAACTGTTCTGTCTGTGTTGCGCATAGCACCACCTGTCTATCCGGTCACTTAATGGATAACGAATTGTAATTTGGGCGTTTTAATAAAAAGTCACTGGTGTCGGCAGACTTAAATGATGAACCTACCATGGCAGAGAACATTGTTTGGCACTGCATAGATGACCTTTGTTTCACGAAGGTGCAGTAAAGGTAGGTTTGATAACTCATTGCTAGGGGAAAAGTCGTACAAATAACAATATCTCTTATCTGCAGTGTCAAAGGGGACTATTGATGTATTGAACAACAGCAGTCCATATATTTCAAGGTCTGCTCGATTCGTGCAATCAATACCCCAAGGTCTGCTCATTTTAACATAAGTAAGTTGCAAAAATTAATAGAAAGATAATGTGTGTGTCGTTGCCATCATTGTTTGATGATAATATCAACGTGCCGTTGACCGATTATAAGGTTTATCAAATCCACTTCATACATCACAGCTCTCTATATTCTGTCACTCAGTCATTATTTACTTCACTTATGACGGTGCGTTGACCCTCACGATCCAAAATGTCGATCATTTGGGAGGTCTACCAAATAATTCCCGTTTGGCTTTCATTTTAAAATTTGCGGAACGCAAGCGCATGCTCAGTCGATGTATTTGGTCGTTTCAACAGTTTGATGATAAATTGAGATCATTGTACGTGTAGGGGCATTTTACAATCGTTGTAATACTACCTCTGCCTTTGCTGGCGTCATTAATCACCCTAGCGCACTGTTTATCAAAAGCAGCCTTGAATCCATGTGCTAGCAACATCTATGCTTCTTATTTATAGCACGGTCGATGTGATATATTGCTTGCTTAATGCATCATTATGGGGCAATATAGTACACGCTGATAGATGCATAGCTTGCAATCACTGATTTATATGCGACACAGATTTTAGTGTCACAATGAAATGGCCAGCATATGGTGCGATTTCTGCATGAATAAAGATAAGTGACAGCTTGAAACGTAGAAAGCGAAGATTCTAATCAATGGAAATATGTAGGGAGAAAATAATGACAAAGCATAATATGCGGTCATTTCAGTGGTGCGCATAAAAGCATAGCGTTAGTTAGTTGATTTATGTTCGCTCATTAATGTCTGGACAAAGTCAATATATTCTTCTTGGTCGATTCTTCTCAATCAATGATTTCCTAAGAAATATGGTAAATTGCATGGTCGTAACATAATTCTTCTCGTCGCATGCTGGATTTACCTCTTCACGGCTTGACGAAACCATATTGATGAATATTCATGGTGATTTTGCATTATTTTCTCCTTCTATTTCGCAACGCAATTACCAGCTGGCGACATAATTGTTTTACCTGCAATGAATCAAGTCAACGTTAGAGGCAAGTGCATTCTCTATCGTGGTCGTCCAAACACGATGGCTTGATGATTTAGCCTTGGACTGTGCAACCTGGCGAGAGCAGCAGTCATATATAAATATATTTACGTATAGACACTACCAATGCGTAACTTCCATTTAAGTAGCCCATAGGCTGAGCGTGTAATGCCTGCACAATTGAATATTGCTGCTAATTTTATAAACCCACGCCCGAGTGGAAATGACATTGGATTGTTTGTATTTCTAGTAATTATCCAGGCGTAAATAGCTAAAGCTTATTAACATTAGTTGGTGGAATTCGCGCTGTGGCCATGTTATCAGTCGGCACCATTCCATGAAATGAGAAAACACCGTATGCAGCAAATCTTATCTCTTGGGAACAGAAGAAATCGGACTTACATAAATAAATAATCACACGTCACATATAATGCTAACCATTACTTGTGTGCTGAATGCGAAGATGAAATAATTATACAAATACTTGATTGAGTTGGATAAAAAACGCAATTTAATATTGCCACCTGGAACTAAAAGTAGTGTGCAATGCATGCCACTCAAAATAGATCCATGCATAGTGTAAGTACGCAGAAAGCCATGCGTCCGGTTTCGTTGCGGAATAGGCTTAGAATCATATATAATGTATTGATACATATCATTATTAACACTGTTCAGGTCCGAACCACCTTAATATGCACAGTCATACATCAACCCTATCATCTGATATCCCTTAGGCCACAATGTCTCACTTGATTTACACGTCATTATCGTGGGATAGAAATGGGATTAAAATGAACTGAAACCCTTTCAACTTTGAGGTTATATCGCGACGGCGGCGGTTGATGATTGCACTGCGTACCGAATGCACTAACACAAAATGGCGCACGTGGTTAATTGCGGACATGATCGATACGGACATCATGCTAATGCCTCACGTCATAAGGCCATGAGATTAGATTATTTCATTTGGAAATGGAAATGATATGAAACATAGGGGTTTATGTGGATTTTCAAAAGCGAAGTGATATGGCGACGTTGATGGATGAGGATGACTGCGTTGAGCTCGCCTTTGCTTTGTGATGCATCGTCATATTTGGTTTAAAAGCTTTTTTGGAATTGAACAAACCAACTCGTTTATAGATAAAGACGCCTTGAAAACAACCTCTGAACTTTTTTTTACAAACGTATGCTATTTACCTGGTATGTCGACAAATCAATATGTGCGGCAACCAACACCATTCTACATTTGATTTAGTTGGAGATGGTTGTGGTGAATGTCGCTTGTCGTCAGTAATAGGTCACCAAACATCTACAGTTATATTTATAATGTCGTATGTGCTGAAGTTAATGGGCTTTTGTTACTTACCGCACGGAAGCTAAAAACTGTTACTAAGGTCGTTGACTTGAAACAGTCACAGGTTGCTGATGATGATCGTGATGTATTTATTTGCGCTCTTCTGTAAACCAGTACTGCTGTACTAACGGTTGATAACATACATATTTACCTGCTTGAATAACCGTGAAACTGATATCAAAACACAATTTTTGCGCACCTGACCACAATGCTTTCTATACAGCTATACTGGATAGGTTCCCTACGCCGCAGTAAGACAACAACGAAATACTGATAAACACGATGGTCCCCTGCAGTTGACCAAGACTGACTTGTTATACAATAAATAGGATGCAATATAACAAGACTGGAGTAGCGGTGTTAAGTAATCAGAGATCAGGTCATTCAATTGAATTATAATATGAGACCACTT
This sequence comes from Urechis unicinctus, assembly GCA_034190875.2. NCBI lineage: Eukaryota > Metazoa > Annelida > Polychaeta > Xenopneusta > Urechidae > Urechis > Urechis unicinctus. The sequence continues at coordinate 5,755,630 of CM067347.1, forward strand.
ATCTTCCATGGTACTTAAATACAGCCCGCCCTTTGTTGTGGACTTGCTATTATCATTCATGCGTATTTGCTATTAACTGTTCTGACTGTGTTGCGCATAGCACCACCTGTCTATCCGGTCACTTAATGGATAACGAATTGTAATTTGGGCGTTTTAATAAAAAAGTCACTGGTGTCGGCAGACTTAAATGATGAATCTACCATGGCAGAGAACATTGTTTGGCACTGCATAGATGGCCTTTGTTTCACGAAGGTGCAGTAAAGGTAGGTTTGATAACTCATCGCTAGGGGAAAAGTCGTACAAATAACAATAACTCTTATCTGCAGTGTCAAAGGGACTATTGATGTATTGAACAGCAGCAGTCCATATATTTCACGGTCTGCTCGATTCGTGCAATCAATACCCCATGGTCTGCTCATTTTAACATAAGTAAGTTGCAAAAATTAATAGAAAGATAATGTGTGTGTCGTTGCCATCATTGTTTGATGATAATATCAACGTGCCGTTGACCGATTATAAGGTTTATCAAATCCACTTCATACATCACAGCTCTCTATATTCTGTCACTCAGTCATTATTTACTTCACTTAAGACGGTGCATTGACCCTCACGATCCACAATGTCGATCATTTGGGAGGTCTACCAAATAATTCCCGTTTGGCTTTCTTTTTAAAATTTGCGGAACGCAAGCGCATGCTCAGTCGATGTATTTCGTCGTTTCAACAGTTTGATGATCAATTGCGATCATTGTATGTGTAGGGGCATTTTACAATCGTTGTAATACTACCTCTGCCTTTGCTGGCGTCATTAATCACCCTAGCGCACTGTTTATCAAAAGCAGCCTTGAACCCATGTGCTAGCAACATCTATGCTTCTTATTTATAGCACGGTCGATGTGATATATTGCTTGCTTAATGCATCATTATGGGGCAATATAGTACACGTTGATAGATGCATAGCTTGCAATCACTGATTTATATGCGACACAGAGTTTAGTGTCACAATGAAATGGCCAGCTTATGGTGCGATTTCTGTATGAATAAAGATAAGTGACAGCTTGAAACGTAGAAAGCGAAGATTCTAATCAATGGAAATATGTAGGGAGAAAATAATGACAAAGCATAATATGCGGTCATTTAAGTGGTGCGCTTAAAAGCATAGCGTTAGTTAGTTGATTTATGTTCGCTCAATAATATCACGTCTGGACAAAGTCAATATATTCTTCTTGGTCGATTCTTCTCAATCAATGATTTCCTAAGAAATATGGTAAATTGCATGATCGTAACATATAATTCTACTCGTCGCATGCTGGATTTACCTCTTCAATTTCACAACGCCTACTTTACTTTGTGGAATATTTTCCCTCTTGAGCACCCTGATATGCTCAGTGTTTCTATCAAACCAATTACAAAACCAAGTGGCTTGTGCTGAAAGGCAACCTTTCTGGGGTTTTTTCGGCGGCGCCAATGGATGACGCAAATTCGAGACATCGTCTTCACGAAATTGGGCAAGTTAAAAAAATCAGAATTGTTAACAAAGCACCATGCAGACGGGAGCTATTTATATGTACCAAATTGTTAACCTTAAAGTGCCTATCGCACGAAAAAACATACCATTTTTTTCACCAGATAGCGGAAATATAACCCAGAAGTATCTATTCTGTCTATGTGTCAATTGTCAAAGTGCGCGCTTTCTGATCGAAATTTGACTTTAAAGATGAATTCGGCGTATCGAGCCGACATGCTAATGAATAATTCATCGCCCCCTCGTGACGTCAGGTCCGGGAATGTTTTTGTTGCGAGGCGCAATCTGCACTACAAATAGCAAGAAATGGCTGCTGGAAATTTCGTTATTTCATCACTTCAGGAGAGCGACGAAGAGACATGGTATGGCACAGGTCATTCGTAAACTATCGTTGCTTCGGCAGAGCAAGTTTTGCCTTACAGATTCGAACCAGAAATGAGCGAATCCGAGGTATCCGATGAGAGAAAAAAGACACTGGCGATGTCACTGCTGTGTCTGGGTCTCACGCGGGTCATCCTGCCCAGGAGATAGGGCTGCTACAGAACAATGCTTGGTAAGCTATATCTGATTCTGCTTGTGCACCAGTTCATCGTATATGTGTTGGCATGTAACGAAGTTAATCCATAAATTTCACAAACAAAATATGTAAGCTCTGTTCCTAACAGTAGACTATACAACAGAGTTTTGCAGCAAATAATTCTTCCATATCAGACAGCAGACATGAGATACCACAGATTTTTTCAAATCAAGTGGTTGCAAGGGTTCATGTTTACAAATTGTACCATGTAAATGCTCCTCCACACGAATTGCAAACAAACTAATTTTGGACTAATTTCCATATCAGACAGCAGACATGAGATACCACAAAGATTTTTTCAAATCAAGTGGTTGCAAGGGTTCATGTTTACAAATTGTACCATGTAAATGTAAATGCTCCTCCACACGAATTGCAAGCAAACTAATTTCGGACTGCTGTTAATAAATAGAGATCCTCTTTTATTTAAAGTAGGCCTTATCAAAGGCTGATTACAATATTTTTAAAAGTTGATGTAGATTGATTCTGAGGTAGAATATATATAGGAGAGCAAGTACCACAGCTTTTTTCTCATAGGATTGTCAGTTAGCCCATAAATGAATGTATAACTGGACTTTAGGGGGTGAAGATTACGATATTATATTATCATGGTGGTCAGTGTTACATCAGAGTTTCTATGAATGCAGAGGCTAAAACATATTTGCCATACAATATGTCATCCTTTATTACATACATTAATATTCCCATCATTACATCATGTTACAGGTGTTTGTGTGGCTACTGTTGACCAATGGCAGAGATGGAAGAATCTGTGTGCTGTGTGGAGATTCCTTGAGTCATGACTTCAATAGAGAACAGCCCCATTCCCATTGGTTGCATAACACAGCATCCTGGTTACAGCCCAATCTGTTTGAACCCTTGGGCCTTGCAAGTGGGATACTTCTCCTACAGACAACAGCACAGGCACATGTCAGATAATGATGTACAAAGGTGACAATGTTTTCTATTATTTACACATAAATCTTTACCAAGGCTAGCAGTCATTATTTACGATTTAATTATACTTATTGATACTGATATGACAACTTATATTTGAGCATGGTTAAATCAACAATGTCACATGGTTATTTTACAGGCGTTACAGGTATACTGCATACAGGCAGTTTGTTCGCTGGTGCTGGGGACATCTTGGACAAAAGATAAGAGTTCCGTTACCAGCCTGCGCTGTTACAACAATACAAGATAACTTCCCAGTACCAGACTATCAACGATTCCTCTACCCTTCACTCACCTAGGACTTGTCTTGAACCTACTCTAGTGTGCCTCAATGGTTTGTCGTGGATCTGGTCTCATTGCATCTTCTGTCTTGGGCAGGGTTGGCTCATAGCAAACCAGCAAGAACTCAGCCATCTGGCACTCGACATACTTTGAAACATAACAGAAATCAAGTCACAGCTTGCACACCAGACTGTTGCTTATAACCTTATAGTCATACCTCCATGGTAATTGAATTTGTTGTTGTTTACATTTTATATATCAGTAAAAATGTTCACCAAATGTTGCCTTTGTTGCTACTTCAGTGACAATATGCCTCTGCTTAAACTTGGAGTATCTTAGCTTGATCCCCAGCTTCTGTTGTTGCCTATTCTCTGATATATGTGATACAATGAACCAATTATAAGTGACCTACATATATTTGGCATATCAGCACATGTAAACAAATTTAATGACTCCCAAATTTAAAAACAAACACCACCATGAAGGAGCACTGTAAAAATAAATACAACATATTATATCATAACAATAATACTTGTCTGGCAACCATATCATCAACTTAACAAGATAATGGACTATTTATTCAATACTAATACAACAAGAAAGTCATCAAATCTCACCCTGTGCTTCTCTATCTTGATAACGGCAGGTCAGCTTTTCTTGGGCTGGGGTGGGAGGGGTTCACTTGCCTCACCATCCTTTCTTGATTGCTTGACAGCAGAGACCTTCGCAAAAAGAGTAGGCACAGCAGCTTCTTTCATAACCCGCTTACATCGTGGTATCCAGCAAAGCTCTTCTCCTCAAAACATTCCTCGGTGAAATGAACCGAGCACACAAACAAGTACTTGCCCGGGCCCGGCCATTTGTCTCGCGATCGTAGTATCTGGCCAATCCATTGTTTTTTAAATGGTCCTTACCAGGAAACCTGAACAACCTCACGCCGTCCCGACTGGTATGCGGGCAGCCCCTAACACAGCAACCATTAACCATAGCGTTCAGGCGGTCACAAGATGGCTAAAACGATCCAAAATCCTAAAAACGAGAAACGAGCTCCGACAATGTAAACAACGGGGAACACCGTGCGTCTCTGAGAACGGCCTCCCTTACCTGACGTCACACGCATGGTTGACCTAGATAATGGCTGCCGCAACGTTTTGTCGGGCGCGCTAATTTGAACTGACATTTTATCAAATGTTGGCCTTAATTGATCAGATGCGACGGTTATTGGACCGGTTTGAGTTTATTGATCACATTATGAATTGATTTCAGCAAAGTACCTATAACCGTGCGATAGGCACTTTAATGCAGCACACAAATGGTGCCTGTTTAATCTTTAGTCACTACATTCGAGCACATATTGTCTCTTTATGCGCATTTAAAGATATTGAAAAATATGAAGGGGGAAAATTAAGGCTAGAACTGTTTCAATCGATAAAAATAACGCACCGATCCAACGTAAGACAGAAATTTTTAGAAGGCATCAGAAAACAATGGGCGCACCTGCTTCATTACATACCAGCAGATAGCAAATGATGTCGACCTACCTCAATACACAGAGTAATTTCATTGCACGGACTTTTACGCGTAAAAATTTTAAAAACTGTCTTGAAATAAAAAAATTACATGAATGTATCTTGAGCATTCACCTCATACAGCTACACAATTTCTGTCTAGCTTCATGAAACCAAAGTGTTCCATATATTCAGACAGCTATACATATATGGATCTAGTTAATATAACCGTAGTAACATGCCCTTACCAATTTAATTTGAAAGGGTAGCCAAATCCACTCTAGTCTGAAGTATATTCAGCATATCAAACAAAATGATTCTAACGGTAATGAATGATATGGTCTCATCTAGACTTTCCAATATATCTTCGAAAAGGCATGGTGACACGACAAAGCGTGTGGTGATGTCGGAAGGCTTTGACGTTTTTGGGAAATACAGATGGATGGTTCGAAGCCCTCATACACCAGTAGAATGCATAGCTGTGTATTATTGTTATAAACCTTGATCATCCAGAGGTCCTCAACATATATCTGCACTATCTTCAAAGTTTGAGTCGTTGTGAATCCCAAGAATATTGGCAACATGGACGGTTTTAATCAATGTTGACAATTTCGCGAATAATTGTATTTGATACAAAAGGTGTAGGTGGTAAGGCAGCTAGGTAGGTAGATAGGTAGACAGGTTGGTAGGTAGGTTGGTAGATAGGTAGGTAGGTAGGTAGGTATGTAGATAGGTAGACGGGTGGGTGGGTGTGTAGGTGGGTCAGTAGGTAGGTAGGTAGGTAGATCGGTAGATATGTATGTAGGTAACTAGGAAGGTAGGTAGCTAGGCAAGTAGGTTGGTTAAAAGGGAGGTCAATAGATTGGTAAGTTGGTAGTCGAGTTGGTAGGTAGTTAGTAAGAAGGTTACTTAGGTTGGTGGGTAGATATGCAGATCGGCGGGTAGGTAGGTACATCGTTTGGTAGCTTGGCAGGTAGGCTGGTTGATAGGCAGTAGATGGGTCGATAAGTGTATGTGTTGATGGATTGATAGGTTGACAGGTAGGAAGTAGGTAGGCTGGTAGGTATTTATTTATTTATGGGATTTTTCGCCAACATCTATTGCGTTGTTCTATATATATATTTTTAAAACAGACGTAATATGTTGCATATCTCTCAATGATGCATGCTATGCTGAAAGTGCTTCATGCTGAAATAACGGTCATCTTAATAGTGGGTTGAGTTATCCAACCATCAGTGTAGTTAGGCATACCGGAATGCGTATAAGAGTCACACCTTGTCGGTAATAACTGACCATTGCCTGCTGTTTTTGTCAGATTTGCACAACGGATTATTTTTGCTATTCTACCATGAAAATGGTTTTTCACAAAAGTAGTATTTCATTGCTTAAGTTATGAAAATGATATATATTTGCGAAAGAAGACATGTTTGCTATTACAATTATGCGCACTCGATATGCAAATCACTACATGCGAAACTATTACGCTGTTAGTGCTCGATTGACTGCCAATTCGACAATTAATGATGCACGGGTGGTAATAATGGAACTTAATGGAACTTTTAGTACAGTTTCTAACCAAGGATGCAATACTGAACACGGGTGATAACTTACAAATATAATCCTGAGCACAGAATTTGATAAAGGTACGGAGTAAGGGTAGTGATAATGACGCATTGAGCACAGATGTAACGGAAATACGTAACGCGTGCAATCAGCGTCCGTCAAGCCGGGATGATACATTTGTTGCACAGTTGCCGAATGATAAACATGTGTTGCAGCATTTTGGGCCGCCAATGGTATAGAAGAGATTTCATTGTCATACTTCGGCAAACCTATCTTACTTGATAATACAGATCACATGTGTGAGGCTGGAAAGTCAGCTAGTATCATGGTAATATTTTAACCATGCAGGTTAGAGCAACCGTGTATTTCTTACACGCAATATGTGATTTGTATGAATTATGAAGTTGACCTCTGATGTTGAAGTATATGTTGGCAGCGTTGTGGACCCGTATACAATTAATGCAATTGGTTTTCGATAGATGTAGTGTGTTTACTGCTGAGCTTCAAATACACAATATATTCGTGTCACGCATTTGTGGTGAACACTGTCACAAACCTGTCTTTGATGAACATTAAATGTCACAATTTGCATCACGCTGCTGATGTTAATCAAAATGACTCATTTGAAACCTTTCGTCAATATCTTAATATATATTCACCTCCAAGTAGTTTGCTTCTTTTGCACCAACCCAGTTGTTGTTGTGCCAAAGCCAGCGTATGTTCGGCAAAAGGCCCTTTCTTAGTACACTGCAAAAAAGCTTCTCATATGGGCGATAATTGCATGTATAAGTTTGGCATAGATTTCTAGGCACATTTGTAGAATGCTTCTATGTATTATGACAGACTGTTTTGATCAGTATACATTGTATCCGACATCATCTCTCAGCGGAATCATGCAATATTTAGGATCCATACTAACTGCTTCACTTATACTTGAAAGATGCTTCATTCACTCTTTTTGCTGATCACAGTAGACCAAAGCAATGGTATGAGCTTCAGGTGAATTGGCCGCATGAATTATTTTAATGCTTTAGCATGACCTACGTGGCGCTCAGGTTAAGTTCATTTGCCAGTATGGGGGATGGCAGCGTAGTGTCATGCGGCACGTAAATCAAGCCAGGCAGAGGTATGGGCTGTAAATAATTCAATAGCCATTATTCTTTTGGCAATTATTAACCGACAACGAACTTTCTAAAACCATACACAGGACAACGATAATGATAAAAAACAGTTGTTCGTTGTACTGGTCTATGTGTTTAACAGTAATAATATGAAGTCAGATACCGGCCATTGGGGTAATACGAGGTTATTTATATCTTCGAACATAGATAGCACACGGAAAATTCACCATGATTTATCTATAAAAGGAACTAATCGTGAAGATAAGTTATGGTGATAACGCATCAAGAGAACGCAAGAAATTAACAGAAATGCAATGCATACGAATCCCCGGCGATGTGTTCGCGACAAATGGATCTCCCCCCACAAAAAAAAATCGTCAGTACTAAACTTGATCTCTATTGAATCAATCCATATATTGCCGTCCAATCACATCCACCATCACCGACATACAATAGAATTGCATATTGTAATCGGATGGGCTGTTTTGAATTTCCTAGCCTGGCTACCGAATCTATTCACACGCAATGTTGTTATCATCTTTATCGTGAGTAAGAAGTGGTTGTGTGATATGCGGCGTAATAACCGTTGAATGCGAAACTAACGCAACATTATCAATATGATTATACATATGATGCTGTGAATTTAAAGCTACCATAGATCCATCCCTCATTTCAACTGACGATATCATGAAGAATCGGTCATTCATGGGTCATGTACTACAGATACTGGAATCATCCGTTGTCGGTTGTGAAGTTACCTTTTGCATATGTACAAGCAGATTGACAACAGCATGCATGCTACATGATATGGAGAGCAAGTACAATCGGTGGGTCAACATGCACTTGATGACATCGATGCATTAAATGGTCATGTCATGGTATGGCAATATTAACCCCCTAGGAAATATTTCCATGAAATGCAACTATTCATCCAACCAGAACTATCTTTGTGATAACTTCATTTTAGATGGTAATCTTATCACATGTATACCCCTGACTGCTCGCAAATAATTTTGATTAACGATGTCAATTCCACCAGATATCCTTTCTTTGTCAGTTACCTGAGCGATAACACAAGAAATATAGCATAGATTCTTCAATATTTCCAAGAGTGCAAGTGATGCTTATCAGAAAATTTGATCGATGATAACCTTGTTTTGTACGTTAATGCAAGAAAAATAGTACACAAAGTGTACGTGTTCGACTACCATGATATTCAACACATTACAACAAAGATTGCCACCATCATCAAGTCCTCGGTTCCCAATGCCAACATAATCTTCTTACTCTTTCAACTTTTTACAATCAGTGATTGTAGTAAGCCAACATTATGAAATAAATCATCAAATGACCTTTATACACCTTGCAAACGCTTGTTTGACAAAAGTCTTTCTATAGGATTTGTGCATTTTCAGACGAGATGGTTACGGTGTAATACTTGACTAGACGGCAAATGTGCTTGTAATTGTAACCTTCGACAGGCCTCTCTCCGACCACATTTTTTCAGCTGTCATGCAATCAAGGGTGGGGTGAGACTGGTGGAAAACCTCAATCACGCGTCACCTGCCCTCGTCGACCTCATCCGGGGAGGTATAAATCTATGGCGCTCACAACTTGGTGAAGCCTGTGAAGTCGGCGCATGCACCCTCCTTCCCATTTCACGGCATGGCGGGTTGCGCAGACAAGCTTGCCCGCCTGTATGGTGGACCCGCAGATTAATTGATAAGGGGTTCACTGGCAATTTCGCGGTCCCTGACCCGGGAGCTTGGGCTTCCGAAAGCCCTTGAAAGCATTCTGGGATTATCGGAATGTCAATAACGCTTAGCTGCGTAACATAGTAAACGTATATCTGCATCATTTCTATTTATTTGATATATGCAGTATTGTGGTCATTTTAATACGTAATTAGCCAGTGCTGTGACGCGATTTTAATAGGTTATTAGCCAGTGCCGTAGTGCAATTCTATTACGTTATTATCCAGTGCTGTGGTGCGATTTTAATACGTTATTAGCCAGTGCCGTGGTGCGGTGTCAATACGTTATTAGCCAGTATCGTGGTGCGATTTTAATACGTAATTAGCCAGTATCGTGGTGCGATTTTAATACGTAATTAGCCAGTACCGTGGTGCGATTTTAATACGTAATTAGCCAGTGCTGTGGTGCGTTTTAAATACGTTGAACAATTACTGATAATCTGATTCGTCCATCTTTATGAATGCATCAATTATTAGAAATCAACTTTAACTGAAGTAACAGGCATTTTGATCATCTACAAATGCGATTATAATTCACCAAGCATTCACTCAATTCACGCTATTTGCATTATACGAAGTGCTGCTCTTGGGGAACGGAATACGTCGCGATATCCGATGACAAAGTCAGCTTCATCCGATGCTCATTAGCGAATATAAAAGCAGGCCATAATCCTTCATTAGGGCTTAACGAGTAGCAGTTTCAGTAAATGTAAGAAAAAATCCTTGTTATATCACAAATACTTCACAATTTCACATAAATAATTCAATCCTTCTAGTGAACCTAATGCTTACAGAGAGAATCAGTATAAATTGAATGTTGATAAGTATAATTTGACGTCCCCTTTTAAAGTCCAATGTCGCCGAACGTCTGTGTTTGGCTTGGACGATCGTCTCCCTTGTCGAAGTCATCGAAATGTTTTAGGCGCCCTCTGCATTAATGAGGCCCCTATTTGAATCCCAAGAGACTTCGTAACTCTGTCAGGATCTAATTGCTACATTACCTACCACTAACCTGTCAGTCGAAACTAATACTGCAAGTCCCTGTGGCCTCTTCAATGATCATTTCCAGTGATCAAAATGATTGATAATGAGAGATGGACGAGCTGTGTGCAGGTGGGGAGTAAAGCAGGTTTACCTAGTAGGCTTGTATCAACCGGGTGTTCAAATCCGCATAATCAGTAGTTAATAAATGACGCAGATGGCGGGGAATGAGTTTAAGAGTTTTACGCGACCCATGCTAGTACAATCATGGGTCGAGTTATCCAATAAGCATTTCTCCGATGAAATTGGTTTATACTCGCTGGCAGTTGGATTGAATGCGAACCTGTTTGTTGATATTTTCTAGCATAATATGCGTTGTTCTTCAAACACCCTTTCGCTTAAAATGTTTGTGGACTTCAATATGGATATGGGTGCTGATGTATTCACTTCCGGCTACGAACGCATCAAAGTTACAGAAAATATCAAACCAAATTTTAAGCGTCCTTTCTCTGCCGTTTTTGGTTATATCATTTCTGTTTTCAAAAGAAGCAATCCCAGTCTTTACTGAACAAATAACTTACAAATCATGGTTTCAAACGTTTTATCGTTTTCAATATCGATAATATATGTTCGATGATTACATACACTGGGTCAAATATTGTCAGTGACCCCGTCTACCGTGTCAATGCCATCAATTCCGGTTGCCAGCATACACAAAATACAGCAAACGTTAGTTCAGTAGGTAAGGCTTCGTTTTGGTACAGTGAGTGTGTCAGAGAAAATGTACGTCAGATGTGAAGATGCATTTCTTAGAAATCTGAGGAAACCTTTGATGTCAGCACATGCACCCTTTAACACATCCCTCAATGGTTTGATTCGGAGTTGATAGAAGCGGTACATGAGACCAAATGTCTCAGTATAGCGCCTGTATCATGATGATACTCACCTTCAATAACTTTCCAGCGGCCGATCTGCAATGAGGTCTTATATTTGCTAGCCACACATTGAAGCAAGACACGAAGTGTAGAAAGAAGCAGTACTTTGGAAAGGCACACAGCTGCTTTCTCCGTTGATTTACGAAGTGTGGAGTTTTCTTTAAATTGTTTCCGCGACATTCTCACCACGATGCAATTGCTCAACATGCACAACTCACAAAACAGTAGCTCCTGTATGATCAGATGTATCTCTGATAATGTGTGGACATTGGTTGATCTTCCCCTGTCCGTATACATGTTCTTTTAAATGAAGTTATTATTTGAATGTTTCGACCAAACATTCGGTTGTTTGTTCAGGTACTGGCCAAACTTGCTGTCTCTTACAACGGATTTGTTCCATCCAATCCATTATGGGTCAGATGAATGCTTCACACGGCTGGCTTGTTGAATTTCTGCTTATTTTCCAGGCGTTATGCTTCAGCTATAGTCGAGGTCCCCTAGCCTGTTGTCTGTGGGCCCTGTTTACATGTTAATGATATTCAATAGTCTCGCCAACAGTCTAGGATAGAGTCCCGTCTTGAACTTGTGCAGCATCCCAGATTTGGGATGGTCCAATCACAAGCCGTGTCTCTCTGTCACTCTCGGGTACTTTTGAGTCATTGTGTCTCTTTGGTCAGTGTCACATTTTGCGAAGATTCGGCGTCATATTTGTTTTGGTACGCTCCGTTTGAAAGACTTGTTCGCTCGGCTGCTTGTTGGGTCGTAACTGTTTTGTGAATGTGGCTGCTGGGACGGGGAAACATTTTGGTGTACACATTGTTAGCTTCTGCTCTCGATGCAATGTTTGGAATGGGCCAGGGTTCGACACCAATGGCTGTCTGCTTGCCGGGACTAGTGATTTGTCATGTCGTACAAGACGAGTGATTTTTATGAGCCGGGCACACATTCTACAACACCCCGATTTGTTGTTTCACGCTGAGTGGCACCGTTTATCACACAGACGTTGAAAGAAGCAGACACACAACTGGTTCTATTTAACTGACTATTAGGTAAACATACTATCATGCAGCTAAGCGATTACAGCGCTTGTTGTGGTGTTAATTTGAAATTTTGAGACGCCCTATAATTCCAGAAGACATTCAATGTGTTCTCATTGAACGCAGACCACAACAATGTATATGACGTCGCATAAATTCGAGGGTGCGTATCACAAGCCAGTTTCATGAGCCAGAGACGCGCAACTAAAGTTAATCCGGGTCACAACCTTTGCGTTGACTGGTCACGAAGATTAATGAACGTGTCTAATGAATATTCAGACGCGCCAGTTTTAGACCTTGTCCTGTCGTACACTATCAGGTAAGAAATTATTAAAAACAGCTTGTGCAGTAAATGCGATCTCATCGGAACAGAAAGCAATCGGACTTCTGGAAGCAGATACACGCCACATATATTGTCAAACACAATACTGATGTTGATTAGAACACAATTCTGTTGTTGCTAGCTGGACAGAAAGTAGTGCGCATGGTTTGAAAACGCAGCCAGCCATATGCCCTCCTTAGTTGCAGAATAATGAAAGAGAATTACCCTTCAGTTCATAAACGGCATACATGAGTGATGTCCAATGTCTATCCCATTTGAATGACCGCTTTCTGAAAAAAGTCCCTAAAAGTCCCAATTACTGTCCTATTCAATCACAAATGGCGAGTGACAAAGTGGCGGAAAAAAGCGTCTGCGGTTGCTAAGGACACGTGTTCCGGCCTCAAATGATTCGAGGTCGAGTGATGTCAGTTGGGAATGTGCCAATTGACAAGGCACGCTTGCAACTGTAGCGTATATATATATATATATATATATATATATATATATATATATATATATATATATATATATATATATATATATATATATATATATATATATATATATATATATATATATATATATATATATATATATATATATATATACATGCAATCCTGCATTTAGCACGGCTTGCATAAATTAATATTTCATTCCATTTTTTCCTGATGTGGGAATACCGTTTCTGCAGTCGATGCATCCCATCAGCGTTAATTTTATATCAAACATAAGTAACTAATGCATCCAGTTGTATTCACCTCGCTTAGTTATATCACTGCCGATAGTAAAATAGTCCAGGTGTATTGGTCGGAAATGTATTCAATTAAAGCTAACTAGTTGCCAGGTCATGGGGTCATTTTAACTCTTTCCTCTTTCATATTTCAGGTAACCATTGTTGTTTATGTTTACTCTTTCCCCTTTCATATCACTTGTAACCTTATTTGTTTACGTTTACTCGTTCCCCTTTCTTACTACAGCTGATCATCAGGGTTAATGATATTTTGCGTCATGGTATGTATAATGTCGGGTAACCCATTGTTGGTAATCTATGCTTGAGGTCAGTTTTATGACTATGTCAGGTGACCTCATCTGACAAAGTGTGTTATCAGTTAGACAAGTGAGTAAGTGAGACTGCAATCCTGCACATTATGCACTCGTAATGTTATTTGTGCATGAACTTGTGCAGATCAGGTGCCCTGGTTTACATCAGTTCCTGGGCTGTTGAAATGATTACTACACTGACTGCATGAATATAATTGCTATATCCTTTTCCGAACAAGAAACGATATATGATGTAGGTCATGCCAACCTGTAAACTATACATACTCAAGCAGCTAGTAAGCGCATGGCAGAACTGCGTCGCACATAGATAAGCGGGTTCCAAGGAAGTATCAGATACTAAGATCCGTTTTTAATAAATAATCGAATAATCAGAATTGGTTAAACCCTAATGGCTGTGTGGCTCCGTACGTCCGAAGAACAATATTTTCTTTTTTGTGTGTCTTCCTTGTCTATATAGCACATACACTGGTGGCCATATTCTGGTTAGCGCCATTTATGGTCCTTACTGGTATGACCTGTTTCCTCACTAACAAGCAGCATAATATAACAAATAACGCTTCGATGTGGTTTTCACAGCTTAGGCTCTGCTCTAGATCAGTTCCATTTCCAGGAATGCCGTCCGACGATCGGCCGACTTTCCAGAAAATGGGATCAAATAGTTTGGCCCGTTTATCTGCCAATATCCGGCATGCCTGGAAGTCTGTCTATGTCCCTGTGATACTCCTGTGGTATCCGGCTAGGTACCGGCACAGAGGCACAGAGGCTGGACGGCCGCCGGACGGGCATCTGGAGTGTGCCTGTCGAATGCCTCGCAATCAACCGCCGCGATCTTGTGGCCTTTTGTCAATTCATGAATTAAGTCTATGTTTTCTTCAATTTATTTCACAATTAAAGGTTTTATCCTCTCCATTGTACAAAACATGTCTTTATTCAAAAAGAACATGCAAAACATGGAAAAAAAGAACACTAGGCCACACATGCTCTCCTTTTTATCCTCCTGGATATCCGACACGGTCTGCTCTTTATGGTCCCGGTGGGTGAGGCAAGCATGGACTTCTGAGAACGAGTCTGTCTGGCCGATGGCGGTATGGGTTTGGGTATTTGAGGCCGAACCAATCAGGTGGCTTAAGTTCATCCCTCCTTGACTGGAGGAGCTGCTGTGGAGGGTGGCCATGGCCTGGCTGAGCACCCCAGGAATACACAATACCACATCCAATACAATCAATAATATGTTTAATATATTTATTGGTTCGTGTATGAACATCGTCAGGGGCAAATGGGTCGCATAGCAAATTAATTCGTTCGATTTTACATATTTCTACAAATTACGAACGACAAGGTCTTAAAGTCTGGGTTCATAGTGTACACTTGTGTATTCAATGTCGCAAATAGGCCAACTCATAAAGTAGAACGTTCTGTGATAAATTAATGGTTCCAAGTTTTGACTGTGCATGTTATCATCGCTTGATGAATGACAGCTATATAATTCATGGTTTAGGTAGCAATATGTATGAATAACATATAGCCATAATACAATCAGCAATGCAATAACAATAATACTCGTTTTCCGCACTTTGATGACCTTCTAATGCGCCCCATTGCAAATTCATTCGTTCGATTGTAAGTAATGTATGATAATGTCTAGGTTCATAGCGACAGGTTGTGTATACCAAGATGCATATAGGACCACTCAGACTGCAAAGTGAAATACACGATGAGTTTTGTTGCTTCCACCTTCATCAGAATTCAGTCAGGATAATTATTAATACAGCATAGCAATTGAGAACGGCCTCACCATAACAACATGGTGTTTGCTTTCCATTGATAAATTAATGGCTCCCAGCCCTTGTTGAGTATGCTATCATTGCTTGATTAATGACAGCCATCGTGCAGGCAGCAATATAAACAACTAACATATAACCATAGCATATTTGCAACGCATTAGTGTCATTCAACTGTTTGAATGCGCTACCTTAAGGACAATACGCTTCTCGTAGTAGTATTCATGCCACGTAATCTGTTATGCAACTTGAAGTACAGCAACGTTTTGCATTGATCATATTTGGATGTCAAAATCTTTCAAACAACTTCGGAGTGGTAACCCAAGCGTTTAACAATTTGTGTTGCAAATCATATAACGCCTGTATTCTTTACATAGTATTTTGTTTGTCGGTGGTAAAATCTAATATCAATGCTAGAACATTTTAAATGCGGTGATGCTTGTGTCGAACCAAAGCGCAATTTTCTATGGCAATACTCTCAGCTACGATTCGGGAGGTGAGCAGCGAGCTCTCATCCAGCAATAACTGCATACAAACTGCACATCCCCCTGGCGGTTTTATTCGGTCTCGTACGTGCCCTTTTTTGGCATTTTGGCCATTAACAAGGCCGAAATATTAACGCTCGTTAACGTCTATATTTCGTTGATTTGTATTTGCGCCAGTGTGCATATCAATGGAGATCGTTGTAGCAAAGATACCGAAATTGTTCGGTGGAACAAGACTTAGAAGAAGAGGACGACGACGAAGAAGAAGAAGGAGGAGTTGTGCATACATTACAATGTATAGACTATGTATAACAAACTTATATTGCACAGGCAAGTATAGAAAAGGCTGTATTTCATTTTTGTCATAATAACGAGATTGAAATTGATGTATTGTACTGCACACGCCATAGCTATAACCTTATTTCGTGACTGAAATGACACTTGGCAATACTCTTGGATAAGAGGTGGGTGGCGAGCTTAGTGGCCTAATATAGCAACAGCAGCATAGAAACTGCACACCTGAGCGGTAAGTCGTGTACCTGATATGTCATCATGATGTCTCAATCGAAATAGTGGAAGCTCATTAGTGTTAATAATTATTTGATTTCTATTTCGTTAGCGATGACTGTCGATATTTCTGATATCAAGCAATATGCTATAAGAGTCATAACGGTGACCGGTCAACATAGCAAATTTCTCGATATTGTTTTAGTCAAAACAATAACTTGTGCAAGCCTACATCAATTATTCTTTATCAATTACGTTTTAGGACGAAGCGTGGCAACAGTATTCCGCTTTTATGTTATCATGTTATCATTTCGCAGAATGGATCCTGGCTATGTTCGTCACTAAAACATCCCAGCACATTTAGTAGTGTTTCTGCTGCTGAAGTTAATTGCCCCAAGATCGCGTTCGGTAGCTCCACTGCAGACCCTACCCATCGATACTGCAGACCGCGTCTTGAATAGCCGATAACTCACTTTTCAGAAATGCCTAACCAGTGAGCGGAATAGAAAACGGAAACACTGCTTGCCGGGTCTGACGATATGCGCTGTCTGCTCATCGCGCCCCTCGTTCTGATAAAAGCCTGACCAGCGCGAATATTAAACATGCTTTGATCTTATGAATATATCATGTTTCAATTTTGTTTAGATTATAATTTGCTGATAGTATCATGAGCTTTCGTAATGCCCAAAAGTATTCAACATGCATGAGTTATTATCCAATTTACAAACATATGCGTAACACGCACATTACTAGACTCGAGTTGTCAAAACTGACAGGCAACAGCTTGAAGCTTTGATTGGCGTACTTGATTTAACAACCAATATTCAATTTTTGTAACTCTTTCATGAGATTTAAAGATTGTGTAGCATAAGAAAGTACCTTAGCCAATCCATACCGGAAATTGTATTCACTTATTTATATCATCTCGATTTGATTATTGCAATTCGCTGCTGTATGGACGCCATTGGTACCTTGACATAAAACCGCAACACGCACAAAATACTGCCGCCGGTCTTGTTTGATAAAGGCAGACCTGGGGAAACATCCCTAAAATCATGTGGACCCTACATCGGCTTCCTATGGGAAACGCATTATATGCAATATTCTGCAAGTAATCTTTAAGGCTGTCAATATAATGTAGCGCCAAGCTACTTACAGGAACTGGTTGTTGAATACCAGCCTGCAGTGGGTCTTTATGACAATTATCTGCTACAAATCCTCACATCTCCAAACATGACTTCCTACGATGCCAACGCGTTTGGAAATGCCGCCCAAAGTTTGTGGAATGCATTACCTACCGCCGTCTACCGGTTAAGATAAAGATAAAGGTACGTTTATTGTCTTCAGCCAATCGCATCGTTACATCATCAATAAAAACGTATATAGTATATACATGTAAAGACATTTATGTATGTATGTATGTATGTATGTATGTATGTATGTATGTATGTATGTATGTATGTATGTGTATGTATGTATGTATGTATGTATGTATGTATGTATGTATGTATGTATGTATGTATGTATGTATGTATGTATGTATGTATGTATGTATGTGTATGTATGTATGTATGTATGTATGTATGTATGTATGTATGTATGTATGTATGTATGTATGTATGTATGTATGTATGTATGTATGTATGTATGTATGTATGTATGTATGTATGTATGTATGTATGTATGTATGTGCATGCATGCATGCATGCATGCATGTATGCATGTATGTATGTATGTATGTATGTATGTATGTATGTATGTATGTATGTATGTATGTATGTATGTATGTATGTATGTATGTATGTATGTATGTATGTATGTATGTATGTATGTATGTATGTATGTATGTATGTATGTATGTATGTATGTATGTATGTATGTATGTATGTATGTATGTATGTATGTATGCATGCATGCATGTATGTATGTATGTATGTATGTATGTATGTATGTATGTATGTATGTATGTATGTATGTATGTATGTATGTATATGTATGTATGTATGTATGTATGTATGTATGTATGTATTTATGTATGTATGTATGTGTATGTATGTATGTATTTATGTATGTATGTATGTATGTATGTATGTATGTATGTATGTATGTATGTATGTATGTATGTATGTATGTATGTATGTATGTATGTATGTATGTATGTATGTATGTATGTATGTATGTATTTATGTATGCATATATTTATGTATACATATATATGTGTATATGTGTATGTATGTATGCATGTATGTATGCATGTATGTATGCATGTATGCATGTATGCGTGTATGCATGCATGTACATAAGGAAGATAGACACAGAAATGCATGTTTACAGCAGCCATTGATTGGGTACGAATAATATATTTGCATTAATAAAGCAATAGATTCAATGTTACAACAATATGAGATGAAATTGATGTAGCTCACAGTATATACCCACCGGTCCGCTGGTTTGCACCAGTGAGCATCTACTTGCCCATAACATTTGGAACTTGCCCATTGTATCAAGCAAATAGAATTACATCAAAAAAACATACCCACTCCACCCTCCTCTATTAATAATCATCAGCAAACAGTTTAAGGTCATCCCAAAGTCTGACAGAGGTGTGTATTTCTGAAGACATCTGAATGTGCTTGGCTAAATGCGACAAACCACTGACATCATGGAGTAAGGATGATATTCTGGGGTATTTAGTGATGTTTAGGTACAAAGAGATCTCGACTTATCTGATTCCTGACACAAATACAAATATCTGCACACCTCAATACTGTTGTTATTTTATATAAGGGACGAGTCCGTGAATATTTCAGATTGTAATGGTGACCAGGTGGCGATGCGCTCGTAACAAAACCGCTAGTGATAAGTTCATACTGTCGGTATTTCTTTTCGTTGTCATGTTCAATTGGGAGGTCGTTTATGGTTGTTTTTTCCTGTTGCAAAAACTGGCTCGATTGTAATCTTTTCAAGGTATTGGGGAGAGCAAGTTATCGATTATTTGTCGACTTAGACCCTCTGCAAGCAGCTTCAGAACGTAGGTTACAAAAATAAACCAATGAGAGGCGACAGGGTCAATTACAATCGCTTGCACAATTCTTCTGGCATTATCGCCCAAACTCCGCTCGTTTTCACAAGATGTCTAGTTACAATTCATCTCCCGACAAAATTAAGGACTCAGACTTTAAAAATCCATTCAAAGTGGCCGGGGTCAAGAAGATTTTGTCACAACAGAATTGTCATGATTGTTTAGAAAATACACCTTTACCCTTTGGGAAAATTTATCGAATTCCATGTTTCGTCCCCGGGAAGGCATGCTGTGTGTTTGCGCTAAATGATACAATGAGCATTTGCGATTTCGAACGAAGTAAGATAGATAATTATGTAGTCGTTGTAAGCAAAATATACAAATATCACTCATATAATACTCTCCGTAACAAATATCATACAATAAGCAGACATTGCTTGCTGCAGAATGGTGACCAGAATTGTAATGATAAAGTGATTAGAATGTTTGGAAATAGGGATCATCTAATTCTATAGATAATCACATGTCCACATTGCTGGAATATAACTCTGGAATGCGCCAATAGCAGCAGGGTGAGCTTCACGCAAGTACTTGATACAGCGCTTTAACCAGAATATTGTTCAAGGTCTGTAACATTCCTGTGGCATATTTGTTAAGTGTTCGCATATCTGCTAATCTTGCAAGCAAGACATGTTACAGAGAAAGAGGCAATGTTATGTCAAATCACACTAAGAGGACTGCGTTGCTTCCTGCGGTCGGTAGTATATGTGATACATAAACATATGCTAATATCAAAGAGTTTATGTCCATAGCTTTGCATTTTTGCTTTGACACTTACTTTTCAAAATGCAATTACCTGTACATTCTGTTTCACATTGCTGCTTTGCAAGTCATATAAGTAAATGTCGGTCCCTCTCTACTACGTAAATTACGTTAACATTCAACTAACTCTATCTGCGGGATTATCACAATATGATATTTGTGCAGCGAGTGTTAGGCAGGGGCATGCTCATGTTGACCAGTCATACCATTACCAGCAGTGTAATAGCCCAAGCATACGGCTCACATCATATAATTGGTGAACCTAATTACCCGCATACGGCGCGTCATGTAAGGTACGCTGTATATTGACATTATTCTGCATGGAGGTATCCCCCCACTATGTTACAATGTTGGTTTATGTAAACTCATTCTCCTTCAAAATCACCATGCGATTGGGTTCATGTTAACTCTGTCCCTTTTTTATAACCCTAGAGCGACTCAATCCCCTTATATGCCACAGATAAATATGGGGTTTCATGTTTTTCTTTTACATCACAGCTTACAAATAGTGGTTAATGTTAACTCATTGTCCCTTCATATCACAGCTTAGAAGTTCATGCTTGCTCGTTCTCTTTTTTATACCACAGCATACCATGGCTTTGCGTGGCATATCACAGCAACCATGTGGCTTTTAGCAAGTCGCCCCCCTTACAGGAATCAGCTGAACATAACTGACCATGGGGTCAACTACAACCCCTCGGTTAGTCAACTACAACCCCTCGGTAATTAAGCAAAGTCATGATGTTGGTTACTATTCCACAACCTTTGTTGTGTTATACAATGTATACTACCGTATCAATGCATCATACGCCGATGGTGTCCTTTCATCCCAAAGAATTGTACAATTACTAATCACATTTTGTTATCGACCAGCCAAATATTTTCGCCTTTACAAACATATAATATGAACAAAAGCGCCAAGCAAGGATGTGCGTTGCTAACCTTACGAATGCATTGACAAGTTAAAAAACATCTTGAGATATTCGTTATGATACATAAAGATGACCATATTCCGTTATCCATGATCCAAATGTCTGTATAACTGCAAAGCTGCCAGAAATAAGCACCAGACGTAATGCACCATTTTTAATCCTGGCCGGATGGCTGTCTAATCTGCCGGATGGCTGTCACTATTAGTCAAAAAGAAGGAACAAGGCAAACATATATAGTCCTCAAATATATCAGCAAATAACTTCCCGCTTCACATAAGGTACACAGTACCTGACCTTAGACTGAAACAAATGTGTTCTGTCTCACGAAGATGAAATGCTGCTAATTCAGCACGTGGCGCAGTGCTTCCGGAATCAAGATCCTAGATGGTCTAGAGCCCGAGCTTCTGCAAAAACAGTAGCCGGTGGTGGTCATTTTCTAAACGAGGACCATTATGTGATGGCCCCCATATCCAAAAGTCTTTCTTAGGAAATGGTATAACAGTGTGTCAAGGTTTATGCTTGTATAATCAAAGGTACATCATCGATCATTATTTCCCGTGCGTATGTCGGGCTGTGTTTGTCATTTTCAAAATAGATAAGCTTGTGGGAATGGTGAATCGACTTATATACTGAAAAAGCAGCAATTGGTGTATTGCAGAGCACGTGACATAGCTAGAGGCCAATTGTGTGAGGAGAATAATATTGGCCAATACACTTTTCTGAGAATTTGGAGATACGCAGCGAGTGCTCATCGTGAAATAACTGGATATGAACTGCACCCCTGGTTATCAGGCTATGATGCGTTCTTTTCCGAAGGACGGCCGAGTTATCACATGCGCGTTTACTTCAATATGTATTCGATTCGTATTCGAGCATGTATGCATCTCAATACCATACGAAGAAATGATACAACGGAAGTTGTCTTGGATTTTCTACATATTTACGCTCAAGTGGTCGAGAAACCCACAAGCTCATGTATACTACACGTATCCATGTCCTTGAAATCCGCGCAAAATCCAGCTTGTCACGACACATTGTTTGTATCGACTGAGTGCATTTTTCAACCTCAAGGTCATTGGAGACGTATTTGTTATAATGCCAACCTAATGCGTATATTATGTTTGGTGGCCTGGTAACCTCTTTTCTGGAGCACTGATCTTCTGCCAAACGCAGGGATAAATATGCCACATTTAGAAAGCTGGCCGTGGCAATTACCTGCTGACGACATAATTGTTTTACCTGCATTGAATCAAGTCAACGTTATACCAAGCGTATCCTCTATCGTGGTCGTCCGCACACGGTGGCTAGATGGTTTAGCATTGGACTGCGCAACCCAGCAGCACGTGGACAACGGCACTCAAGTATCCTCTCGCGTTGTCACAGACCTGCTACGCCCAGAATCCTGTGCACGAATGTCTGTCAATCACATTCTATCTTCAAGAGAGGCAACCTGAATGTGAGACAGACATTCCTTTTAAGAAGATAAACCCCTTTTATGACGCATATGATTTCGCCGAAAAAAGTTATCTGTCCTAGATATCCCATATCAGCCACTTCGACGCGCAGCATGTACAACCTTCTCATGAGTCCTTTTTATTCCAGTCGCCAAATCCACACGAATGCAAGGAGCTAAAATTAAATAAGCGGAATTCGCCCTCCACTTGCCCCCATAGTCCAAAACCAATACATTGTCTACCACACTGACATAATTCAATAGTGCTCTGCTGATGGCGAGGATATTGTGCAAGACTACATTTTAATCTACAGACGGTTGATCTCTGTTGGCAGTACAAAGAGTATAACCCCCGTTTTAATATATTATACAATTTGACTCATCTAATCTCGTAGCAGATACCTGTGTAATTATAGATCAGATGTAAATCAGAGTGAACCTAGGTTTTAACAACATCGCACCAGCGACAAGTAAGTGTATGCGATGGTAGTATTTCAAGCACATGGAGATAGATGTTTTTAGATCTTTACAGTACTGGGCGGAGCGTCGCTTGGCCAATTAGCAAATGGTTACGCGTCACGTGATAATGGCCTTCTGGATGCGCGGCTATCCCAGGTCATACGAAGGTGAGTGCACATTTGTGGTCTAACAAAGCAAGTCGTAGGTCTTCATTATGTTCAAAGTGCCTTCTTCTTTTTGCATTTTTATCTATTCCGTGAAGTCACCGTATATAATATGCGTAAAATGACTGAGCACAACTACCATCGAACGCATAATTACCGAGATCAAGAACAAAGCGTGATAGCCAGGAGCAGAGTTTGAATTGTGAACACTCAAGGCACATCGCATGTGATGAATGATAATTGCAACAACTGCCAATGAAAATATGATCCATGATCAAATTAATATATTTTCTGTTGCATGGAACATCATACTTGTCTGCAAGATGTTACTGGTCTGAGGGATGTTACTTGTCTGCGGGATGTTACTTGTCTGCGGGATGTTACTTGTCAGCGGGACATAACTTGTCTGAAAGATTTTCGTGAGATGGTACTTGTCTATGAGGTAGTGCTTGTCTTCGAGGTGGTCAGCGGGAACACACTTGTCTGTGAGATGTTAGTTCTCTACGGGATGGCACTTGACTGTAAGATGTTACTTCTCTGGAGAATGGTACTTGGCTGTGAGATGTTACTTCTCTAACGAATGGTACTTGTCTGTGAGATGTTAGTTCTCTGCAGAATGGCACTTGACCGTGAGATATTACTTCTCTGCAGAATGGTACTTGTCTGTGAGATGTTAGTTCTCTGCGGTATGGTACTTGTCTTTGAGGTGTTACATGGTTGCTGGATGATACTTGTCTGCAGAACGTTACTTATATGAGGGAAGGTACTCATTGACGTAAATAACGGATCAGAACACATTCTAAAGCCAACGTTGGGGGATTAAAGAAGCAAGTCTTACAGCAGGGAATGATGACCATATGTGTAATGATGGAGGTATAATTACGAAAACAATTAGATCAATCTCGTTAAAGAGATAACTGCATGTCTACATGGCTGGCATAGAACTTGAGAATGCACTTGGTCAATTACAGGCGATGAACTGCATGACAGTCCATCCCCTCCCATCCTTTTCTAGCTTTGCTGCTAAGGCAACCACACTCTTGTCGTTGCACGCAGATGCCTTCAACGTGTCACGTTAAAAGTGCGACATTAATGGGCTTGTGATTCAATGTCTCCCTTGCTTTTCAATCGGTCCATTAGCGGCTTAGAATGGCGCGTGGTGTAAGGTGAGTATTAGTCTGATATGCGAATAAACTTGGCAAGACATCCTTGTGGTGGCTGGTGAATACTTATCAGTGGCTTATAACGTGTTATCACCTAAGTAGTATCTGTTAACGGACACTTTCAATTGAACATGACGTGCGCCAGTGATGTACAGGACATAACAATGTGTTTCACTATCGCCGACATAACAACAATTAGTATGATTGGATGTTTATTTATGCAATAATAGTAAGTCACAGTACAGATTGAGCCTGCTGTTATCATGTTTCACCCACTAAGAAAGAGTGAAAACTAGAACAGATAATGTTTTTAAATAATCATCCTCAATCTTAAGCTGTCCTTCTTCACGAACATATCAGTCGTATTAAGTGAATTGCGAAGCATATATTTACGTATCGACACTACCAATGCGTGACTTGCTTTTAAGTAGCACATAGTCTGAGCGTGTAATTCCTGCACAGCTGAATATTGTTGCTATTTTTATTAAACCCTCGCTGAGGAGAGCGTGACACTGGATTGTTTGTATTTCTAGTAATTATCCAGGCGTTTATAGCTAAAGCTTATTAACATAAGTTGGTGGGATTCGCGCTGTGGCCATGTTATCAGTCGGCACCATGACATGAAATGAGAAAAACACCGTATGCAGCAAATGTTATCTCTTGGGAACAGAAGCAATTGGATTTATATAAATAATTTATATCGCACGTCACATATATTGCAAGCCATTACTTGTGTGCTGAATGCAAAAATATAGAAATTATACAAATACTTGATTGAGTTGGATAAAAACACAATTTAATATTACCACCCAGAACTGACCGTAGAGTGCAATGCATGTCACTCAAAATAGATCCATGCATAGCTTCAATCCGCAGAATGCCATACGTCCAGTTGGCTTAGAATCATATATAATGTATTGATACATATCGTTATTAACACTGTTCAGGTCCGAACCACCTTACTATGCACAGTCATGCATCAATCCTGTCATCTGATAACCCCTAGGCTTCAGTGTCTCAACTCTCCTTTGATTTACACGTCATCATCATGGGATAGAAATGGGATTAAAATGAAATGAAACTCTATCAACTTCGATGTTATATCGCGACTGGGGCGGTTGATGATTTTACTGTGTACCGAATGCGCAAACATAAAATGGCGCGACTTTGTTATTGCAGATACGATCGATACGGACATTATGCTTAAGCCTGGCGCCGTAAGGCCATGAGATTAGATTATTTTACATTTGGAAATGGAATGATATGAAGCATAGGTGTTTATGTGAATTTTCAACAGCGAAGTGATATGGCGACTTTGATGGATGAGGATGACTGCGTTGAGCTCGTTTTTGCTTCTTGATGTATCATCATATTTCGTTTGATAGTTTTTTTTTTCGTATCTAGTGGTAAACCGTTCTTGGCATTGAAACATATGCGAATGCTAAACGAGTAAGACCAGTCACTACGCATGTCGAGAAATCAATATGTGCGGCAACCAACGCCATTCTACATTTGATTAAGTTGGAGATGGTTGTGTTGAATGTTGCTTGTCGTCAGTAACAGCTCATCAAACATCTAGAGTTATATCTATAATGTCGTATGTGTTGAAGTTTATGAGCTTTTGTTTCTTATCGCACGAACCATCCATGCTGAAGCTAAAAACAGTTACTAAGATTGTTGACGTGAATCAGTAACAGGTTGCTGATGATGACTGTTGTAAGTGATGTATTTATTTGCGCTATTCTGCAACAATTTAATCTGTACTAACGGTTGATAACATACATATATACCTGCTTAAATAACCATGGAACATATATTAGAACCCATGGTTTGCTTCACCTGACCCCAATGCTTTCTATATTCAGCCTTACTAGCCGTAAGAATCAATGTTTATCAGAAGCAGCGTTAAATCCATGTACGAGCAATATCTATGCTTCCTATTTATAGCACGGTCGGCATGATTTATTGATTGCTTAATGCATCATTATGGGGCAACGTAGTAAACGTTGATAGATGCATAGCATGCAACCACTGATTTATATGCGACACATATTGTAGTGTCACAGTAAAATGGCCGGCATATGGTTATATTTCTTTATGAATAACGAGAAGTGACAGCTTGAAACGTAGAAAGCGAAGATTCCAATCAATGGAAATATGTAGGGAGAGAATAATGACAAAGCATAATATGCGTTCATTTCAGTTGTGCGCATTAATGCATAACGATAGTTAGTTGATTTTTGTTCGCTCATTGATGTCACGTCAGGTCAAAGTATGTTCTTCTCGGTCGAATCTTCTCCTGATTTCTTACGAAATATGGTAAATTGCATGGTCGTAACACATAATTCCACACGTCGCATGCTGGATTTATCTCTTCACGGCTTGACGACACCACATTGATGAATATTCATGGTGATTTTGTATTATTTTCTCCTTCTACTGCGCAACGCCGACTTCACTTTGTGGAATAATTTTACCCTCTTGAGCATCCCGATATGCTCAGTGATTCTATTAAACCAATTACAAAACCAAGTGGCTTGTGCTCAATGGCCACATCTTGTTTTTTTCGGCGGCGCCAATGGATGACGCAAATTCGAGACAGCGGCTTCACAAAATTGGGCATGTTAAAAAATCAGAATGGTTCACACAGAACCATGCAGACTGGAGCTATGTATATGTACTTAAATGTTAACCTTAATGCAGCACACAAAGGCTGCCTGTTTAATCTTTTGTCATCACATTCGAGCACATATTGCCTCTTTATGCGCATTCAAACGGCCGAAGACGCATATCATCGTGTCCTATCACCTCCGCTGTTTTCTTACCACCGGCAACAGCTATAAATGTCTCTTTAGATGAATTATACTGTTTCTGTTCATGGAAAATAAGTGCATTATATTGAACAAAGGAAATATTGTGACTTTCGATCGCATTTATGATATGTACTCACACATGAATGTGCTCATTATAACGTC
Organism: Urechis unicinctus; assembly: GCA_034190875.2. Taxonomy (NCBI): domain Eukaryota; kingdom Metazoa; phylum Annelida; class Polychaeta; order Xenopneusta; family Urechidae; genus Urechis; species Urechis unicinctus. The sequence continues at coordinate 5,783,012 of CM067347.1, forward strand.
AAATATTACAATGCATAACTTCCATATATAACTGTTATATATACGACGTCCATATTTGAACAATGAAGTTATACGCTTTATCATTGTATGTAAAGTGCAAGCGGTCGGATCTGACAATTAATCATACATGACCGAAAAAAGCCTTCAATGCTTCAACCATTGATGATTTTCAGTGATTGTTGCGGAATGGATTGCAGCATTTTTTCCTTTCTACTCTAAGACATCCTTTTATAATGTTAAATGTATTGATAATGATAGCCCGTGACGAGGATCAAACCATTAAAATGATATTAGCAATGCATGAATGTTTCATCAATAATCGCCATATTGCCCAGAACGTTGGGCCTCTGGCACACCCGATTATAACAATGATTGGCGGGAAATAATTTTAGATGTACCTTTCATTAAAGTATAATTTAAGATGTTTAGTCGTACACGTGAAATATAAGCATATTTTATTAAAGTATAATATGCTGCCAGTATGTGGTATTTGTCAGGGAGGAGAATACGATTGACGTGAATATTAGAAATAAATAGCGAAATCATTAGAATTGTTAAAATTAATGCCAATTTTATCAAGGGGTGCTACTCTTATGAATACGAAATAGGGGTGCTATTATGAATACGAAATATGCTATTGTAGAATTTTTTTTTCTAATACCTAACTGCTGATATCCCAAAGTAGCCGCGTTTCTACGTTTAGCGTATTTTCACCAACATCAATTCCTTCATATATTGTACATCCTCTGTTGCTATCACCATCAATGTCTAATAGTTAACTTCAATAAGTAATCATTAGCTATGGGTTGGAGGCTCATTCTACAATGGTCAATTATGGCAGTTTTTTTATGCAACCATTGAATAAAGATTTCGTTTTGGGATGAGCGATTGCTGGAATCAAGATACAGAGGGAATGTTACAAAACTGCTTTCTTTACTAGCATGTGTTTTTGTGATCGTATCATAAACCAACTGTAAATGAAAAATGGGTGGATGATTAACTACAATGCTTGGCAAGTCACTCCAAACAGCTGCTATGTTTTATAATTAATCAATCAAATGCATCTGATAAGAAGCCAAAAGCAGTATGCAAACATCAATATAAATCATTGGCTCTGAACATGGGGAAAACAGCAATCATGGAGTAATTGCTTAGCATGAATATAGCAACGCTTTATATCGAACATGACGTAACCATATATCAACCTTTGTAGCTGAGCACGGATGCATACGTAACTGTACTTCCGCCGGTGTTTATTAGCAAGATAATCATCAATGGAACCGATTTGGTGACTAAAGTACAATGCGGTTTGACACTTTTAAGTTCAGGAAAATAAGATAGAAGAACCTACAAGACCAATGTACATCGACTTTCTGGCTTCACGGTCTGCTCAATATTCACTCTGAAATGCTCTTTAATATTTTTTTTTAACTAAAGGGGCTTTGAATGTGGACAGCGTTTACCAAATAGATAATCCGTAACGAAGCCATTTTAAACATGAATACTGAATCTGAACTAAAGATCGCCATGTTTATAGACAATATCATCCCAGCAATAACCTCAACAAAAATGGGCTTAGCATTAAACCGAAACTTTGCAGATGACATATGCCTTGGTACGATGAGACTGGCCTCAACTACTTCTTTTTGGCAACTTGACTTGATATTCCTTTTTCATCTTTTCTGCTAGCAGCTTTGTTTGTCCTATGAAACAAGGTAAATATGCATATCTTGCTTCAAGCCAAATAATCGCCTTTGCTTCTTACATTATGATTTTCTTCATGGACGGTAGACGCAAAGCACTTATACAAAACGTATGCTAAGATGGTTCACTGTGCAGTGATCATGAAAATGTGTTAAACATACGCTCGTCACATGTGACAAAACCACAAAGACAACCAAAGCAAGTGGTCCTATCCAACCAACGCGTCGGGTCAAGGCGTATTTTGTAGATATGGAGTTTTCTGATTGGACGAGGCAACCATGCCTTCGAATTAATCAGATAAATTATGCGGTTTTAATAGACGCTATGAGAAATCACAACGTAGCGATAAGCTTTTTGGTTAAAATATATAGGTATTCCATATTGACGAATAACAGCCAGCAGGATTATGATAACTTTGTTAAATACGACAGAAAACAGTTATAACGCCATTGAGTATAATTCTTTTCAGGAAATAAGACCATTGTTTAATGTTCAATATTATAACATGGGCGCACATTTACCTTTACCATGCAGCAAGACATACTTTTTGTTTATTTGATCACTTGTTCATTGCTCGTTCATGTGCAGTCTTCCATAGGTCGCCGTAGCAGTGGTACACATCGCTGTCATTGAAGGACCTCGTTGCCTGAAATCTTGATTGTCGTTTTATTAACCATGGCGCGCCCCAGGTTTTGTAAAACGCTGAAGTTGGAGTCGGTCGGGATCAGCATGATCGTAAAGGCCATCCGGGCCGTCGCCGGGACAATGACGTCGTCTGCAAACCGGCAGTTGTTGGTTATGGTCAATGATGCTCGGATTGTTTGTAATAACCCCAAAGGGCTGACGGATCTTGCTACATGTCCATAAGTACTCATCAATTTGACAGTTGAACTATAGCAAATATATCTTTAAAACAGTCATTTGGATTTCGCGAACCCATCATTTGATGATGACGGGGCTAATAGAGGAGAGGATGAGGATTATCTGTCTATAGAGCTGGGTTACTCGTATTATGCAGACACAACAATAACCGCAGATCCTGACAGGTAGGTAGGTGTAGAACCTGATAGTAAACAGCAGGATGAAAGTGATTGAAACGTTCGCCAAAAGACAAACATCGACACAATTTAACTATACTGAACAAAATTAAGCTGATTAAAGATAGTGTTGATGATATATACAAAACATGGGAAAGTCAAGGCAACAAATTCGATACTAGACACTCAGATGGTTTTGAACTAAATGAAGATAAGGTTTTACTAAAAGGTTTTCCAAGATATAGCACTAGAAAGGGTACAACACTTAAGATTAGCACACTCAATAAACGGGGAATAACACTCAGTTTCGTTCGAGACAAATTAGGACTACAGAAAAAATTACAGCCCCTCAAGCGGCTGCACCCCTCATTTTATTTAAACAAATATTAGCTAAAGCCGCAGAGAAGTTAGAACTACCAATGAGCAGACCTGAAGTCGTGACAGAGCATGGTGGTGAGACAGAATAAAGTTGCATAGACGGCGGTCATAACACCGTAGAAGACGTGACTTGACAAGGTTATGCGGACCCAGAGGGGTGAACTGGTCAGCTACCTGGCACAGCTTAACGAAATAGATGAGCATATCAGCAGACGGGAGAGTAAGCCGGCGGAACTGCCAGATGAGGCTGAAGACGAGAGGAAACTGCAAGAGTGTGAGCTTGCAGAGCTGCGGAACGAAAGACACGTAAGACTTGAGGTTGCCTCTGCAAACCGTGAATGGCTGCTTACTCAAATCAACCGCACCAGGAAGACAATTAACAGTATTCTTAACAAGGGCAAAACGCTCGCTGAGCTTGTAGCACCCTCTTTTTGGAGCAGGGTATTACAAAGTGGTACTTGCTCCGTCGGGCGGGGGACAAGTACACCAGCTTCTGCTGACAAGGACTATGTTCAGGAGTTTAACCCCTTGGCAAACGTCCTGAAGGGCCTAGCCGGAAAGGCAGCAGCTGCTCCATCAGGTATCATTGGCTCCATCGTATCATGGCTGCTCAAGTCAGCTGCAAAGGTGGCTAGAACGTGTATGGGCCCCATACAAAGCAGCACTTTCAATTCCATCGGCGACGTTGACCAAGAACTGCTTAATGGCGTCAAACGCAAAGCTGCCACCCAGGATGCGGCTACAAGTCCTTGCCTGTATACCCAGCAGCGCCCAGACAAAAGGTCCTAAAGCTGCCATTAATGTGCTCATCGCCCGGCTGCGTGATGCACTCAGACGTATCCAGGATGAAGGTAATCGAGGCCTCGCCAGCATCCGAGCCCTGTGCTAGCTGTAGAACAGCACCAATTTGCTCCTGAAAGGACTGTAGAGTTGTTTGTGTGTGCAAAACTCGGCTATTTAGTATTTTCCGCCTCAAAGGCCATCTGTGTAGGGTCACACCTGACGCCCCGGCCAGCAACTTTGACGACATTCCCGTAACCATACGCATCATGTGCATATAGCACCCCAAGGCCTTTGTTAGTAGCTGTTGCCGTCTGGCGCCAGTATGTGGACCGTGGTACACCAAACTCACTACAAAGTCTCTCATATACCCTGCGATCGTATGTATTGTAATAGTGGTCGTGGGCATGCTTCTGAGACGCTTGTAGTTGTGCCAGAAGGCGCCGCACTGTGTAACAACGTACAAAGGTGTAGAGAGCTTGGACGAGGGGATCCTTGGCCTCGAAACTCCTGCCGGCATGCTAGTTGTCGTCTGGTCAAGATGAACGAGAAGCTTGTGCATAAAGCGTGTTTTCTTTATTGCCATGCGCGAAGTTAAGCTTAAATTAAATATGTGTGTCACTGTATGTTTTTCATGTGGCTTTGGTTCGTTTGTGCGACGTAATTATACACAACGGACATTCACATTGTTTCCGCGTTGTTTTGTTGAAAACACAGCAGCTAAAGGCATCAACCGCCATGTATATTGATTTTTCAACATAGTTTTATTGTTTCTACACTTGATTGATCCTTTTTACATTCAAAACCAACGATGGGAGTTAAGAAGCAAACATTGACTGCCGAGAAGTGTTGCCCATATTTGAAATGATGTAGCCATTATCATGATGAAAATTAGTAAACATCTCATGCTATAGATAAACGCATGTCCGCACGACTTGATTAGAACTTGAGAATATTCCTAATTCACTGCTATGGCAATCACGCATATGTCGCACTAAACAAAAGCCTTGTTACTTCGACTTGTCATGCTATGAGTGGAGATATTCATGGGCTTCTGAATCAATGTCCTCCCTTGTTTGTCAAGAGGCGCATTAGCAGCTTAGAGGAGTACATGGTGTGAGGTGCTGGCTGGTGTACGGTTAGCTATTAGAGTGCTGCCGCTGGCGATGAATGTCAGATGAGCTAGCTGACCATGACAGTTCTCAGCTTTCCCTCTACAAGATATCAGGTCAGATTGAGAGGATACGCTCGCTAGAGTCATACATTGTGCAGTAGTGCAGATTGGTCAACGATTGCAGAATCAGACCACAAAGAGCAGCTTGAAACAAAGCTAATGCTAAACTCACCCCCACGCAATGCTTGACTACTTACTCGTGCATTCTGTGGTGCAGCATCGATAAGGCATCTAAGTAATCAATCGCGTCCCAGCTCACGTTTCGCCTGATGCAAGGTGCGAAGACTGTATTACTAGATCCAGCGACAGGGGGTCCTTTTAGCATTGCTATGCTACATAACGAACATGTGTGATAGCCTCAGTGATGTCTTAATAGTCATGTAAGTTTGATATTTATCCTCTCGGTAGTCACCCAGATATTGCCTCCCATACACGACTAAAACGCTACTGTGAATAGGTGTTAATAGGCTAAGGAACCTAAGAATACTGCCATGAGCCAGTAAATGTATTCACTTGGAGCGAGGGCAACTGCACTTAACACAGCAAGAGCCCGTGACAACTCGCCAACCTCTGGTCACCTCTTTACTTCTGTTTTGTTTTCGAGGGAATGGTGCGCCCGATTAAATAAGATGCCAACGGCAACCTCAGAGAGTGAGGTGTGAAGCTGCATTCCTAGAAATCTGAAGAAACCTTTGATGTCAGCACATGCACCCTTTAACACATCACTTAATGGTTTCACGAGGAGTTGATGAAAGATAAGCGGTATATGAGACAAAATGTCTTAGTATAGCGCCTATACTATGATGACATTCACCCATCTGTAATGAGGTCGTATATTTGCTCAGCACACACTGGAGCAAGGCACGAAGTGGAAAAAGAAGCAGTATTTTGGCAAGGCAAACCGCATCATGAGGGCAACGCTCCTTGCTCCGTTGATTTATAAAGTATGGAATGTTGCGTTAATTGTTTCTGCGACGTTCTCATCATGCTATTGTTCAACATGCACAGCTCACCAAACAGTAGCACCTGTTTGATCAGATGTATCTATGGCAATGTGTGTACATTGGTTGACCTTCACCCTGTTCTCGCCTTCACCTGTTAGTTTACATAACCTTTTAAATGAAGTTATTATTGAATGTTTGAATACACGCCACATGTATTGCTAGCCTATGTTGGTGTCAAACACAATACTGATGTTGATAAGAACACAATTCTGTTGTTGCTAGCTGTACAGACAGTGACGTGCATGGTTTGAAAACGCAGCCAGCCATACGTCCTCTTTGTTTGCAGAATAATGATAGAGAATTACCCTTCAGTTCATGAACGGCATACATGCGTGATGTCCAATGCCTATCCCAAAGTGATAGGCATTATGACAAAGTGGCCGAAAAAAGCGTCTGCAGTTGTTAAGGATGCGTGTTCCGGCTGCATAGGATTCGAGGTCGAGTGATGTCAGTTTGAAATGCTGGTTTTCTTAATTGACAAGGCGCTCTTGTAACTGTTGTGTATGAAATGACGCAACTGGTACAATGCATCCAGTTTTCTTCGCCGATAATAGTCGAGGTGTGTCGGTCAGAAATGTTATCAATGAAAGCTAACTAGCTGCCAGGTCATGGTGTCATGTTAGCTCTTTTCTCTTTCATATTAGAGCTTACCATATTAGAGCTTAATGTTAACTCATTCCCCTTTCATATCACAGGTAACCATGGTTGTTTATGTTAACTCATTCCACTTTCATATCGCTTGTAACCTAATTTGTTTAAGTTAACTCGTTCCCCTTTCTTATCACAGCTAATCATCAGGGTTAATGATATTTTGCGTCATGGTATGTATAATTTCGGGTTATCCGTTGTTGATAACCAAGCCGAAGGACAGTTTTATGACTATGTCAGGTGACCTCATCTGACAAAGTGTGCAACCCGGCACATTATTCACTGGTAATGTTATTTGTGTATGAACATGCAAAATTGAAGATGCAGGTCTCGTGTCAGGATTTCACATCAGCGCCTGGGATGTTGAAATGTTTGCTACACTGATTGCATGAATGATATAATTGTTACATACTTTTCCCAACAAGAAATAATATTTAATGTAGGTTATGTCAACCTGTAAACTGTACATACTCAAGCAACCAGTGAGCGCATGGCAGAACAGTGTCGCACACAGAAAAGCGGATTACAAAGGAAGTATCCGATACTTAAATCCGTTGTTTACAAGTAATCGAGACTTCTTCTTCTATCAGAATTGGTTAAACCCTAATGGCTGTGTAGCTCCGTACGTCCGAATAACACTTTTTTTTGGTCTTCCTTGTCTATATAGCACATACACTGGTGGCCATATTCTGGTTAGCGCCATTTATGGTCCTTACTGGTATGACCTGTTTCCTCACTAACAAGCAGCATAATATAATAAATAACGCTTCGATGTGGTTTTCACAGCTTAAGGCTCTGCTCTAGATCAGTTCCATTTCATGGAATGACGGCCGACGATCGACCAACCTTCCAGAAAATGGGATCAATAGTTTGGCCCGTTTATCTGCCAATGTCCGGCAGGCATGGATGTCTGTCTATGTCCCTGTGATACCCCTGTGGTATCCGGCCTGGTACCGGTAAATGCTTTCAAGCCGTACAGCAGCTGGACGGCCGCCGGACGGGCATCTGGTATCCGTCAATTTATGAATTGTGTCTATGTTTTCTTCCATTTCTTTCAAAATTAAAGGTTTTATCCTCTCAATTTAACAAGACATGTCTTTATTTAAAAAAAACAATGCAAAACATGAAAAAGAGCCCTAGGCCACACATGCTCTAGTCTTTATCCTCCTGGATATCCGATTGGGTCTGCGACTGGGCTTGCTCTCCATGGTCCCGGCAGGTGAAGCCAGCCAAGATCTCTGAGAACGAATCTGTAAGGCCGATGGCGGTAGGGGTCTGTGTCTGTGAGGCCGAACCAAAGGAGGTGGCTTAAATTCATCCCTCCTGGACATATATACAACCAGTAGAGCTAAACTCGAATGTTTTGCTTCCAAAGTTGTCAGAAATATGCACCAGACTTAATGTACCAGTTATGATTCAGGCCGGAACTGGCTTTCCATTCCGTCGGATTGCTGTCACCATTCACCAGGCTCACATAAGCACCATGGCAAACAACTAGGGTCTTTGCATATTGAAGCTAGTGACGTCACTACCCCCCGCTTGGTGAGTACAGTCTCCTAGCATATGGTAAATGCTACGTGATTTGATTAGGCGTGAAGTTTAGTGGGATGTGGTTCGAAGGATGTTAATTTATTCTTGCAGTATGAACACAACGCTGTCAAAGGCTCATTTCATGAAAGCTTTGTCCGCATGACCGAGATCTACATATATCTATTTTCGCAAGAAAGCACAAATATAAATGTCGTCTTTTTGCATAGCTAGTAAGATGCCAGCGGCTTGAAAAACGGGCCTTTCAAAGTGAGTTTAGTATATGTTCTCAACCAGCAAATTGATAAATAATCGGCTATCATCGATATTGTACGTAAACTAGTGACTTTCAATACAATCACTAATATGTTTAATATATTTATTGACTCGTAGGAACATCGTCAGAGGCTAATGGGTCGCATTGCAAATTAATTCCACATATTACGAAAAACAAGGTCTACAAGTCTGGGTTTATAGCGTACATTTGTGTATTCAATGTCGCAAATAGGCCAACTCATAACGTAGAATTTGATAATCTGTGATTAATTAATGGTTCCAAGTCTTGACTGTTTATGTTATCATCGCTTGATTGATGACAGCCATATAATTCATGGTTTAGGTGGTAATATGCATGAATAACATATAGCCATAGTACAACCGGCAATGCAATAGCGATAATACTCGTTTTCCGCACTTTGATGACCTTCTAATGTGCCCCATTGCAAATTCATTCGTTCGATTGTAAGTAATGTAGGATAATGTCTAGGTTCATAGCGTTCATTTGTGTATTCCATGGTGCATATACGGCCACTCAGACTGCTAAGTGAAATGCACGATGAGTTTTGTTGCCTCTTCTTTGTATGTTGATACCGCACGACATTCATCAGAATCCTGTCAGGACAATTTTCAATACATTATAGCAATTGGGAACGGCCTCACCATAACAACATGGTGTTTGCTTTCCATTGATAAATTAATGGCTCCAAGCCCTTGTTGTGTATGCTATCATTGCTTGATTAATGACAGCCATCGTGCAGGCAGCAATATAAACAACTAACATATAACCATAGCATATTTGCAACGCATTAGTGTCATCCAACTGTTTGAATGCGCTACCTTAAGGACAATACGCTTCTCGTAGTAGTATTCATGCCACGTAATCTGTTATGCAACTTGAAGTACAGCAACGTTTTGCATTGATCATATTTGGATGTCAAAATCTTTCAAACAACTTCGGAGTGGTAACCCAAGCGTTTAACAATTTGTGTTGCAAATCATATAACGCCTGTATTCTTTACATAGTATTTTGTTTGTCGGTGATAAAATCTAATATCAATGCTAGAACATTTTAAATGCGGTGATGCTTGTGTCGAACCAAAGCGCATTTAGACGAAAAAAGCGCAATTTTCTATGGCAATACTCTCAGCTACGATTCGGGAGGTGAGCAGCGAGCTCTCATCCAGCAATAACTGCATACAAACTGCACATCCCCCTGGCGGTTTTATTCGGTCTCGTACGTGCCCTTTTTTGGCATTTTGGCCATTAACAAGGCCGAAATATTAATGCTCGTTAACGTCTATATTTCGTTGATTTGTATTTGCGCCAGTGTGCATATCAATGGAGATCGTTGTAGCACTGATACCGAAATTGTTCGGTGAAACAAGACTTAGAATAAGAGGACGACGACGACGAAGAAAAAAAAGAAGAAAAAGAAGAAGAAAAAAGAAGAAGAAGAAGAAAAAGAAGAAAGTATATAAGAAGGAGAAGAACAAGGAGTAGTAGAATAGAAAAAAAAGAAGAAGAAGAAGAAGAAGAGAAGAAAGAAGATGAAGAAGAAGAAGAAGAAGACGAAGAAGAAGAAGAAGAAGAAGAAGAAGAAGAAGAGAAGAAGAAGAAGAAGAAGAAGAAGGAAGAAGAAGAAGAAAGAAGAAAGAGAAGAAGAAGAAGAAGAAGAAGAAGAAGAAGAAGAAGAAGAAGAAGAAGAAGAAGAGAAGAGAAGAGGAAAGAGGAGAAAGAAGAAGGTAGGCGGAGTCTTAGGAGGCGGAAGAGGAAGATGAGGTGGAGTAGGAGAAGGAGGAGGCGGAGGAGGTGGAGGAGGTAGAGGAGGAGGAGGAGGAGTAGGAGATGGACGGGGAGAAGGTGGAGGAGGAGGAGTTGTGCATACATTACAATGTATAGACTATGTATAACAAACTTATATTGCACAGGCAAGTATAGAAAAGGCTGTATTTCATTTTTGTCATAATAACGAGATTGAAATTGATGTATTGTACTGCACACGCCATAGCTATAACCTTATTTCGTGACTGAAATTACACTTGGCAATACTCTTGGATAAGAGAGTGGGGTGGCGAGCTTAGTGGCCTAATATAGAAACAGCAGCATAGAAACTGCACACCTGAGCGGTAAGTCGTGTACCTGATATGTCATCATGATGTCTCAATCGAAATAGTGGAAGCTCATTAGCGTTAATAATTATTTGATTTCTATTTCGCTAGAGACCGTTAGCGATGACTGTCGATATTTCTGATATCAAGCAATATGCTATAAGAGTCATAACGGTGACCGGTCAACATAGCAAATTTCTCGATATTGTTTTAGTCAAAACAATAACTTGTGCAAGCCTACATCAATTATTCTTTATCAATTACGTTTTAGGACGAAGCGTGGCAACAGTATTCCGCTTTTATGTTATCATGTTATCATTTCGCAGAATGGATCCTGGCTATGTTCGTCACTAAAACATCCCAGCACATTTAGTAGTGTTTCTGCTGCTGAAGTTAATTGCCCCAAGATCGCGTTCGGTAGCTCCACTGCAGACCCTACCCATCGATACTGCAGACCGCGTCTTGAGTAGCCGATAACTCACTTTTCAGAAATGCCTAACCAGCGAGCGGAATAGAAAACGGAAACACTGCTTGCCGGGTCTGACGATATGCGCTGTCTGCTCATCGCGCCCCTCGTTCTGATAAAAGCCTGACCAGCGCGAATATTAAACATGCTTCGATGTTATGAATATATCATGTTTCAATTTTGTTTAGATTATAATTTGCTGATAGTATCATGAGCTTTCGTAATGCCCCAAAGTATTCAACATGCATGAGTTATTATCCAATTTACAAACATATGCGTAACACGCACATTACTAGACTCGAGTTGTCAAAACTGACAGGCAACAGCTTGAAGCTTTGATTGGCGTACTTGATTTAATAACCAATATTCAATTTTTGTAACTCTTTCATGAGATTTAAAGATTGTGTAGCATAAGAAAGTACCTTAGCCAATCCATACCGGAAATTGTATTCACTTATTTATATCATCTCGATTTGATTATTGCAATTCGCTGCTGTATGGACGCCATTGGTACCTTGACATAAAACCGCAACACGCACAAAATACTGCCGCCGGTCTTGTTTGATAAAGGCAGACCTGGGGAAACATCCCACACATCATGTGGACCCTACATCGGCTTCCTATGGGAAACGCATTATATGCAATATTCTGCAACTAATCTTTAAGGCTGTCAATATAATGTAGCGCCAAGCTACTTACAGGAACTGGTTGTTGAATACCAGCCTGCAGTGGGTCTTTATGACAATTATCTGCTACAAATCCTCACATCTCCAAACATGACTTCCTACGATGCCAACGCGTTTGGAAATGCCGCCCAAAGTTTGTGGAATGCATTACCTACCGCCGTCTACCGGTTAAGATAAAGATAAAGGTACGTTTATTGTCTTCAGCCAATCGCATCGTTACATCAATAAAAACGTATAGTATATACATGTAAAGACATTTATGTATGTATGTATGTATGTATGTATGTATGTATGTATGTATGTATGTATGTATGTATGTATGTATGTATGTATGTATGTATGTATGTATGTATGTATGTATGTATGTATGTATGTATGTATGTATGTATGTATGTATGTATGTATGTATGTATGTATGTATGTATGTATGTATTTATATATGTATGTATGTATGTATGTATGTATATATGTATGTATGTATGTATGTTTACAGTATGTATGTATGTATGTATGTATGTATGTATGTATGTATGTATGTATGTATTGATGTATGTATTATGTATGTCCGCTGTATGTATGTATGTATGTATGTATGTATGTATGTATGTATGTATGTCATGTAGAATATGTATGTATGTATGTATGTCCACCCTCCACTATGTATGTCAGTATGTATGTGGTGTATGTATGTATGTATGTATGTCTGATGTATGTATGTATGTAAATGTATGTATGTATGTATGTATGTATGTATGATATTCTGGGGTATTTAGTGATGTTTAGGTACAAAGAGATCTCGACTTATCTGATTCCTGACACAAATACAAATATCTGCACACCTCAATACTGTTGTTAATTTATATAAGGGACGAGTCCGTGAATATTTCAGATTGTAATGGTGACCAGGTGGCGATGCGCTCGTAACAAAACCGCTAGTGATAAGTACATACTGTCGGTATTTCTTTTCGTTGTCATGTTCAATTGGGAGGTCGTTTATGGTTGTTTTTTCCTGTTGCAAAAACTGGCTCGATTGTAATCTTTTCAAGGTATTGGGGAGAGCAAGTTATCGATTATTTGTCGACTTAGACCCTCTGCAAGCAGCTTCAGAACGTAGGTTACAAAAATATACCAATGAGAGGCGACAGGGTCAATTACAATCGCTTGCACAATTCTTCTGGCATTAGCGCCCAAACTCCGCCTGTTTTAACAAGATGTCTAGTTGCAAATTCATCTCCCGACAAAATTAAGGACTTTAAAAATCCATTCAAAGTGGCCGGGGTCAAGAAGATTTTGTCACAACAGAATTGTCATGATTGTTTGGGAAAATTTATCGAATTCCATGTTTCGTCCCCGGGAAGGCATGCTGTGTGTTTGCGCTAAATGATACAATGAGCATTTGCGATTTTGAACGAAGTAAGATAGATAATTATGTAGTCGTTGTAAGCAAAATATACAAATATCACTCATATAATACTCTCCGTAACAAATATCATACAATAAGCAGACATTGCTTGCTGCAGAATCGTGACCAGATTTGTAATGATAAAGTGATTAGAATGTTTGGAAATAGGGATCATCTCATTCTATAGATAATCACATGTCCACATTGCTGGAATATAACTCTGGAATGCGCCAATAGCAGCGGGGTGAGCTTCACGCAAGTACTTGATACAGCGCTTTTACCGTAATATTGTTCAAGGTCTGTAACATTCCTGCGACCTATTTGTTAAGTGTTCGCATATCTGCTAAACTTGCAAGCAAGACATGTTACAGAGAAAGAGGCAATGTTATGTCAAATCACACTAAGAGGACTGCGTTGCTTCCTGCGGTCGGTAGTATATGTGATGCATAAACATATGCTATGTTTATGTCCATAGCTTTGCATTTTTGCTTTGACACTTACATTTCAAAATGCAATTACCTGTACATTCGGTTTCACATTGCTGCTTTGCAAGTCATATAAGTAAATGTCGGTCCCTCTCTACTACGTAAATTACGTTAACATTCAACTCACTCTATCTGCGGGATTATCACAATATGATATTTGTGCAGTGAGTGTTAGGCAGGGGCATGCTCATGTTGACCAGTCACACCATTACCAGCAGTGTAATAGCCCAAACATACGACTCACAACACATACCTGGTGAACCTAATTACCCGCATACGGCGCGTCATGTAAGGTACGCGGTATGTTGACATTATTCAGCTTGGAGGTATCCCCCACTATGTTACAATGTTGGTTTATATAAACTCATTCTCCTTCAAAATCACCATGCGATTGGGTTCATGTTAACTTTGTCCCTTTTTTATAACCCTAGAGCGACTCAAACCCCTTACATGCCACAGATAAATAATGTTTCATGTTCTTCTTTTACATCACATCTTACAAATAGTGGTTAATGTTAACTCATTTTCCCTCCATATCACAGCTTAGAAGTTCATGCTTGCTCGTTCTCTCTCTTTTTTATACCACAGCATACCATGGCTTTGCGTGGCATATCACAGCCACCATGTAGCTTTTGGCAAGTCGCCCCCTTACAGGAATGGAATAAGTCACTACAACCCCTCGGTGTTGTGGTCATGATGTTGGTTACTGGTACACACTGTATTCCTAGCTAATTGACTCTTTGTAATTAAGCAAAGAGTAAAATTACGCACTGAGCTGTGATATATTATTCCACAACCTTTGTTGTGTTATAAAATGTATACTACCGTATCAATGCATCATACGCCGATGGTGTCCTTTCATCCCAAAGAATTGTACAATTACTATTCACATTTTGTTATCGACCAGCCAAATATATTCGCCTTTACAAACATATAATATGAACAAAAGCGCCAAGCAAGGATGTGCGTTGCTAACCTTACGAATGCATTGACAAGTTAAAAAACATCTTGAGATATTCGTTATGATACATAAAGATGACCATATTCCGTTATCCAAATGTCTGTACAACTGCAAAGCTGCCAGAAATAAGCACCAGACGTAATGCACCATTTTTAATCCTGGCCGGATGGCTGTCTAATCTGCCGGATGGCTGTCACTATTAGTCAAAAAGAAGGAACAAGGCAAACATATATAGTCCTCAAATATATCAGCAAATAACTTCCCGCTTCACATAAGGTACACAGTACCTGACCTTAGACTGAAACAAATGTGTTCTGTCTCACGAAGATGAAAGGCTGCTAATTCAGCACGTGGCGCAGTGCTTCCGGAAACAAGATCCTAGATGGTCTAGAGCCCGAGCTTCTGAAAAAACAGTAGCCGGTGGTGGTCATTTTCTAAACGAGGACCATTATGTGATGGCCCCCATATCCAAAAGTCTTTCTTAGGAAATGTTATAACAGTGTGCCAAGGCTTATGCTTGTATAATCAAAGGTACATCATCGATCATTATTTCCCGTGCGTATGTCGGGCTGTGTTTGTCATTTTCAAAATAGATAAGCTTGTGGGAAAGGTGAATCGACTTATATACTGAAAAAGCAGCAATTGGTGTATTGTAGAGCACGTGACATAGCTAGAGGCCAATTGTGTGAGGAGAATAATATTGGCCGATACACTTTTCTGAGAATTTGGAGATACGCAGCGAGTGCTCATCGTGAAATAACTGGATATGAACTGCACCCCTGGGTAGCAGGCTATGATGCGTTCTTTTCCGAAAGACGGCCGAGTTATCACATGCGCGTTTACTTCAATATGTATGCGATTCGTATTCGAGCAGGTATGCATCTCAATACCATACAACGAAATGATACAACGGAAGTTGTCTTGGATTTTCTAAATATTTACGCTCAAGTGGTCAAGAAACACACAAGCTCATGTATACTACACGTATCCATGTCCTTGAAATCCGCGCAAAATCCAGCTTGTCATAACACATTGTTTGCATCGACTGAGTGCATTTTGCAACCTCAAGGTCATTGGAGACGTATTTGCTATGTTGCCAACCTAATGCTAATATTTTGAATTAAGTATAAAAACCCGACTCATCTGTGCTCTATAATACCTACATTTCTTTTCGTTTACGGACATGAGTGGTGTTGAATTCTGTTTGGTGGCCTTGTAAACTCTTTTCTGGAGTACTGATCTTCTGCCAAACGCGGGGATAAATATGCTACATCTAGAAAGCTGGCCGTGGCAATTACCTGCTGACGACTTCATTATTTTACCTGCATTGAATCAAGTCAACGATATACCAAGCGTATCCTCTATCGTGGTCGTCCGCACACGGTGGCTAGATGGTTTAGCATTGGACTGCGCAACCCGGCAGCAGTCATGTTCCACGTGGACAACGGCACTCAAGTATCCTGTCGCGAGTTCATCGCGTTGTCACAGACCTGTTACGCCCAGAATCCTGTCAATCACATTCTATCTTCAAGAGAGGCATCCTGAATGTGAGACAGACATTCCCTTTAAGAAGATAAACGCCTTTTATGACGCATATGATTTCGTCCTAGATATCCCATATCAGCCACTTCGACGCGCAGCATGTACAATCTTCTCATGAGTCCTGTTTATTCCAGTCGCCAAATCCACAAGAATGCAAGGAGCTAAAATTAAATAAGCGGAATTCGCCCTCCACTTGCCCCCATAGTCCAAAACCAATAACATGGTCTACCACACTGACATAATTCAATAGTGCTCTGCTGATGGCGAGGATATTGTGCAAGACTACATTTTAATTTACAGCCGGTTGATCTCTGTTGGCAGTACAAAGAGTATAACCCCCGTTTTAATATATTATACAATTTGACTCTATTCTCATAGCAGATAACTGTGTAATTATAGATCAGATGTAAATCAGAGTGAACCTAGGTTTTAACAACATCGCACCAGCGACAAGTAAGTGTATGTGATGGTAGTATTTCAAGCACATGGAGATAGAGGTTTTTAGATCTTTACAGTACTGGGCGGAGCGCCGCTTGGCCAATTAGCAAATGGTTACGCGTCACGTGATAATGGCCTTCTGGATGCGCGGCTATCCCAGGTCATACGGAGGTGAGTGCACATTTGTGGTCTAACAAAGCAAGTCGTAGGTCTTCATTATGTTCAAAGTGCCTTCTTCTTTTTGCATTTTTATCTATTCCGTGAAGTCACCGTATATAATATGAGTAAAATGACTGAGCACAACTACCATCGAACGCATAATTACCGAGATCAAGAACAAAGCGTGATAGCCAGGAGCAGAGGTCGAATTGTGAACACTCAAGGCACATCGCATGTGATGAATGATAATTGCAACAACTACCAATGAAAATATGATCCATGATCAGATTAATATATTTTCTGTTGCATGGAACATCATACTTGTCTGCAAGATGTTACTGGTCTGAGGGATGTTACTTGTCTGCGGGATGTTACTTGTCTGCGGGATGTTACTTGTCAGCAGGACATTACTTGTCTGAAAGATTTTCGTGAGATGGTACTTGTCTATGAGGTGGGGCTTGTCTTCGAGGTGGTCAGCGGGAACACACTTGTCTGTGAGATGTTAGTTCTCTGCGGGATGGCACTTGACTGTAAGATGTTACTTATCTTGAGAATGGTACTTGGCTGTGATATGTTACTTCTCTAACGAATGGTACTTGTCTGTGAGATGTTAGTTCTCTGCAGAATGGCACTTGACCTTGAGATGTTACTTCTCTGCAGAATGGTACTTGTCTGTGAGATGTTAGTTCTCTGCGGTATGGTACTTGTCTTTGAGGTGTTACATGGTTGCTGGATGGTACTTGTCTGCGGAACGTTACTTATATGAGGGAAGGTACTCATTGACGTAAATAACGGGTCAGAACACATTCTAAACCCAACGTTGGGGGATTAAAGAAGCAAGACTTACAGCAGGGAATGATGACCATATGTGTAATGATGGAGGTATAATTACGAAAACAATTAGATCAATCTCGTTTAAGAGATAACCGCATGTTTACATGGCTGGCATAGTACTTGAGAATGCACTTGGTCAATTACAGGCGATGAATTGCATGACAGCCCATCCCCTCCCATCCTTATCTAGCTTCGCTGCTAAGGCAACCACACTCTTGTCGTTGCACGCAGATGCCTTCAACGCGTCACGTTAAAAGTGCGGACATTAATGGGCTTGTGATTCAACGCCCCCTTGCTTCTCAATCGGTCCATTAGCAGCTTAGAATGGCGCGTGGTGTAAGGTGAGTATTTGTCTGATATGCGAATAAACTTGGCAAGACATCCTTGTGGTGACTGGAGTATACTTATCAGTGGCTTATAAAGTGTTATCACCTAAGTAGTATCTGTTAACGAACCCTTTCAATTGAACATGACGTGCGCCAGTGATGTACAGGACATAACAATGTGTTACACTATCGCCGACATAACAACAATTAGTATGATTGCATGTTTATTTATGCAATAATAGTAAGTCACAGTACAGTTTGAGCCTGCTGTTATCATGTTTCACCCACTAAGAAAGAGTGAAAACTAGAACAGATAATGTTTTTAAATAATCATCCTCAATCTTGAGCTGTCCTTCTTCACGAACATATCAGTCGTATTAAGTGAATTGCGAAGCATATATTTACGTATCGACACTACCAATGCGTGACTTGCTTTTAAGTAGCACATAGTCGGAGCGTAATGCCTGCACAGCTGAATATTGTTGCTATTTTTATTAAACCCTCGCTGAGGAGAGCGTGACACTGTTATCAGTCGGCACCATGACATGAAATGAGAAAAACACCGTATGCAGCAAATGTTATTTCTTGGGAACAGAAGCAAATGGACTTACATAAATAAATGATCGCACGTCACATATATTGCTAGCCATTACTTATGTGCTGAATGCAAAGATATAGAAATTATACAAATACTTGATTGAGTTGGGTAAAAACACAATTTAATATTACCACCTAGAACTGACCGTAGAGTGCAATGCATGTCACCCAAAATAGATCCATGCATAGCTTCAATCCGCAGAATGCCATGCGTCCAGGTTGGTTGCAGAATAGGCTTAGAATCATATATAATGTATTGATACATATCATTATTAACACTGTTCAGGTCCGAACCACCTTACTATGCACAGTCATACATCAATCCTGTCATCTGATATCCCCTAGGCTTCAGAGTCTCAACTCTTCTTTGATTTATACGTCATCATCATGGGATAGAATTGGGATTAAAATGAAATGAAACTCTATCAACTTCGATGTTATATCGCGACTGGGGCGGTTGATGATTGTACTGTGTACCGAATGCGCTAACATAAAATGGCGCGACTTTGTTATTGCAGATATGATCGATACGGACATCATGCTTAAGCCTCGCGTCGTAAGGCCATGAGATTAGATTATTTCACATTTGGAAATGGAATGATATGAAGCATAGTTGTTTATGTGAATTTTCAACAGCGAAGTGATACGGCGACTTTGATGGATGAGGATGACTGCGTTGAGCTCGTTTTTGCTTCTTGATGTATCATCATATTTCGTTTGATAGTTTTGTTTTCGTATCTAGTGGTAAACCGTTCTTGGCATTGAAACATATGCGAATGCTAAACGAGTAAGACCAGTAACTACGCATGTCGAGAAATCAATATGTGCGGCAACCAAAGCCATCCTACATTTGATTAAGTTGGAGATGGTTGTGCTGAATGTTGCTTGTCGTCAGTAACAGCTCACCAAACATCTAGAGTTATATTTATAATGTCGTATGTGTTGCAGTTTATAGGCTTTTGTTTCTTATCGTACGAACCATCCATGCTGAAGATAAAAACAGTTACTAAGTTTGTTGACGTGAATCAGTAACAGGTTGCTGATGATGACCGTTGTGATGTATTTATTTGCGCTATTCTGTAACCATTTAATCTGTACTAACGGTTGATAACATACATATATACCTGCTTAAATAACCATGGAACTTATATCAGAACCCATTGTTTGCTTCACCTGACCCCAATGGTTTCTATATTCAGCCTTACTAGGCCGCAGTAAAAATCACTGTTTATCAGAAGCAGCGTTGAATCCATGTACGAGCAATTTCTATGCTTCCGATTTATAGCACGGTCGGCATGATTTATTGATTGCTTAATGCATCATTATGGGGCAACGTAGTAAACGTTGATAGATGCATAGCATGCAACCACTAATTTATATGCGACACATATTTTAGTGTCACAGTAAAATGGCCAGAATATGGTTATATTTATTTATGAATAACGAGAAGTGACAGCTTGAAACATAGAAAGCGAAGATTCTAATCAATGGAAATATGTAGGGAGAGAATAATGACAAAGCATGATATGCGGTCATTTCAGTTGTGCGCATTAACGCATAACGATAGTAATTTGATTTTTTAGTTCGCTCATTGATGTCACGTCAGGTCAAAGTATGTTCTTCTTGGTCGAATCTTCTCCTGATTTCTTACGAAATATGGTAAATTGCATGGTCGTAACACATAATTCCACTCGTTGCATGCTGGATTTATCTCTTCACGGCTTGACGACACCACATTGATGAATATTCATGGTGATTTTGTATTATTTTCTCCTTCTATTGCGCAACGCCGACTTCACTTTGTGGAATAATTTTACCCTCTTGAGCATCCCGATATGCTCAGTGATTCTATCAAACCAATTATTAAACCAAGTGGCTTGTGCGAAATGGCTACCTTTCTATTTTTTAACACATTATTCTACTTGTCACATGCTGGATTTATCTCTTCGCGGCTTGACAAAACCACATTGATGAATATTCATTTTCTCCTTTTATTTCGCAACGCCGACTTTACTTTGTGGAATATTTTCCCTCTTGAGCACCCTGATATGCTCAGTGATTCTATCAAACCAATTACAAAACCATGTGGCTTGTGCTCAATGACCACCTTTCTGTTTTTTTCGGCAGCTTCACAAAATTGTGCACGTTAAAAAAATCGGAATGGTTCACAGAGAACCATACAGACGGGAGCTATTTATATGTACTTAAATGTTAACCTTAATGCAGCACACAAAAGGTGCCTGTTTAATCTTTAGTCACTACATTCGAGCACATATTGCCTCTTTATGCGTATTTAAATGGCCGAAGCCGTTTATCATCGTGTCCCATCACTTCCACTGTTTTCTTATCGTGTTTCTGTTCATGGAAAATAAGTGCATTATATTGAACAAAGGAAATAATGTGACTTTCGGTCGAATTTATGATATGTACTCACACATGAATGTGCTCATTATAACGTCAAATATTACAATGCATAACTTCAATATATAACTGTTGTACATACGACGTCCATATTTGAACAATGAAGTTATACGCTTTATCATTGTATGTAAAGGGCAAGCGGTCAGATCTGACAGTTTAATCATACATGACCGAAACAAACCTTCAATGCTTTAACCATTGATGATTTTCTGTGATTGTTGCGGAATGGATTGCAGCATTTTTTCCTTTCTACTCTAAGACATCCTTTTATAATGTTAAATTTATTGATAATAAACATGATCACTTGCATAAATCTAGTCTAAAGCCGTGACGAGGATCAAACCATTAAAATGATATTAGCAATGCATGAATGTTTCATCAATAATCGCTCATATTGCACAGAACGTTGGGCCTCTGGCAAACTCGAGTATAACAATGATTGGCGGGAAATAATTTTAGATGTACCTTTCATTAAAGTATAATTTTAGATGTTTTGTCGTACACGTAAAATATAAGTACATTTTATTAAAGTATTATATGCTGCCAGTATGTGGTATTTGTCAGGGAGGAAAATACGATTGACGTGAATATTAGAAACAAATAGCGAAATCATTAGAATTGTTAAAATGAATGCCAATCTTATCAAGGGGTGCTACTCTTATGAATACGAAATATGCTATTATAGAATTTTTTAAATCTAATGCCCAACTGCTGATATCCTAAAATAGCCACGTTCTACGTTTAGCGTATTTTTACCAACATCAATTCCTTCATATCTTGTACATCCGCTGTTGCTACCACCATTAATGTCTAATTGTTAGCTTCAATATGTAATCAATAGCTATGGGTTGGAGGCTCATTCTACAATGTTCAATTATGGCAGCGCATTTAGGCCACCATTGAATAAAGATTTCGTTTTGGGATGAGCGATTGCTGGAATCAAGATACAGAGGAAATGTTACAAAACTGCTTTCTTTACTAGCAGGTGTTTTTGTGATCGTATCATAAACCAACACTAAATGGTAAATGGGTGGATGATTAACTACAATGCTTGGCAAGTCACTCCCAACAGCTGCTATGTTTTATAATTAATCAATCAATACATCTGATAAGACGCCAAAGGCAGTATGCAAACATCAATATAAATCATTGGGTCTGAACATCGGGAACACAGCAATCATGGAGTAATTGCATAGCATGAATATAGCAACGCTTCATTTCGAACATGACGCAACCATATATCAACCTTCGTAGCTGAGCACGGATGCATTCGTAACTGTACTTCCGCCGGTGTTTATTAGCAAAATAAGGATCAATGGAACCGATTTGGTGACTAAAGTACAATGCGGTTTGGCACTTTTAAGTTCAGGAAAATAAGATAGAAGAACCGAAAAGAACAATGTACAGCGGCTTTCTGGCTTCACAGTCTGCTCAATATTCACTCTGAAATCCCCTTAAATATGTTTTTTTTAATTAAAGGGGCTTTGAATGTTGACAGCGTTTATCAAATAGATAATCCGTAACGAAGCCATTTTAAAGATGAATACTGAATCTGAATTAAAGATTGCTATGTTTATAGACAATATCATCCGAGCAATAACCTCAACAAAAATTGGCTTAGCATTAAACCGAAACTTTGCAGATGACATATGCCTTGGTACGATGAGACTTAGTGAAATGTATCGTGACTGGAATTAATTAGATAAATCATGCGGTTTTAATAGACGCTATGAGAAATCACAACGTAGCGATAAGCGTTTTGGTTATACTATATAGGTATTCCATATTGACGAATAACAGCCAGCAGGATTATGATAACTTTGTTAAATACGACAGGTTCTAGAAAACAGTTAAAACGCCATTGAGTATAATTCTTTTCAGGAAATAAGACCATTGTTTAATGTTCAATATCATAACATGGGCGCACATTTACCTTTACCATGCAGTAAGACATACTTTTTGTTTATTTGATCACTTGTTCATTGCTCGTTCATGTGCAGTCTTCCATAGGTCGCCGTAACAGTGGTACACATCGCTGTCATTGAAGGACCTCGTTGCCTGAAATCTTGATTGTCGTTTTCTTAACCATGGCGTGCCCCAGGTTTTGTACAACGCTGAAGTTGGAGTCGGTCGGGATCAGCATGATTGTAAAGGCCATCCGGGCCGTCGCCGGGACAATGACGTCGTCTGCAAACCGGCAGTTGTTGGTTATGGTCAATGGTGCTCGGGTTGTTTGTAATAACTTCAAACTGCTGCATGCCATTTACCCTAAGGGGCTGGCGGATCCTGCTACATGGATTTAGCTTGCGTCCATAAGTACTCATCAATTTGACAGTTGAACTATAGCAAATATATCTTTAAAACAGTCATTTGGATTTCGCGAACCCATCATTTGATGATGACGGGGCTAATAGAGGAGAGGGTGAGGATTATCTGTCTATAGAGCTGGGTTACTCGTATTATGCAGACACAACAATAACCGCAGATCCTGAAACGTTCGCCAAAAGACAAACATCGACACAATTTAACTATACTGAACAAAATTAAGCTGATTAAAGATAGTGTTGATGATATATACAAAACATGGGAAAGTCAAGGCAACAAATTCGATACTAGACACTCAGATGGTTCTGAACTAAATGAAGATAAGGTTTTACTAAAAGGCTTTCCAAGATATAGCACTAGAAAGGGCACAACACTTAACATTAGCACACTCAATAAACGGGGAATAACACTCAGACGAATTAGGACTACCGAACAAATTTCAGCCCCTCAAGCGGCTGCATCCCTCATTTTATTTAAACAAATATTAGCTAAAGCCGCAGAGAAGTTAGAACTACCAAGGAGCAGACCTGAAGTCGTGACAGAGCATGGTGGTGAGACAGAATAAAGTTGCATAGGCGGCGGTCATAACACCGTAGAAGACGTGACTTGACAAGGTTATGCGGACCCAGAGGGGTGAACTGGTCAGCTACCTGGCACAGCTTAACGAAATAGATGAGCATGTCAGCAGTCGGGAGCGTAAGCCGGCGGAACGGCCAGATGAGGCTAAAGACGAGAGGAAACTGCAAGAGTGTGAACTTTCAGAGCTGCGGAACGAAAGACACGTAAGACTTGAGGTTGCCTCTGCAAACCGTGAATGGCTGCGTACTCAAATCAACCTCACCAGGAAGACAATTAACAGTATTCTTAACAAGGGCAAAACGCTCGCTGAGCTTGTAGCACCCTCTTTTGGGAGCAGGGTATTACAAAGTGGTACTTGCTCCGTCGGGCATGGGACAAGTACACCAGCTTCTGCTGACAAGGACTATGTTCAGGAGTTTAACCCCTTGGCAAACGTCCTGAAGGGCCTAGCCGGAAAGGCAGCAGTTGCTCCATCAGGTATCATTGGCTCCATCGTATCATGGCTGCTCAAGTCAGCTGCAAAGGTGGCTAGTTGAATGGCAGAACGTGTATGGGCCCAATACAAAGCAGCACTTTCAATTCCATCGGCGACGTTGACCAAGAACTGCTTAATGGCGTCAAAAGCAAAGCCGCCACCCAGGATGCGGCTATGAGTCCTTGCCTGTACACCCAACAGCGCCCAGACAAAAGGTCCTAAAGCTGCCATTAATGTGCTCATCGCCCGGCTGTGTGATGCACTCAGACGTATACAGGATGAAGGTAATCGAGACCTCGCCAGCATCCGAGCCCTGTGCTAGCTGTAGAACAGCACCAATTTGCTCCTGAAAGGACTGTACATTTGTTTGCGTGTGCAAAACCTCGGCTATTTAGTATTTTCCGCCTCAAAGGCCATCTGTGTAGGGTCACACCTGACGC
Source organism: Urechis unicinctus (assembly GCA_034190875.2). Classification (NCBI taxonomy): domain Eukaryota; kingdom Metazoa; phylum Annelida; class Polychaeta; order Xenopneusta; family Urechidae; genus Urechis; species Urechis unicinctus. The sequence continues at coordinate 5,807,787 of CM067347.1, forward strand.
CCCGGCCAGCAACTTTGATGACATTCCCGTAACCATACGCATCATGTGCATATAGCACCCAAAGGCCTCTGTTAGTAGCTGTTGCCGTCTGGCGCCAGTATGTGGTCCGTGGTACACCAAACTCACTACAAAGTCTCTCATATACCCTGCGATCGTATGGATTGTTATAGTGGTCGTGGGCATGATTCTGAGACGCTTGTAGTTGAGCCAGAGGGCGCCGCACTGTGTAACAACGTACAAAGGTGTAGAGAGCTTGGACGAGGGGATCCTTGGCCTCGAAATGGTCGTGGGATGACACGCTGCAGCCATAGGTTGCCACCACACTTTGTTTCTGCCACACCTGCATTGGCTTTGAGGCACAGGTCTTATCCGTAGTTAACGTCGGCATATTATAATAACTGAACACTTCAGGAAAGATTGCTCTCAATGTTCCGCTGCTGTGAACGACTTGAATGTTTGGTTTTGTTATGCCCGCTGCTATCTCACTGGCCGGATATACTCCACCTGCTTTATATGTGACTTTTATATTGAATCGATAGGCCAACATGGTTAATTATGCATCAAACTCTGACAAATATTCAAAGCCGCGAGCCTGTGTTCTTGCAAAATCCTATTGGCAACACTGCAGGCGATCTATTGGTTGGCTTAAGATCAGTCACATAAACTGTGGGTTGGTACAACGTTGAAAACAATGAGATGAGTGAATAGCGGTCAAGGACTGCAGCAGCAGAAACATCTGTTACAGTAAATCCTGGCTTGTGGAATGTCATACGTGTGACATGATCTCATCATGCTTTGATTTCACCAAAGAATGCTGTCAATGAAAAGTATGTTGCTTACCAACATAGAGATCAGCGTAGGAACCACATAGTATATAAACATACAGAAGAAACCCCTCATTACTATTTGGGCATAAGTAAGCGAAGCCCTGCGCAGAGGATATGTGTGGTCATTCGGTGATGGTACCAGGGGTAGAATCTCCAAAACGCATGGGGTTGTCGTCTGGTGTGGGCGCTGCTACTGGCTCTGTAACAGTTGTTACTGTTATAAATGGAACAAACCAAGTGGTTGGGATAAGTGAGCCTGCTGACCAGCGGGTTGTTGTAATATCTTTAGACGAACCTTTACAGCTTGAACAATGCGACGTTATTAACTTTCATACAACCAATTCAAACAGAGCAGCGACTTTTGGGCTACATGGAATCGCTGGAAAAATTATTCGTCGGTGACTGACCATTAAGGTGATAAAATATGATCAGATCCGCATTCTTGCGCAGAGCAAACAAAATATCAATGCTGACATTTTATCAGCAACACTTGAAGATGTCAGATAATGAGTTAAAACTCATCCAAATGAAGGGGGATATCAAGGCTAGATCTGTCAAAGCATACAATATAAAAACATCTATAAGAAAACCCACTGATCCAACGTGGGAAAAAGAAGTATTGGAAGGCATCAGAAAACATTGGGTGCACCTGCTTCTTTACAGACCAGCAGTTTGCGAATGATAGTGACCTACCTATATACACAGAGTAATTTCATTGCACGGAACTTTCCTTGTATGACGACTGCTCTCCAGTTTCAGCAGGGCCACAGAGGACACCACGTATGTCATAGCTCAATAGTCGTTACATTCTGCGCTTTGGTATTTGAAAGAAATGGTCCACGGTTGGCCCATCCTATAAAAAGTGACAAAGTGGGTGATGAAGTGTTTGGTTGACCAGAGATACTTCTGTTGGCTGCAAATGGAGAAATCTTGACTGATGTTTGCAACAAAGCTGGTGCAGACACGCTAACGATTGCTATCTTGTATAAGTTCTGTTAAAAGAAACTGTATTGAAATGTAAAAAGGACATACATCTTGAGCTATAACCTCATATAGTTTCACTCTTTCTGTCTTGCTTCATAAAACAAAAGTGGCCTATGTATTTAGATGACTACACATATATGGATAGTTATAATAATATAGCCGTAACAACAAGCCCTTACCAATTTAAGGGAAGCCAAATCAACTCTTGCCTGAAGTATATTCAACATATCAATCCGTCTGTAACAAAAGGAAGGTCGGTACGCAGGTAGGTAGGTAAGTAGATGATAAGTAGGAAGGTGAGTTAGAACGTAGTTAGTTAAACGGTAACCAAGTAAGTGTGTAGGTAGGCGAGCAGGTGAGTTGGAAGGTAGTTAATTAAACGGTAAATAAGTAAATGTGTTGGTGGGAAAATATGTAGTAGGTAGGTAGATAGGTAGGAAGGCAGGTAGGTTGGTAGATCGGTCGCTAGGTAGTTAGATAGATAGGTAGATAGGTAGATAGGTAGGTAGGTAGATAGGTAGGTAGGTAGGTAGGTAGGTAGGTAGGTAGGTAGGTAGGTAGGTGGTAGGTAGGTAGGCAGATAGGCAGGCAGATAGGTAGGCAGGTGTGTAGGTGTGTAGGCGGGTCGGTATGTAGGTAGGTAGGTAGGCAGGTTGCTTGGTAGGTAGGTAGATGGGAAGGTCGCTGGGTAGGTAGGTAGGTAGGTAGGTAGGCAGGTAGGTAACTAGGTAACTAGGTAGCTAGGTAAATTCGTTGGTAAATAGGTGGGTTAATAGGTAGGTAAGTTGGTAGGTAGATAGTAAGAAGGTGATGAAGCAGATCGGTTGGTCGGTAAATATGCTGGTCAGCAGGTAGGTATGTACACTGTTTTGTAGCTTAGCAAGTAGGTAGGTTGGTAGACGGAAGATCGGTTGATAGGTGTATGTGTTGCTCCTATCTTACTCAAAAATGCAGATTACCTAGGAGAGGCTACAAAGTCGGCTAGTATCATGGTAAGATTGTAAACATGCAGGTTAGAGCAACCGTGTATTTCTTACACGAAATATGTGATTTGCATGAAGTATGATGCTGACCTCTGATGTTGATGGGTGCTGCAGTATATGTTGGCAGCGTTGAGGACTCGCATAAAATGAATAACGTTGGTTTTCGATAGATGTAATGTGTTTACAGCTGAACTTTAATTACATAGTCTATTTGTGTCACGTATTTGTGGTGATTACTGGCACAAATCTGTCTTTGATGAACATTATATGTCACAATTTTCATCACCGCTGCTTATGTCAAGCACAATGAATCATTTGAAACATTGCGTCAATATCATGATATATTCACCTCCCAGTAGTTAGCCTCTTTTGTACCAATGGTATGAGCTTCAGGTGAATTGGCCGCATGAATTATTTTTAATGCTTTGCCATGACCGACGTGGCGCTCAGGTTAAGTACAATTGTCTGTATTTGGAATGGCAGCGCAGTGTCACGCGGCACCTGAATCAAGCCAGGCAGAGGTATGGACTGTAAATAATTCAATAGCAATTATTCTTTCGGCAAGTATTAACTGGCAACGAGCTTGCTATAACCATACGCAGGACAACGACAATGATAAAAACAGTTGTACGTTGTACCGGTCTATATGTTTAACGGTGGTGGTAAAGGTAATAATATGATGTCAGATACCTGCCACTAAGGTAATTCGAGGTTATTTGTATCCTAGAACAATGATAGCATACCGAAAATTCACCATCATTTACCAATAACAGGAATTAATCGTGATGATAAATTATGGTGATAACGCATCAAGAGAACGCAAGAATTAATAGTTATGTAATACATCCGAACCCCCGGAGATGTGTTAGCGACAAATATATCTCAAATAAACTCGATCGCTATTGAATCAATGCATATATTGCCAACCAATGACATCCGCCACCACCAGCATACAATAGATCGAATCTGCATATTGCAATTGAATGGGCCTCGCTACCGAATCCGTTTACAGTGATAGGTGGTTGTGTAATATGCGGCATAATAACCATTGAATGCGAAGGCAACGTTACATTATCAATATATTTATACCTATGATGCTGTGTATTGAAAGCTACCATAGATTCAGCCCTCATTTCTAGTGATATGAATGCATCATGAGCTATCGGTCATTCGTGGGTCCTGTACTATAGCTACTGGAGTCATCCGCTGTCGGTTGTGAAGTTACCTTTAGCAAATGTACCCGCATATTGACAACATAAAACATTGTATTTTACGTGATATGGGGAGAAAAAGAAATCGGTGGGTCAACATGCACCTAATGGTATCTATGCATCAATTGCCAACGTTATGGCAATATTAACCCCCAGGAAATATTTCCAGGAATGAGCAACGCTTCCTTCAACCTGAACCATCTTAGCGATAACTTCATTTTAGATGGCAATCTTATAAAATGTATACCCCTGACACCTTCAAAGATTGCAATGGTGATAGTTCATGTGAACAGCAAACCAGTATTTTCTTAAACATTTACTTATATTGCTCGCCAATAATTTTGATTAACGGAGTCAATTCTATCTTTTCTTTGTCAGTTATCTGCGCGATGACACAAGGAATATCGCATAGATACTGCAATATCTCCAAGACTGCAAGTTATATTTATCAGAAAATTCGATTGATGATGAAATACCAATTCACCAAATTAGGCCCATTGTAACCTTGTTTTGTATGTTAATGCAAGAAAAATAGTACACAAAGTATATGTGTTCGATTACCATGTCAACACATTACAAAAAGGATTGGCACCATCATAAGTCCTCGGTTCCCAATGCCAAGCTTTAAAACACCCTTTTCCCTCGTTCTAGAGGGATCCGGTGACACATATTGATTGTGCCTCCAACAAGCAAACTGTCGCATTCCTCGTTCTCTCCACAACATAATCTTCTTACTCTTACCACTTATTGCAATCAGTGATTGTAGTTAGCCAACACTGTGAAATCAGTCATTAAAAGACCCTTTACTTTATACACCTTGCAATGTTTGTTTGACTAAAATCATTCCATAGCATTTATGCATTTTCAGACAAGCTTGATACGGTGTTATACTTGACCCGACGACAAATGTACTTGTAACTGTAAAATTCGACAGGCCTTCCTCGGACCACCTCTTATCAGCTGTTTTGCAATCAAAAGAGGGGGGAGACTGGTGGAAAAAAATCAATCATGTGGCACCAGCCTTCGTCGACCTCAGCAGGGGAGGTATAAAACGATGGCGCTCACAACCTGGTGGAGCCTGTGACGTCGATGCATGCACCCTCCTTCCCATTTCACAGAATGGCGGGTTGCGCAGACAAGCTGATTAATTGATTGCGCGTTCACTGGCAATTTCGGGGTTCCTGACCCGGGTGCTTGGGCTTCCGAAAGACCTGAAAAGCATTCTGGGATTATCGGAATGTCAATAACGCTTAGCTGCGTATCATAGTAAACGTATATCTGCATCCCATAACAGCTCTATAGTACACAATCTGTACAGCTCTATAGTACACAATCACAATCTGTTTACTATATCTATTCATTTGATTTATGCAGTATTGTGGTGCAATTTCAATACGTAACTAGTGCCGTAGTGCGATTTTAATACGTAATTAAGCATTGCCCTGGTGCGATTTTAATACGTTATCAGCCAGTGCTGTGGGGTAATTTTAATACGTAATTATCCATTGCCGTGGTGCGATTTTAATACGTTATTAGCCAGTGCCGTGGTTTGGTTTCAATACGTAATTAGCTAGTACCGTGGTGCGTGTAATTAGCCAGTGCTGTGGCGCGTTTTAAATACGTTGAACAATGAAGATAATCTGATTCGTCCATCTTTATGAATGCATCAATCGTTAGTTATAAACTTTAACTGAACGTGACTAGCATTTTGATCATCTACAAATAAGATTATAATTCCTCAAGCATTATATTCCGAGGCATCAAACATGTCATCGCTAACAACAGGTACCTGCACACAAGCCTTAACTCAATTCACGCTATTTGCATTATACGAAGTGCTGCTCTAGTGGGACGGAATGCGTCACGATATCCGATGAAAAAGTCAGCTTCTTCCGATGCTCATTAGCGACTATAAAACCTATAAAAGCAGGCCATAATCCTTCATTAGAGCTTAACGAGTGGCAGCTTCAGTAAATGTAACAACAAAACCTCGTTATATCATAAATACTTCGCAATTTTACATAAATAGTTCCGACCTTCTATTGATTTCAATATACTTTAAATGTTGATAAGTATAATTTTACGTCCCCTTTCAAGGTCCAATGTCGCCAAACGTCTGCGTTTGGCTTGGACGATCGTCTCCCACGTCAAAGTCATCGTAACTACGTCATGATATAATTGCTCTAATTACCCGCCACTAACCTGTCAGTCAAAACTGATACCGTAAGTCCCTTTGGCCTCTTCAAGGATGACTTCCAGTGATCAAAATGATTGATAATGAGAGATGGACGAGATGTGGGGAGTAAAGCAGGTTTTACCCAATAGGCTTGTATTAACCGGGTGTACAAAACTGCATAATCAGTAGTTAATAAATGGCGCCGGTGGCTTGGGATGAGTTTTAGAGTTTTACGCGACCCATGCTAGTGCAGGCATGGGTAGAGATTTGCAATCATATAACGCACTAAGCAAACATAATATAGCGCAACGTCAAACTAATGAATGATTAGAGGTAGCATGAATCCTGTTTCCGAAGCCAAACATGCGTGCTAAGGGCTGGTGTATATTGCCTGCATGCTTGATGTCTGCTGGTCAAGATTAACGAGAACCATGTGCATAAAGGTTGTTTTTTTTATTGCCATGCACGAAGTTAAGCTTCCATTCAATATATGTTTCACTGTATGTTTTTGATGTGGCTTTGTTTCGTTTGTGCGACGTAATTATACACAACTGACATACACATTGTTTCCGCGTGGTTTTGTTTAAAACACACAGCAGCTACAAGCGTCAACAGTCATGTGTATTTCTTTTTAAACATAGTTTTATTGTATCTACAGTTGATTGATCCTTTTTGCATTGAGCACCAACGATGGAAGTTAAGAAGCAGGCATTGACTGCTGAGAAGTCTTGGCCATATTTGACAAGATGGAGCTATTATTATGATTGAAATTAGGAAGCATCTCATTAAATAGATAATCGCATGTCCGCATGACTTGAATAGAACTTGGGACCTAATCTAAACAAACAGATGAAGTGCAGACAACCACCACCACCCCCCCCCTCCCCTCCAAACCCCCACCACAACCACCGTTTATCAGCTTCACTGCTATGGCAATCACACATGTGTCGCACTAAACAAAAGCCTTGTTGTTTCGGCTTGTCATGTAATGAGTTGAGATATTCATGGGCTTGTGAATCAATGTCCTTCCTTGTTTGTCAAGAGGCCCATTAGCACCTCAGAAGAGTCCATGGTGTGAGGTGCAGACTGGTACGGTTAGTTATTAGATACCCGGATGTCCTAGTGCTGCCGCTGGCGATGAGTGTTAGATAAGCTAGCTAACCATGACAGTTCTTAGCTATCCCCTACTGTGCTCTTGCCAATGTAGCCCTGCACGACGGTAATTTAAATATATACGTCGTGCGCGAGGCTATGTGCGTCGTGCGGTGAGCGTTTTATTTCGAGTGCATGTAGCTACTCATCAATGATGTGTACCGACGTATCTATATAAATCTAGAAATGAGATGAATATCCGTAGATCGACTCTAGTTTGGTTATCCACTGTCTCGTGATTATTTAGCAATTGTCACATGAACTTTTAGAATCACAACTTTCGTTCGCGGCAACCCCCGTTTTGGACATATGACGTCACATTACTCAGTTTCAGTTTCATTCGCCATGTGGCTACTGGTCCCGGAGGGTGGGGGGGGGGGCACTTAAGTATTTAGAGGTAGTATACATGTGCCGGGGTATGTTTCTTCGGCCTCTCGGCTTGTAAGACGGGTTTTGTTGGGCCTCGTATTTGTAGGACGGGGTATTCTTTGCCATTTTCACCTTGTACGACGGTTACGGGTTTTGGAGGTACACTCCTACTCAGGACAAGGCCAAGTGCCCCCTCCAGGTTGCGGAAATCTATAAGTGTTATCACTTTTCAATTGTCAATTGCGATATCGTTGAATGCTTACCCCCCTCTAAGGTGGGTATTTCCAAAAGATAATCCTTGCCAAATGACACATAAACTTGAATAATAAATTTCGGAAAGCAAAAGTTTGCTTGCGAAGAACCTTGTCTGCGCGTGCGCGCAGCAACCGATTTTGTCATTAGAAATAAACGTGAACTTTTCAAAACTTGTCAGGCCGGATTAAATCGCTTTTGACGAAATCTCTCATGTAAACTAACTCAACTTATTAATAAACATTCATATATGTGAAACATTATTCCTCATATGTACATTTGTGTAATTATCGTGTAAAATTGGATCTTATGTATCGTACACCACGTGTACGGTTACGACCATCGCACTACGTCAATAAGACGTTGTGCACGGCTTATCACAAATTCCCTCAACAAGATATCAGGTCAGATTGAGAGGATACGCTCGCTAGAGTCATGCCTCGGGCAGTGGTGCAGATTGGTCAACGATTGAAGAATCAGACCACAAATAGCAGCTCGAAACAAAGATATGGCTAAACTCAACCCCACGAAATGCTCGACTACTTAGTCATGCATGCTGGTTCTCACCAACATTAACATTTCAATAGTGATTGGCGCAGCATCGATAAGGCTTCGAAGTTATCAATCGCGTTCCAGCTCAGGTGTGAAGCTGCGTTTCTTAGAAATCTGAAGAAACCTTTGATGTCAGCACATGCACCCTTTTAACACATCATTCAATGGTTTGACGCGGAGTTGATGGAAGGTAAGCGCCTGTATCATGATGACACTCGATGACTTTCCAGTGGCCCATCTGCAATGTGGTCTTAAATTGGCTCACCACACATTGAAGCAAGACACGAAGTTGGGAAAGACGCAGTACTTTAGGAAGGCAAACCGCATCTTGAGGGCAACGCTGCTTGCTCCGTTGATTTAAGAAGTGTGGGGTTTTCCGTTAATTGTTTCCGCGGCATTCTCACCACGATGCAATTGCTCAACATGCACAACTCACCAAACAGTAGCTCCTATATGGTCAGATGTATCTATGGCAATGTGTGGACGTTAGTTGACCTTCATCTGTCCGTATACATATCCTTTTAAATGAAGTTATTATTGAATGTTTCGACCAAACACTCGGTTGTTTGTTCAGGTACTGGCCAAACTTGCTGTCTCCTATAACGGATTGGTTCAAACCAATCCATTATGGGACGGGTAAATGCTTCACATGGCTGGCCTGTTGAATTTGTGCTTATTTTCCAGGAGTGATGCTTCATCTATGGCTATATTGAATAAGTTGGGCAGTAAATGCGATCTCGTGGGAACAGAAAGCAATCGGACTTGTGGAAGTGGATACACGCCACATATATTGCTAGCCCATATTTGTGTGAAACACAATACTGATGTTGATAAGAAGACAATTCCGTTGTTGCTAGCTTGAAAGATAGTTATGTGCATGGTTTGAAAACGCAGCCAGCCATACGCCCACCTTAGTTGCAGAATAATGAAAGAGAAAAACCCTTCAGTTCATGAACGGCATACATGAGTGATGTCCAATGTCTATCCCATTTGAATGACCGCTTTCTGAATAAAGTCCCTAGCAATTACTGTCCCATTCAATCACAAATGGCGAATGACAAAGTGGCCGGAAAAAGCGTCTGCGGTTGCTAAGGACACGTGTTCCGGCTGCAAATGATTCGAGGTCGAGTGATGTCAGTTTGAAATCCTGGTTTTTTAAATTGACAAAGCAAGCTTCCTGCTGTTGTGGTGTATGAAATGGCGCAACTGGCCCAATTGAGGTTATTATCTGATTATATTATAGGACGTTACGGAAATGTCTCATGCCGCGCTGCTCTGTGATAACTGTTTTTCACATTTGGCTTATATATATATATATATATATATATATATATATATATATATATATATATATATATATATATATATATATATATATATATATAGATATATATATATATATATATATATATATATATATATATATATATATATATATATATATATATATATATATATATATATATATATATATATATATATATATATATATATATATATATATATATATATATATATATATATTTACGCTTATTGAATACATCGACTGCATGAACGACATATTGTGTTATTCCCGCATCAGGAATAAATTGAATAAAATCAAATATTATGCACAAGTTAATCAGCAGTGAGATGGTTCGATGTATACCGTACCATAATAGACGCATTTCTGTCATTTGTCGTGTAACATAAGTTGTGCTCTGCGTTGATGGTGTCTTTATTTGTATTTCAATACTTACGCGTACGTTCAACTGCAACCTGCCAGTATACAAGGCCCATGGCAGAGCCTTGTAATGGCACGATGAGCTTCAAATACTGACTTTATTTATACGTTTAATGACAAGAAATATATATGTTCGACACATTGAGCGGGCACCCAGAAAGCTGCTCCACAGCACCCACAAGCAGTCTGTTCATGTGCCTTCCAGCAGATGATCCAAGAGGAATGTTATCAATACTACCTTACTGGGCAACGCGGGACTTTCATAGACTACGTGAAAAATGTTATGAAATAATGTTGCAGTCAATAATCTTTATCTGATACATTAATCAATCATTACATGATGCCAATGGCTTATCGCTCAATTATCATAGCTCAGTCCTCTGGTGTATGATCAATTGTTGATAAGTCAACCTCACGTGGACAAGCATGTATCATCTGCAACGGCTATTCCGCAAACATTGTTCAGCGCAACACCATACTACTCTAGGGCATAATTAAAGAAATCACTCATTACTTGTGATTAATCTTTCCAAACCATACAAACTAATCTGTTCGTAAGTCTAAATCATGTATAAGTATTAATGTTTGTTTTTAATATGACCTTGGGTCGTTCATGTGGTATTCGTGCGAATATTTCGCATTCCAACACATTAGAATTTCACATGCTTTCCACATGTCATGGGAAATAAATAACACAACACATCCACAGACGCCAACCGTCATGTGTTTTGACAATCACATAGTATCATCATATGGTCACTTCGTTCATCCATTTAACTCTCACATAAATCACTCACCAGACGAAACACTCTCTATAACAAATATCATACCATAAACAGACATTGCTTGCTGCAGAATGGCGACCAGATTTGTAATGATAAAGTTATAAGAATGTTTAGAAATGGGGATCATCTCATTATATAAATAATCACATGTCCACATTGCTGGAATAGAACTCTGGAACGCGCCAATAGCAGCGGGGCGAGATTCACGCAAGTACTAGATACAGCGCCTTTACCAAAATGTTGTTCAAGATCTGTAGCATTCCTGTGGCCTGTTTGCAAAGTGTTCACATATCTGCTAAACTTGCAAGCACGACATGTTACAGTGAAAGAAGCAATGTTATGTCTAATCCAACTAAGATGGCTGCGTTGACTCCTTGCGTTGATATATCACGTTTGATAGTTTACGCTAGTCGATAGTAGTATATGTGTTGCATAAACATGTGCTTATATCAAAGAGTTTATGTCCAAAGGTGAACGCCGCAATAACATCATACCAATTTGGGTGTGATGTTGCTCATTATACTGTCGACTTTCGTTTTGACATTGCTGCTTAGCAAGTCATATAAGTAAATGTCGGTCTCTTTCTACTACATAGATTTCGTTAACATTCTACTCACTCTTTCTGTTGGATTATTATAATATGCTATTTGTGCATGCTCATGTTAATCAGTCGTATCATTACTAGTAGTGTAATACCCAGGCATACATATATCTGGTGAACCTAATTATCTGACAATCATAGGGCGCGTCATGTAAGGTACGCATTATTCTGCTGGGAGGAATCCCCCAACAATGTAACAATGTTTGTTTATGTAAACTCATTCTCCTTTCAAATCACCATGAGATGGGATTCATGTTAACATTAGCGGCTCAATCCCCTTTCATGCCACAGATAAATAAGGTGTTTCATGTTCACTCATTCGTCTTTTACGTAAAAGCTTACAATCGTGGTTTATGTTGACTCATTTTTGTTTCATATCACAGCCAAGAAGTTCATGCTAACTCGTTCCCTTTTATTAAACCACAGCTTACCATGGTTGTGCGTGGCAACTTATTCCCATTTCATATCACAACAACCATGTAGCTTTTGGCAAGTCACCCCCTTACAGGAATCAGCTGAACATACCAGACCGTGAAATAAGTCAACTACATCCCCTCGGTGCTGAGTTCATGGTGTTGGTTTCTGGTGAAAACGGTATTCCTAGTTAATTGACTCTTTGTAATTAAGCAAAGAGTGAAATTACGTACTGAGCTGTGATATATTATTCAACAAACTTTGTGGTGTTATACAATGTATACCACCTTAAGGATGGCTCAAACGCCTATGGTGTCCATTATTTTCACCCCAAAGAATTGTACAATAAAAAAGACCAAGACAAAACATATATAGTACTCAAATATATCAGCAAATAACTTCCCGCTTCACATTAGGTAGAAAGTACCTGACCTTAGACTGGAACAAATGTGTTCTGTCTCACGAATACTCAGATTAATTGCTGTTAATTCAGCAAGTGGTGCAGATGGGACAAAAGACTTCACCATAGCTGAGAATCAGCACACTTAAATAGTCATAACCGGATATAGGTCAGGTTATCGGGACAGCATTCTGTCTTCACAACGCTAAATGCACGACCGAGGAAGGTATCATTATCATTGAGTTCCCTGGTGGCTAGCGTATAGTAAAAACGCTAATGCTGCACTCCACATCCATCAAAGTGTACGATGTGCTTCCGGAATCAAGATCCAAGATGGTCTAGAGCTTAAGCTTCTGAAAAAATAGTAACCGGTGGTGGCAATTTTCTAAACGAGGGCTATTATATGATGGCCCCCATAGCAAAAAGTTTTTCTTAGGAAATGTTATAACAGTGTGTCAATGCTCATGCTTGCATCATCAAAGGCACATCATCGAAAATTATTTCCAGTGCGTATGTCAGGCTGTGTTTGTCATTTTCAAAAAAGCTGGAAAAGGCGAATAGACATATATACTGAAAAGCAGCAATTGGTGTATTGCACAGCACGTGACATAGCTAGAGGTCAATCGTGTGAGGAGAATAATAATGGTCAATACTCTTTGCTGAGAATTTGGAGAATAGCTGGATACGAACTGCACCCCTGGGTAGCAGGCAATGTCGGTTAGATACTATTATGATGCGTTCTTTTCCTAATGCTCATATTTTAAATTGCGTACATATACCCGACTCATCTGTGTTCATTAGATACCTACATTTTACTATCTTTTACGGACATGAGCAGTGATGAATTTCCCGAACCTGTTTGGCGGCCTGATAACGCCATTTCCGGTGCACTGATCTTTTACCAAACGCGGGAATAAATGTGCCACATCTAGAAAGCTGGCCGTGGCAATTATCAGCTGACGACATAATTGTTTTACCTGCAATGAAACAAGTCAACGTTAGAGGCAAGTGCATTCTCTATCGTGGTCGTCCAAACACGGTGGCTTGATGGTTTAGCCTTGGACTGTGCAACCTGGCGAGAGCAGCAGTCATATATAAATATATTTACGTATAGACACTACCAATGCGTAACTTGCATTTAAGTAGCACATAGCCTGAGCGTGTAATGCCTGCACAATTGAATATTGCTGCTAATTTTATAAACCCACGCCCGAGTGGAAATGACATTGGATTGTTTGTATTTCTAGTAATTATCCAGGCGTAAATAGCTGAAGCTTATTAGCATTAGTGGGTTGGATTCGCGCTGTGGCCATGTTATCAGTCCGCACCATTCCATGAAATGAGAAAACACCGTATGCAGCAAATCTTATCTCTTGGGAACAGAAGAAATCGAACTTACATAAATAAATAATCACACGTCACATATAATGCTAACCATTACTTGTGTGCTGAATGCAAAGATGAAATAATTATACAAATACTTGATTGAGTTGGATAAAAAACGCAATTTAATATTTCCACCTGGAACTAAAAGTAGTGTGCAATGCATGCCACTCAAAATAGATCCATGCATAGTGTAAGTACGCAGAAAGCCATGCGTCCGGTTTCGTTGCGGAATAGGCTTAGAATCATATATAATGTATTGATACATATCATTATTAACACTGTTCAGGTTCGAACCACCTTAATATGCACAGTCATACATCAACCCTATCATCTGATATCCCTTAGGCCACAATGTCTCACTTGATTTACACGTCATCATCGTGGGATAGAAATGGGATTAAAATGAACTGAAACACTTTCAACTTTGAGGTTATATCGCGACGGCGGCGGTTGATGATTGCACTGTGTACCGAATGCACTAACACAAAATGGCGCACGTGGTTAATTGCGGACATGTTCGATACAGACGCCATGCTAATGCCTCACGTCATAAGGCTATGAGATTAGATTATTTCACATTTGGAAATGGAAATGATATGAAACATAGGGCTTTATGTGGATTTTCAACAGCGAAGTGATATGGCGACGTTGATGGATGAGGATGACTGCGTTGAGCTCGCCTTTGCTTTGTGATGCATCGTCATATTTGGTTTAACAGCTTTTTTGGTATCTAGTTGTAAACCTTTCTTGGAATTGAACAAACCAACTCGTTTATAGATAAAGACGCCTTGAAAACAACCTCCGAACTTTTTTTTACAAACGTATGTTATTTACCTTGCATGTCGACAAATCAATATGTGCGGCAACCAACACCATTCTACATTTGATTGAGTTGGAGATGGTTGTGGTGAATGTTGCTTGTCGTCAGTAATAGGTCACCAAACATCTACAGTTATATTTATAATGTCGTATGTGCTGAAGTTAATGGGCTTTTGTTACTTATCGCACGGAAGCTAAAAACTGTTACTAAGGTCGTTGACTTGAAACAGTCACAGGTTGCTGATGATGACCGTGATGTATTTATTTGCGCTCTTCTGTAAACCAGTACTGCTGTACTAACGGTTGATAACATACATATTTACCTGCTTGAATAACCGTGAAACTGATATCAGAACACACTTTTTGCGCACCTGACCACAATGCTTTCTATACAGCTTTACTGGATAGGTTCCCTACGCCGCAGTAAGACAACAACGAAATACTGATAAACACGATGGTCCCCTGCAGTTGACCAAGACTGACTTGTTATACAATAAGTAGGATGCAATATAACAAGACTGGAGTAGCGGTGTTAAGTAATCAGAGATCAGGTCATTCAATTGAATTATCATATGAGAGCACTTATCTTCCATGGTACTTAAATACAGCCCGCCCTTTGTTGTGGACTTGCTATTATCATTCATGCGTATTTGCTATTAACTGTTCTGTCTGTGTTGCGTATAGCACCACCTGTCTATCCGGTCACTTAATGGATAACGAATTGTAATTTGGGCGTTTTAATAAAAAGTCACTGGTGTCGGCAGACTTAAATGATGAACCTACCATGGCAGAGAAAATTGTTTGGCACTGCATAGATGACCTTTGTTTCACGAAGGTGCAGTAAAGGTAGGTTTGATAACTCATTGCTAGGGGAAAAAGTCGTACAAATAACAATATCTCTTATCTGCAGTGTCAAAGGGGACTATTGATGTATTGAACAACAGCAGTCCATATATTTCAAGGTCTGCTCGATTCGTGCAATCAATACCCCAAGGTCTGCTCATTTTAACATAAGTAAGTTGCAAAAATTAATAGAAAGATAATGTGTGTGTCGTTGCCATCATTGTTTGATGATAATATCAACGTGCCGTTGACCGATTATAAGGTTTATCAAATCCACTTCATACATCACAGCTCTCTATATTCTGTCACTCAGTCATTATTTACTTCACTTATGACGGTGCGTTGACCCTCACGATCCAAAATGTCGATCATTTGGGAGGTCTACCAAATAATTCCCGTTTGGCTTTCTTTTTAAAATTTGCGGAACGCAAGCGCTCAGTCGATGCTCAGTTTCGATGTAAATTGAGATCATTATGTCGGGGCATTTTACAATCAATACACCTCTGTTTGATGATAGCGCACTGTTTAATTGAGAATCCATTGCTAGCAACATGAGGGGCATTTTACACGGTCGATGTAATATATTGCTTGCTTAATGCATCATTATGGCGCATTAATCACGCTGATAGATGCATAGCTTGCAATCACTGTTTATATGCGAGCATTTTAGTGTTGAAGCATATGGTGTGATTTAAAGATAAGTGACAGCTATGCTTCTTATTCTATCAATGGAAATATGTAGGGAGAAATGCATATTATGACAAAGCATAATATAGCGGTCATTTCAATCACTGATGCTATGCGACATAAGAGTTGTAGTTCATGTTCGCTCATTAATATCACGTCTGAACAAAGTCAATATATTCTTCTTGGTCGATTCTTCTCAATCAATGATTTCCTAAGAAATATGGTAAATTGCATGATCGTAACATATAATTCTACTCGTCGCATGCTTGATATACCTCTTCACGGCTTGACGAAACCACATTGATGAATATTCATGGTGATTTTGCATTATTTTCTCCTTCTATTTCGCAACGCCGACTTTACTTTGTGGAATATTTTCCCTCTTGAGCACCCTGATATGCTCAGTGTTTCTATCAAACCAATTACAAAACCAAGTGGCTTGTGCTGAAAGGCAACCTTTCTGGGGGTTTTTTCGGCGGCGCCAATGGATGACGCAAATTCGAGACATCGTCTTCACAAAATTGGGCAAGTTAAAAAATCAGAATTGTTAACAAAGCACCATGCAGACGGGAGCTATTTATATGTACCAAAATGTTAACCTTAATGCAGCACACAAATGGTGCCTGTTTAATCTTTAGTCACTACATTCGAGCACATATTGCCTCTTTATGCGCATTTAAACGGCCGAAGACGCATATCATCGTGTCCCATCATTTCTGCTGTTTACTTACCACCGACACAGCTATAAATGTCTCTTAAGATGAATAACCCTGTTTCTGTTCGCGGAATAAAAATACATGTTATTGAACAACGGAAATATTGTGACTTTCGATCGCATTTATGATATGTACCCACACATGAATGTGATCATTATAACGTCAAAGAGTACAATACGTAACCTCAATATATAATTGATATATATACGCTATATCATTGTATGTAAAGGGCAAACGGTCAGATCTGACAGTTTAATCATAACGTTTAACGACCGCAAAAAGCCTTCAATGCTTCAACCATTGATGTTTTTCAGAGATTGTCGCGGAATGGCTTGCAGTATTTTTTCCTTTTTACTCTAAGACATCCTTTAATAAGGTTGAATTAATTGATATCCAACCAACCAAACATGATCACTTGCATAAACTAAGTCTGTAGTCGTGACGTGGATCAAACCATTAAAACAATACGACCATGGCGAGATTAGCTCGCCTAAATACTCGGCATGAATGTTTCATCAATAATCGCTCATATTGCCCTGAACATTGGTTCTTGAAAACAGATATAATTATCAAGCCATTTAGTATAATTCTTTTCATTAAATAAGGTCATTGTTAAATGTTCAATATCATAACAAGGGCGCACATTTACCTTTACCAAGCAGCAAGACTTACTTATTTGTTTATTTGCGTGTTCATTGCTAATAAATTACAGATGCCACAACTCCTACGAATGTTTCCTTATTAGCTTTCCTTCTAACTATAGATGAGCTATGTCTGACAAGTTCTAGTAAATAACAACGCCACAGAATGAATTCATAATTTGTTGTTTGTTATTTTTTGCCAAAGGTGAATTCACCCATAAGGGAAAAAAGAAGATGAAGAAGACGAAGCAGACGAAGAAAGAAGAAGAAGAAGAAGAAGAAGAAGAAGAAGAAGAGAAGAAGAGAAGAAGAGGAAGAGGAAGTAAGAAGAGTAAATGTATGTATATAAATATATATATATATATATATCTATATATATAATATATATATATATATATATATATATATATATATATATATATATATATATATATATATATATATATATATATATATATATATATATATATATATATATATATATATATATATCTCTATATCTATATATATATATATATATATATATATATATATAGTATATATATATACTTCTGTTGAGGCACGTATAGCCTGATGTTATTCCACTCATAACAATGGTATTGAAATTGATTTATTTTCCTGCGCCATACTTATAGTCCAATTACGCGACTGGAATGACACATGGCAATACCATATGGGTAGTAGTATACACTTTGGGGCTACCAGCGCAGCCAGTTCATAAGCGTTTTCAATAACCAATCACTGGTAAATTAAAGAGACCACCTATATGGCTCATATTCGGTTCAATGGAACTCCTCAACACTCGTTACAACATAATAAAACAAATCCACCCTGTATCTGCCGCGACCTGCTTCTACGCCATACGTAAATAAACGTGACCATAGACTAAGGTGTCCTCGCCCCTCTACTGTTAGGGCATTTGTGGCCGAGCAGTAATAATGTACAATGTAGCCTCGCCCTGACACATATGGTAGGAAACCCCAAGTAGTCATCGAGCAGCCCCCGTGGATCAACCACGTACACCTCTGAATCAGACCACACCCGTGGCCGCGACCGATATGCCTCGTTTTAACGGATGGTAGGGCAGAGGATGACAATATGCTTTAAGGTGCCGAAGAAAATCCCCTCAAGTAGGTCGAGCATGAAGACGGGAACAAACAAACAATAGGTGAGCCGGGACCACCTGGAAATGTAAATAAATCTGAACGACTGGCAGACTGCTTTGACAAACCTGTCATCCTTAGTGTTAGACTATGCATCCATAACAACATGCATATAGACGTTCAATGCACCAGCCACCTCTGCTTTTTGAGTGATCCTGTAGAGCCTAGTCGGTAAGTCAGCAGCTGCCCTTCCAGGTATCATAGGCTCCATAGTATCATGGCTGCTCAAGTCCGCTGCAAAGGTGGCTGATTTAATGACAGAACATGTATGGTCCTCAGTCTTGGCAGTGGGGTATATGATCTTCCAGACGCTACTTGACCTACTACATGGCACGTTAAATATGTGAAGCACTCAGACGTGTCCAGGATGAAGGTACTCCAAGCCTCGTCAGCCTCCGAGCCCTGTGATAGCTGTATAACAGCACCCATTTGCTCCTGAAAGGACTGTAGAGTTGCTCGCGTGGGCAAACCCTGGCTTTTTAGCCTTTTCCGCCTCAAAGGCCATCTGTGTAGGGTCAAACCGGACGTCCCGGACAACAACTTGCTTACCAGCATAGAGAGCAGCGTAGGAACCACATAGTACATAAACATACAATAGAAACTCCCCATCACTATTTGGGCAGAAGCAAGTGAGGCCACTGCGCAGAGGATATGTGTGGTCATTTGGTGATGGTGCCAGGGGTCAAATCTCACAAGACACAAGCTGTGAATATGCCATGTTGTCAAGCGGTAAGGTCATTCATATGGGGTTGTCTTCTGGTGCGGTCGGTGGTACTTGTACTGCAACAGTTGTTTATGAGTAGTATAGAAAGTCGAGGTTCTGCCGCGCCGTCTCTCATCTATTATAAATTAAACAAGCAAAGTGGTAAGGGAAATGAGCATGCTAACCAGCGTGATGTTGTAATATCTGTAGACCAATTTACAGTTTGAACAAGACAACTTTTATAAAACCACTTCAAACGGAGCAGTGACTTGTACTGTGCTATCACTCCTAATTGAACTTGACTTGTAGACTTATGGAATCAGTATGAAATTACTACCAACCGTTCCGACGTCACCGTTATATCCCAAGCTGCCCCCCACCGATGAAAATCCAGGGCACTCGTATTGGTTGAATGAGATGCCTGCTGTTTTTGTCAGATTTGCACAACGGATTATTTTTGCTATTCTACCATGAAAATGGTTTTTCACAAAAGTAGTATTTCATTGGTTAAGTTATGAAAATTATATATATATATATATATATATATATATATATATATATATATATATATATATATATATATATATATATATATATATATATATATATATATATATATATATATCTATATATATATATATATATATATATATATATATATATATATATATATATATATATATATATATATATATATATATATACATATAACTATTACGCTGTTAGTGCTCGATTGACTGCCGATTCGACAATTAATGATGCACGGGTGGTAATAATGGAACTTAATGGAACTTTAGTACAGTTTCTAACGAAGGATACAATACTGAACACGGGTGATAACTTACAAATATAATCCTGAGCACAGAATTTGATAAAGGTACGGAGTAAGGGTAGTGATAATGACGCATTTAGCACAGATGTAACGGAAATACGTAACGCGTGCAATCAGCGTCCGTCAAGCCGGGATGATACATTTGTTGCACAGTTGCCGGATGATAAACATGTGTTGCAGCATTTTGGGCCGCCAATGGTATAGAAGAGATTTCATTGTCATACTTCGGCAAACCTATCTTACTTGATAATACAGATCACATGTGTGAGGCTGGAAAGTCAGCTAGTATCATGGTAATATTTTAACCATGCAGGTTAGAGCAACCGTGTATTTCTTACACGCAATATGTGATTTGTATGAATTATGATGTTGACCTCTGATGTTGAAGTATATGTTGGCAGCGTTGAGGACCCGTATACAATTAATGCAATTGGTTTTCGATAGATGTAGTGTGTTTACTGCTGAGCTTCAAATACACAATATATTTGTGTCACGCATTTGTGGTGAACACTGTCACAAACCTGTCTTTGATGAACATTAAATGTCACAATTTGCATCACGCTGCTGATGTTAATCAAAATGACTCATTTGAAACCTTTCGTCAATATCTTGATATATTCACCTCCAAGTAGTTTGCCTCTTTTGCACCAACCCAGTTGTTGTTGTGCCAAAGCCAGCGTATGTTCGGCAAAAGGCCCTTTCTTAGTGCACTGCAAAAAAGCTTCTCATATGGGCGATAATTACATGTATAAGTTAGGTGTTCATAATTCCCCTTGGCATAGAATTCTAGGCATATTTGTAGAATGCTTCTATGTATTATGACAGACTGTTTTGATCAGTATACATTGTATCCAACATCATCTCTCAGCGGAATCATGCAATATTTAGGATCCATACTAACTGCTTCACTTATACTTGAAAGATGCTTCATTCACTCTTTTTGCTGATCACAGTAGACCAAAGCAATGGTATGAGCTTCAGGTGAATTGGCCGCATGAATTATTTTAATGCTTTAGCATGACCTACGTGGCGCTCAGGTTAAGTTCATTTGCCAGTATTGGGGATGGCAGCGTAGTGTCATGCGGCACGTAAATCAAGCCAGGCAGAAGTATGGGCTGTAAATAATTCAATAGCCATTATTCTTTTGGCAATTATTAACCGACAACGAACTTTCTATAACCATACACAGGACAACGATAATGATAAAAAACAGTTGTTCGTTGTACTGGTCTATGTGTTTAACAGTAATAATATGAAGTCAGATACCGGCCATTGGGGTAATACGAGGTTATTTATATCTTCGAACATAGATAGCCCACGGGAAATTCACCATGATTTATCTATAAAAGGAACTAATCGTGAAGATACGTTATGGTGATAACGCATCAAGAGAACGCAAGAAATTAACAGAAATGCAATACATACGAATCCCCGGCGATGTGTTCGCGACAAATGGATCTCCCCCCACAAAAAAAAATCGTCAGTACTAAACTTGATCTCTATTGAATCAATCCATATATTGCCGTCCAATGACATCCACCATCACCGACATACAATAGAATTGCATATTGTAATCGGATGGGCTGTTTTGAATTTCCTAGCCTGGCTACCGAATCTATTCACACGCAATGTTGTTATCATCTTTATCGTGAGTAAGAAGTGGTTGTGTGATATGCGGCGTAATAACCGTTGAATGCGAAACTAACGCAACATTATCAATATGATTATACATATGATGCTGTGAATTTAAAGCTACCATAGATCCATCCCTCATTTCAACTGACGATATCATGAAGAATCGGTCATTCATGGGTCATGTACTACAGATACTGGAGTCATCCGTTGTCGGTTGTGAAGTTACCTTTTGAAAATGTACAAGCAGATTGACAGCAGCATGCATGCTACATGATATGGAGAGCAAGTACAATCGGTGGGTCAACATGCACTTGATGGCATCGATGCATTAAATGGTCATGCCATGGTATGGCAATATTGACCCCCTAGGAAATATTTCCATGAAATGCAACTATTCATCCAACCAGAACTATCTTTGTGATAACTTCATTTTAGATGGTAATCTTATCACATGTATACCCCTGACACCTTCCAATTTTCTTAAACATCTACTTGGCTGCTCGCAAATAATTTTGATTAACGATGTCAATTCCACCAGATATCCTTTCTTTGTCAGTTACCTGGGCGATAACACAAGAAATATAGCATAGATTCTTCAATATTTCCAAGAGTGCAAGTGATGCTTATCAGAAAATTTGATCGATGATAACCTTGTTTTGTACGTTAATGCAAGAAAAATAGTACACAAAGTGTACGTGTTCGACTACCATGATATTCAACACATTACAACAAAGATTGCCACCATCATAAGTCCTCGGTTCCCAATGCCAACATAATCTTCTTACTCTTACAACTTTTTACAATCAGTGATTGTAGTAAGCCAACACTATGAAATAAATCATCAAATGACCTTTATACACCTTGCAAACGCTTGTTTGACAAAAGTCTTTCTATAGGATTTGTGCATTTTCAGACGAGCTGGTTACGGTGTAATACTTGACTAGACGGCAAATGTGCTTGTAATTGTAACCTTCGACAGGCCTCTCTCCGACCACATTTTTTCAGCTGTCATGCAATCAAGGGTGGGGTGAGACTGGTGGAAAACCTCAATCAAGCGTCACTTGTCATCGTCGACCTCATCAGGGGAGGTATAAATCTATGGCGCTCACAACCTGGTGAAGCCTGTGAAGTCGGCGCATGCACCCTCCTTCCCATTTCACGGCATGGCGGGTTGCGCAGACAAGCTTGTCCGCCTGTATGGTGGACCCGCAGATTAATTGATAAGGGGTTAATTTCGCGGTCCCTGACCCGGGAGCTTGGGCTTCCGAAAGCCCTTGAAAGCATTCTGGGATTATCGGAATGTCAATAACGCTTAGCTGCGTAACATAGTAAACGTATATCTGCATCATTTCTATTTATTTGATATATGCAGTATTGTGGTGCATTTTAATACGTAATTAGCCAGTGCTGTGATGCGATTTTAATAGGTAATTAGCCAGTGCCATAGTGCGATTCTATTACGTTATTATCCAGTGCTGTGGTGCGATTTTAATACGTTATTAGCCACTGGTGCGATTTTAATACGTTATTAGCCAGTGCAGTGGTGTGTCAATACGTTATTAGCCAGTATCGTGGTGCGATTTTAATACGTAATTAGCCAGTGCTGTGGTGCGTTTTAAATACGTTGAACAATTACTGATAATCTGATTCGTCCATCTTTATGAATGCATCAATTATTAGAAATCTACTTTAACTGAACGTAACAGGCATTTTGATCATCTACAAATGCGATTATAATTCACCAAGCATTCACTCAATTCACGCTATTTGCATTATACGAAGTGCTGCTCTTGGGGAACGGAATGCGTCACGATATCCGATGACAAAGTCAGCTTCTTCCAATGCTCATTAGCGAATATAAAAGTAGGCCATAATCCTTCATTAGAGCTTAACGAGTAGCAGTTTCAGTAAATGTAAGAAAAAATCCTTGTTATATCATAAATACTTCGCAATTTCACATAAATAATTCAATCCTTCTAGTGAACCTAATACTAAAAGAGAGAATCAGTATAAATTGAATGTTGATAAGTATAATTGTACGTCCCCTTTTAAAGTCCAATGTCGCCGAACGTCTGTGTTTGGCTTGGACGATCGTCTCCCATGTCGAAGTCATCGAAATGTTTTAGGCGCCCTCTGCATTAATGAGGCCCCTATTTGAATCCAAAGAGACTTCGTAACTCTGTCAGGATCTAATTGCTACATTACCTACCACTAACCTGTCAGTCGAAACTAATACTGCAAGTCCCTGTGGCCTCTTCAGTGATCACTTCCAGTGATCAAAATGATTGATAATGAGAGATGGACGAGCTGTGTGCAGGTGGGGAGTAAAGCAGGTTTACCTAGTAGGCTTGTATCAACCGGGTGTTCAAATCCGCATAATCAGTAGTTAATAAATGACGCAGGTGGCGGGGAATGAGTTTAAGAGTTTTACGCGACCCATGCTAGTACAATCATGGGTCGAGTTATCCAATAAGCATTTCTCCGATGAAATTGGTTTATACTCGCTGGCAGTTGGATTGAATGCGAACCTGTTTGGTGATATTTTCTAGCTTCTTCAAACACCCTTTCGCTTAAAATGTTTGTGGACTTCAATATGGATATGGGTGCTGATGTATTTTTGATGTATATCAAACCAAATTTTAAGCGTCCTTTCTCTGCCGTTTTTGGTTATATCATTTCTGTTTTCAAAAGAAGCAATCCCAGTCTTTACTGAACAAATAACTTACAAATCATGGTTTCAAACGTTTTATCGTTTTCAATATCGATAATATATGTTCGATGATTACATACACTGGGTCAAATATTGTCAGTGACCCCGTCTACCGTGTCAATGCCATCAATTCCGGTTGCCAGCATACACAAAATACAGCAAACGTTAGTTCAGTAGGTAAGGCTTCGTTTTGGTACAGTGAGTGTGTCAGAGAAAATGTACGTCAGATGTGAAGATGCATTTCTTAGAAATCTGAGGAAACCTTTGATGTCAGCACATGCACCCTTTAACACATCCCTCAATGGTTTGACTCGGAGTTGATGGAAGCGGTACATGAGACCAAATGTCTCAGTATAGCGCCTGTATCATGATGACACTCACCTTCAATAACTTTCCAGCGGCCCATCTGCAATGAGGTCTTATATTTGCTAGCCACACATTGAAGCAAGACACGAAGTGTAGAAAGAAGCAGTACTTTGGGAAGGCACACAGCTGCTTTCTCCGTTGATTTACGAAGTGTGGAGTTTTCTTTAAATTGTTTCCGCGACATTCTCACCACGATGCAATTGCTCAACATGCACAACTCACAAAACAGTAGCTCCTGTATGATCAGATGTATCTCTGATAATGTGTGGACATTGGTTGATCTTCCCCTGTCCGTATACATGTTCTTTTAAATGAAGTTATTATTTGAATGTTTCGGCCAAACATTCGGTTGTTTGTTCAGGTACTGGCCAAACTTGCTGTCTCTTACAACGGATTTGTTCCATCCAATCCATTATGGGTCAGATGAAAGCTTCACATGGCTGGCTTGTT